>BLSH010291695.1:363750-393599 GCA_018402905.1 Glandirana rugosa | reverse complement strand
TGATGGACTGGCCAAGCATGTCTCCAGACCTAAACCCTATTGGACATCTGTGGGGCATCCTCAAACAAAAGGTGGAGGAGTGCAAGGTCTCTAACATCCACCAGCTCCATGATGTTGTCATGGAGGAGTGGAAGAGGACTCCAGTGGCAACCTGTGAAGCTCTGGTGAACTTCATGCTCAAGAGGGTTAAGGCAGTACTGGAAAATAATGGTGGCCACACAAAATATTGATACCTTGGGCCCAATTTGGACATTTTTACTTAGGGGTGTACTCACTTTTGTTGCCAGCGGTTTGGGCATTAATGGCTGTGTGTTGAGTTATTTTGAGGGGATGGCAAATTTACACTGCTATACAAGCTGTACACTCGCTACTTTACATTGTAGCAAAGTGTCATTACTTCAGTGTTGTCACATGAAAAAATATAATAAAATATTTATAAAAATGTGAGGGGTGTACTTACTTTTGGGAGATTTTGTATTTCGAATGTAAGGAATTTTTTGATGCATAACCCCCTTGGAATACGTTCCAATGACACATATTCAAACAACGTGCAAGATTCCCAATAGGCTCTAATTTATTGCTTATTGCCTTTTTACGTTTTCTGAACAGGAGTCTAATAGAGCCAAGGTTGCCCTCTGCACTGTTGTTAAAAGTGCTGTTAAAAGTGCTGCAGGCATTTTCATCCTGATGGGATTATCTCTTGGTTGTTTGTAGGTTTGGCTGACCCCCTGTGTAGACTGGCTTTCCGTCATCATAAAGCATAAGCAGCCACAAGACCGTGCTGTCGGGTAGGTGTGAAAAGTGAGTGCTTGAAAGTCCAGAGGAATGGTGCACACCGCTCAGACAATCAATGGATTACAGTGGAATAATGGACAGCTGGAGATGCTCACCTCGGTTCACCACCATGTATGAATGAGGAAGTTACAGGAATGGCGGCACTCCACAGAAATAGTCCAATGCTTGAAATGTTATTGTGAATTAACCAGATAATACAGGAACATGTAGATGCATTTCACTCAAATCGCTCGAGCTTAATCATTACAAAGACACAGTGCAAATGTCAACTACTGCCTCCACCAAAGAGCATTCCCTTAATCAGCTGAGAAATAACTATGTGTAAAACACCTGTACATGAACACTGAATACAGACTGATTAAAATGATTCAATAGTCATCTCTAGTGTTTAAAAATAATCAACATTAATACAGGAGAAAAAATCAAATAACAAAAAAATGTAACATAAATTGAACAAATAAAGAAATTAAAAACAACAGAAAATGGATATATGGCATGTGGGCACATATATAATAGGTACATAGTTACATAGTCAGTGAGGTTGAAAAAATACACAAGTCCATCAAGTCCAACCTATGTGTGTGTTTTTATGTCAGTATTACATTGTATATCCCTCAATGTTGTGGTCCCTTAGGTGTACACCTAATAGTTTTTTGAAATTATCTATACTCCCAGCAGAAACTACTGCTTTGTGTACTCCCTTGCGCTGAATAGTTTTGTCCCTATAGTGGGGTCACCAGTACAGTATTTGTACATTGAAATCATATCCCCTCTCAAACGTCTCTTCTCCAGAGAGAATAAGTTCAATAAGTTGTAATCTTTCCTCATAGCGAAGGTCCTCCAATCCCTTAATTAGCTTTGTTGCCCTTCTCTGAACCCTTTCCAATACCAGGACATCCTTCCTGAGGACTGGTGCCCAGAATTGGACAGCATATTCCAGGTGCAGCCTCACCAGAGACTTGTATAGTGGGAGAATTATAGATTTATCCCTGGAGTTGATCCCTTTCCTGATGCATGCCAAAACTTTGTTAGCTTTGCTTGCAGCAGCTTGGCATTGCATGCCACTGCTGAGCCTGTTCTCTACTAGGACCCCTAGGTCTTTTTCCATCCTAGATTCCCCCAGATGCTCTCCCCCTAGTGGGTAGTTTGCATTATCTTACATTTTTCTATATTAAATCTCATTTTCCCCTTGTCTGCCCACCCCATTAATTTATTCAGATCTTCTTGCAAGGTTTCCACATCCGGTGGAGAATTTATTGCCCTGGTATCTTGGTAGCTTGGTATCATCCGCAAATATTGAGATTGAGCTGGTCACCTCCTCCTCCAAATCATTTATGAATAAATTGAATAGTATTGGTCCCAGGACAGAACCTTGGGGAACCCCACTTTCTACACGAGATCATTCTGAAATATTCTCCATTTATCACCACCCTCTGGACTCGCCCCTGTAGCCAGTTTTCAATCCAGGTACTCACCCTTTGATCCATGTTGAGGGACCTTAGTTTGTACAGTAAACGTTTATGGGGAACTGTATCAAATGCTTTTTCAAAATCCAGATACACCACATCTACAGGCCTTCCTTTATCTAGATGGCAGCTCACTTCCTGATAGAAGGTTAATAGATTGGTTTGGCAAGAACGATTCTTCATGAAACCATGTTGATTACCGCTAATGATACCGTTTTTGGTACAATAATCTTGTATATAATCCCTTATTATTCCCTCCAAGAGCTTGCAAATTATTGATGTTAAGCTAACTGGTCTGTAGTTCCCAGGGATATATCTTGGTCCTTTTTTATATATTGGTACTACATTGGCTTTCCTCCAATCAGCTGGTATCATACCAGTCAGAAAACTGCTCTTAAAGATTAGGTACAGAGATCTGGCAATAACTAGGCTAAGTTCCTTAAGGACCCTCAGGTGTAAGCCATCTGGGCCTGGTGACTTATTAGTGTTCAGTTTTTCAAGTCTATTCCTGATTTTATCCTTAGTCAGCCATGAGGGTACTTCCTGTGACGTGTCGTGAGGACCAGCATTGTAGTTCTGAATAATTGAGCCCCCCATTTCCTTTGTGAATACTGAGGAGAAAAATGAGTTTAACACCTTTGCCATTTCTCCATCCTTTGTAACCAGATTTCCTTCCTAATTCTTTATGGGGTCAATATGATGTGACCTCCCTCTCTTGCTGTTTATATACTTAAAGAATTTCTTGGGATTCCTTTTACTCTCCTCAGCTATGTGTCTTTCATGTTCAACCTTAGCTGCTCTGATTGCACCTTTGCATTCCTTATTGCGTGTTTTATAGATATGAAAATCTAACTGAGACCCCTCCACCTTGTATTTTTTGAAGGCCTTCTCCTTTGCTTTTATGTGTGTCTTTATGTCAGAGTTAAGCCATCCTGGTCTTTGATTAGCTCTTTTAAATTTATTTCCTGTTGGGATACACTGGCTAATACCTTTGTTTAGTATGTTCTTGAAGCACTCCCATTTTTCCTCCGCGTTCATTGTTCCTAGAATGTTATCCCAGTTAACATCTTCCAGCAAGGAGTGTAGTTTATGGAAGTTGGCTCTTTTAAAATTTAGTGTCTTTGTATACCGCTTGTGTTTCCTATTTGTGTAATTTATACTGAAACTAATTGACCTGTGATCGCTATTTCCTAGATTGCCCCTTACTTCTACGTCTGTGATCAGGTCTGCATTGTTAGTAATCAGAAGGTCCAATAATGCTTTTTCTCTTGTTGGTGCATTTACCATTTGACCCATGAAATTGTCCTGCAGAACATATAGGAAATGGCGAGCTTTGGCTGAACGTGCAGTACCTTCCCCCCATTCAATATCTAGATAATTAATATCCCCCATTATAATAACACTTCCCATCCTAGCCGCTATTCCAAATTGCGAAAGGAGGTCCGCCTCCCCTCCTCCCTCTGATTAGGGGGCCTATAGCATATTCCCAGTATTACTTTCCCCCTGGTATCTTCCCTTTGTAGTTCTACCCATAAGGCTTCAACTCCCTCCCCAGATCCACTAGTAATGTCATCTCTCACATTAATTTGTATGTCATTTTTTATATACAGGCATAGCCCTCCCCTTTTTTGCCCTCCCTATCCCTGCGATATAGGGAATACACCTGAATGGTAGCCAGCCAATCATGAGAGCTGTTGAACCAAGTCTCCAAAATTCCCACAAAATCAAATTCCTCCTCGTACAGTAGCAACTCTAGTTCTCCCATCTTGTCTGCCAGACTCCTGGCATTAGTGAACAAGATTGATAAAGGTGGTGGTTGGATGTGGCGCTGTCTGAGTAAAGGGAGATAAATATGTCCCTGTTGTCCTGTGGTCATATGTTCTGGTACGGTAGTATTCCTGATCACCTAATTAAAGTGCATATGTGCCATTCACTTTAGATATCATATCCTTATAGAATGCTTATTTCAAATCTTGCTAGTTGCTACAATATAGACGTGTAGTGACAATAATAAAGGTGCAGGTGCATATAAGGTGCTGGTTGTTACTGTGTCAAATGTTAAAAAGCTCAAAAGTTGTATAAAGGTTATTTTAATGTACATGTGCTAGTGCCGATGTGCTAGTATTTCAAAAATAAAATCAATAAAATCCCCAAAGTGTGTAATTTCTTTGTGTTGGTAATCACAAAATACAGTACTCAGAATCTATATAAACATGTTTTTAAAAGTATTCATAATATTCCCGGTATACCAGATATGAATGGATCTTATAGTCCCTGCAGTTTAGTTAATTAGTAAGAACGAGCTACCCCTGACACAGCCACGAACCAGCCCAAGCCCTGCAGACCACCAGGAATGCCGAGGCGGAGGAAAGAGCAGTTCGCCCAGCCCGGGAAGCTGACTAATTTCTTCCCCGCAGCACAGGGGAGGCCTCAGCAATATGGGAAGAAACGTGCAGGCCGCAGCCCTGCACTCAGAGTACGCTCACCCGGACAGCGATCGGGAGCATCCAAGGTCCTCGCCAGCTAGCGGTGCCTCGTCAGGAGCATCCACCCCCACCACCAGAAGCCTGGAGAAGGCGAGACCTAGGAGAGCTTCCCCGGGAGGAATCCAGGGAGACCCCACCACGGAGGTGAGTGTATCACAGGCCAACACGAGGCCGCCAATGAACAACGCCTTTGCAGACTTAACCATTACAGGGCAACCAGTGTCAGACACAGTTTTAAAAGACATGCTCATGACACTCAGAACGTCCCTACACCAAGACACGTTAAGCACAGTTAAACAGTGCCAGGAAGAGGTATACAAACTTACAGACAGGATTGACTATGTGGAGAGGGCAATGGGGGATTACTCCAGTGCTTATAACAATATGGTAGACGCACACCACGCACATGGAGAAGAAAGCCTATGGCTCAAGGACAAGCTGGCCGATTTAGAGGACCAGGCCAGAAGAAACAATTTAAAAATCAGGGGTGTCCCAGAGTCAGTCACATCAGCATAACTGCCTCAATATATCCAAACTATGTTTGCATCCCTAGCACCCAACCTCTCAGCACTTGACCTCACAGTGGATAGGGTGCATAGGGTACCCAAACCTTCGTTCCTACCAGCAGAAACTCCAAGAGACATTGTGCTGAGACTACATTTCTACAGATCTAAAGAAATTATACTGCAAAGCTTCAGGGACCCTGATCAACATCCAGCACTGTACACTTCCCTCCAGATTGTGCCCGACCTCTCTAGGCATACTCTACAACGCAGAAGAAACCTAGCCACCGTCACCAAGGCATTGTGAAACCACCGCATACCACACAAATGGAAAAACCCGGCAACACTAATAATAACCTGCAATGGCACTGATAAAGCACTAACATCTCTAGAAGAAGGCATTGCAGCCCTAACACACTGGGGCCTTATTCCAGAATCACACTCAGATCCTCCACCAGCTGAAAAACCTCCTTACGTACAAGCAGACTGGCAGGTGGTGTCCCGTAAACGCTCCTCCAAAAAGGGCTCAACCAAAGAAGCTAACCGCCTGACACCACCAGCCACCCTTCATCCCCCTGAAACGGTCACTTGAGGTTGCTATCCTAATCCCCTCCATTCTACCAGAATATGGCAACATATTCATGGATCTGGGGTCATACCCCAATCCTAAACTGTTCGCTCTGTTTCAGTTTCTACCGTTTTCTTTCAATTTTTTTTTCTATACTTTTATGGTACACAGATGTAAAGAAGGACCCACTAGAGAACTGGCCTAGAACGAAGATGGAAATCACATCCGCCCGGTTCAAAAGTACGAACTTGGGGCCAACTTCAATGCTCCACTTATACGCTAAGGAAGAACCCGGAACTCCAAGCATCGAACGCAGTAAGTGTGCACCACTCACCCACACTCCTTTACTAACTTACAATGACCATTAAGTGTATGTCTCTTAATGCCAAAGGGCTGAACCACCCAGCCAAAAGACACACCATGAGGAAAGAGGCCCTAAAAAATCACATAGACATTCTCTGTGTCCAGGAGACATATTTTTGCACCACCAGGATGCCCAGTTGTTCCCACAAGCAATTTCCGCATGTGTTCCTCTCGAATAACCCAAGCAAGAAAACCAGAGGAGTACTAATAGCGATCAGGGACACTGTCACATTTCATCTCAAAGACTCTTGCATAGATGAAGGAGGTTGTTTCATCATTCTATGCTGTGACATAGACTCCAAACCTTATACTTTATATAACTTTAGGAAATAATGCTCCCAATACACACCAAATTAGATTCTTGAAGAAACTGCTGAAACGAGTAGCCGAAAGGAAATACGGCAACCTGCTGATATGCGGAGACTTTAACTTAGTAACAGATCCACAACTTGATATCTCTGTGAATACCTCTAAACACAGGCCTTCACTGGGGAAGTTTTTACAAACCGAGGAGTTGTACGATGTCTGGAGGTGTCAACACGCTAATGAAAGGGATTTCACCTTCTTTTCCTCCAGACACCGTACATACTCCCGGATAGACATGTTTATTACAGATAAATGGTTATTGCAAAATGTCTCGGAATCATCTGTCCATGATATAACGTGGTCAGATCATGCCGCAGTGACTATAACTATGTTAGATAGAGGTGCCTCATGAACAACCCCATCTGGCGTTGCAACACTAAAATACTCCAAGACCCTGAAACATCCAGGGTAATCTCCCAGCATATCACAGAATTTTTTGAAAAAAACAATGACTCAGTAAACAACCCATTTGTCCTGTGGAATGCCCACAAGGCATACTTAAGAAGGATTTTAATTCAGCAAGGGGCCAAAATAAAAAGAAGATATAATTCCCTTCTAGATAAACTACTAACCAACATCCATGAATTGGAAACCCAACATAAGATCAACCCCTCACCAAATCTCTCTTCCTCTCTGCAAAAACTCAGAGAGGAACTGAGATTACTCCTCATGCAGTCGTACGACAAATACTAAAAGCTAATTTTTACGCAAATGCTAACAGAGCTGGGAAACTGCTAGCTCGCAGGGTGAAAGCGGTCCAGACCAAAACAAAGATCCACTATCTGATACACCCTATTACCCATAGCAAAATCACAGACCCACAAAAATCGCAGACCAATTTGCAGAGTTCTATGGAGGCCTGTATAACCTCAAAGACGACCCTTAAACTATACAATCCCTCCACAGAATCAATTCAGAAATTCCTCGACACACTTAGCCTACCAAAACTTTCCAAAATACAACTCCAAAGCCTAAACACACCATTCACTATTTATGAAATCCAGAAAGTCATAGCCTCCCTACCGAATGGAAAGTCAACGGGTCCAGACGGACTCCAAAATGAATTCTATAAAATATTTCACCCCTTGATTACCCCGTGCCTCTCCTCGGTTTTTTCATTCACTGTAAAAACGTCTTCATTCCCCCCAGAAATGTTAAAGGCATACGTAGTGACCCTCCCCAAACCAGGGAAGGACCCAACTACCCCTGCAAACTTCAGGCCGATCTCACTTCTCAATTCGGACATAAAGATCTATGCAAAATTAATTGCTAGTCGCCTAGCAACTGTGATACCTGACCTTATAGCAACCGAACAGATGGGGTTTGTTTGGGGAAGACAACCCTCGGACGCCACAAGGCGCATTCTAAATGTGTTACATTATGCGGGAAGACACTGAACGCCTTCTCTGCTTCTCTCTATAGATGCAGAGAAGGCGTTCGACAGAGTGCAATGGGGATACATGTCACAGGTACTAAGCAAATTTGGGTTCCAAGGACCCATCAAAGAGGTGATTTCAGCCCTATACTCTAATCCCAATGCACAGGTATATACCTCAGAACTACTATCAAAAGTTTTTAACATTTCTAACGGCACAAGGCAGGGCTGCCCCCTATCCCCATATATCTTCAACCTGGCTATAGAGCCTCTAGCAGAGGCCATAAGATCTAGCCCACATGTCTCAGGATTCCAATTCAAAGGAAAACACCATATCATAAACCTGTTTGCCGATTATGTGATCTTACTATTAACAAACCCTTCTAAGTCTCTACCCCATGCTCATACAATACTGGAAACATTTAGCGCTATATCCTACTATACAGTTAACTACACAAAGTCCCTCATTCTAGACATAAACACCCCACCTGACGTGAAACGCCAACTGCAGGACCAACTCCCGTACACATAGAGTCCCAAAGGTATACCCTATCTGGGAATAATACTGACAGCCTCTATAGCCTCCTTAGTGCATGCAAACTACCCTCCACTGATCGAACAAACTCAATCTCTCCTTGCACAAATGGCGCAAAGAGAGCTAACGTGGACCAGACAATCCGCAGCTTTTAAAATGATAGTCTTACCCCAACTCCTCTACTATTTCAGAGTCCTTCCAATTGTTGTTCCACAAAAACATATGAAACAACTAGAAGGGATCCTGAACAAATTCATATGGAACAATAAGAAACCCAGATGCGCACGTGTCAACTTAATAAGACATAAATCAGTAGGAGGCATGAGGTTGGCAGACATTCAGGACTATCACCAGGCAGCCATATTAAATCAACTAAAGTGTTGGTTCAGCCCTAATAATCAACCCTTGTGGACAGACATAGAAACATCTCTAGCACCTACGAAGGACTTAGGGTCCCTGCTACTACTAGATAACTGGAGAAAATGGGATACCAGATCCCTATCCCCCACTATAGCCACCTCCGTCCTGGCATGGAGAAGGTTACTAAACCACACACTACAAGCACCCATAATCAATACCCCTAAACTTTCCATTAGAATACTATAGACCCTGATACCATTTGCATACACAGCACCGCTTCGAAAGCTTGGCATTCTTAATATTCAGGACTTCATCCAAGACTCAAAGGTTAAAAAATGGGAAGCTTTACAAACAGAGTTCGCTCTCCTAGAACATATACAATTCTCCTGCATGAGAATTATCTCCTTTCTATCCAGCCACCCTATATCACCTCTCAAACTACCCCCAGAGATATGGGAGTTTCTGACGAACCCCTCACCCAGAAAGAAAGGAATTACTCTGTTTTACAACACACTGAAAGGCAAAAAAAAACAATAAAACTAACACCCATGATCAAGTGGGAAAAGGAACTAACCAAAACCTTCACTCTACCCCAATGGAATCTAGCCGTCCAAGCTACCTACAAATACTCCAAATGTTGTAATCACTGGGAGATGATGACAAAACTGCTACACAGGTGGTATTACACCCCCTTTAAGTTTCGAGACTCTTCCCCGGTCTCTCCCCTCAGTGTTGGAGAGAGTGCAGAAGAGTGGGGAACCTCCTCCATATTATATTGGAATGCCCCAGGTTATCAAATTTCTGGAAGCAAGTGTCCACCCTCTTATCCACAATCACAGGCATCACAAGTAATCTAGACCCAGGCCTGGCAGTTCTCAACCTAGGCATAGAAGAGAAGAATTCCCCAGAAAAATGAGACCAACAGTACTACACATCCTACCAGCAGCCCGCAATTCAATTCTAAAAAGGTGGAAAACCAAAGATACCCCAAACATAAATGAAGTACGCCACATTGTGCAGACTAACCACATTTGAAAGAACCTTGGCCCTCAACTCATTGACAGGCAACAACTTTGAACAACAATGGTTAATTTGGACATCCAAAGTAAATCTTTCTGACCCCCCCTAATACTATAAGAACAACCACAAGTTCTCTCTTCTCTTACAGTGTGTACCTTTAGCTTGTTCCTATTCTAAGTTTGTATTACTTTAAGCACCTAGACTTGTAAAAGGGATTATAGTAGAGCAGCTGACCTCCCCCTCCCCCGCCACAGTGAGTTCCCACTGGGGTGGCGGGGGAGGAGGGGTCGCATGGACAGACTACAAATGACAATAAATTGATTCATGCAGTCAAAGATATCTATGTCTAAGATCATGTATGGTAACGATTTATGTTGTCAACTCTGTAACCCATTGTACTCTCAGATCACAATATTCATCGATGTATGTACTTCTTCTAACATAGAAACTAATAAAAATTACTGTTAAAAAAAAAAAATAAACGCCGATTGTGATTTTTTTTTTACCAAAAATATGAAGAAGAATATAAATCGGCCAAAACCGATGGATACATTTGTTTTTTTTTATATATATTTTTTTGGATTTGTATTTTAGCAAAAAGTAAGTAATATTGTTTTATTTGCAAAATTGTCGCTGTTTTTTGTTCATAGCGGTGATCAGAAATGCCGCAGAGGTGATCAAATACCACCAAAAGAAAGCTCTATTTGTGGGGAAAAAAGGACGCATATTTTGTTTGGGTACAACATCGCCCGACCACGCAATTGTCTGTTAAAGCGATGCAGTGCCGAATCGCAAAAAGTGCTCTGGTCCTAACATGGGAAATCCTTCCGGGGGTGAAGAGGTTAAAGTGTACATTTTTCAAAAAATTGCGTTTGAAAGACCACTATGCAAATACAGTGTGACATAAAATATTGCAACGACTGCCATTTTATTCTTTAGGGTCTCCGCTAAAAAAAAAAAAATAATGTTTGGGGTTTCTAAGTAATTTTCCAGCAAAAAATTACTAATTTAAATTTGTAAACAAAAAGTTCCGGAAAAGGCCTGGTCAGCAATTGGATATGGATGAAGACTATGCAGAGCTGATGGAGTGATCTTAAATGAGCTGTGACCATGAAGGGGGTTCCTTCTGAATGCTATATTTGACGATCAGTGTAAAATGAGAGGCAAACATTTTTGTCGAGTGTGGTGTCATACAGAGAGTGGTGCACACTTTTTATGCAGCAGTGGAGGATTAGAAGAATTGCACAAGTAGTGTGGTGCATTGGAATTAAATAATTTATGAACTTCATTAATATATCACAGGTGGATGCATTAATACATTTATGTTCTTTATAATGTTATCAGTAATATTGGCACTTTTATTGGGTGTTTTGTGTTGAGAGCACCTTTTAGGCCTCATGCACACAGAGGTTTTTTTCTCCAGTCAATAAACCCTCCATCGATCTAACCAGAGATGGGGGCGTGACTGGAAGTCGGATACCGGCAGGTACAGGCAGGTGTAGTTTGGCTTGTGCTCCATGGATCCTGTTTGAACAGCTGGCCCTGGCTGGATCCTGATTGAAGGCTTGGAGGGACGTGCTGTGCATGTGCCTGTATTTGGCGGTCTCGCTTTCCCCGGCTGGGTGCCTGCTGGAGCGGAAAGAAGAGCCGTTCGCTCCGTTGTGTTGGAGGTCCCGGTACAGCTGCACCAGGTAAACGCTGTTTAAAAATCTATGCAGGGGGACCCCGACTGCTCTGGAGGCGAGATGGAGGAGGGTAGATGGTGTGCCCAGGAACATGGAGCCAGAGCCAGGGAGTGTACGGATACAGTATTCCTGTGACTGGAGCCGGGGAGCCGTTGGTGGCTCTACGCGTTTCGTGATTAGTTAATTATCACTCGTCAGGAGCAGGCCAGTCTAGAAAAAAAGGGGGGAAAGAAGTTTTGTATAGAAACAAAATTATCAAATAATTCACAGCTAGTTCAAAAAATGGCAGGTGTATCCACCAAATAGAGCTAACGTAGTTTGCTGATGCTGGAAGTGGGGCACAAATGCCAGAGACCGCCGGCCAACCCTGGACACCAGACTTGGGAGCTCTGGGGGTGTAAAAAACAGCAGCAACACACAGCGGATAGGCATGGTGGAGCACACCCATGTGGTGATCATGGTGGAATGTCGTGTAGAGTATCTGAAAAGTGAAAATGAAATATATGGGAATGAAGAAAGAAGAATAGAAAAAACATGAAACATGTGTGGAATTTATTTATATATATAATTGTCGCTTTTGATTAATAAACAAGAATTTTTATACTCTAGTTTTCTACTTACCAATGCGTGCCTCATTTAAAGTCCCACTTCCTGCCCCTTCCCCCCTTATGTGCATATTTTTATTTAAGAATTCATAACAATATGAATTCTTAAATAAAAATGCTTTAATCAAGATCCATCCTTATATATTTTACCACCACATGTGTCATTTAAAGTCCCAATTTCTTTGTTTTGTTCAGTTTGCTATCCTTGTTGCCTTGATGACGTGGTGAGCAAAGCCTTGATACCCAGAGAGAAGGAAAGCGACGACCAACGACCGCACGGTTGATATAAAAATTTTACTGTTTAACCTCCAATAGTAGCAAATCGCCATGTCCAGGAAACGGCAAGGCGACTGTAGGCCAAAAAAACTCACAGCCTATTTTCACTGGCCAGAGAACCGCCGTGAAGGCACTGAAAGAACCAGGTCAAGCGTCCCGTTCAAATCACTACTCGGAGCTGCCCGACGCAGAGGAGGACAGCGTAGGGAGATCCCCCCAATTCACGGATCTGCCCCCCAGCCCTCCTTGTTCCAGCCCGGCTAAAGCAAGGATGCAGCTGGACACTGAAGAACCGACACAAGGGGTAAGTGCTTCCCCGACTCAGCAACACCAGCTCAAGGCACATACTTCCCCCATAGCAGATTTTGCTACCACTAACCAGCCTGTGTTAGACACACAGATGTAGGAAATGCTATTAACGCTTCATCGCTCCCTGCATGAAGAATTCATTAGCATTACTCATAAATTCTCTAAGGACTTATCTATTTTGGGTGACAGAGTCGACCAAGTAGAAACGGCAATTACCGACATAGCGACCACGGTAAACAACCTCATTGACGCACACGAGGAAGGAGAGGAAGACAGACAGAGGATCAGGGCTAAACTGGCGGATCTCGAGGACCGCTCGAGAAGAAACAATGTTAAACTAAGGGGGATCCCCGAGAACCTCCCCCAGCAAGACCTGTCTAAATTTGCGGTGGACTTATTTAAAACCCTTGTGCCCGACCTGACCCCAATCCAGTTAATCATAGACCGCATACATAGGCTTCCAAAGCCTACCTTCCTACCCAAGGACATTCCTAGAGACGTCCTCATGCACGTACACTTCTATCATACGAAAGAACTAGTGCTTCAAAAGGCCCGCGCACTTGGGAAACTCCCGGACCCATACGGGAACATTCAAATTTTCGCTGACCTGTCCAAATTTACTCTGGACAAGAAGAGGGAACTAAACACTATCACTAAAACTCTAAGGAACAGTATCCAGTACAAGTGGAAACACCCTACAAAATTGTCCATCAACCACAACGGGGAGACTTATCTAGTACCTTCACTAGAGAAAGGCATATAAACTCCTGAAAACGTGGGGAATTATCCCAGACACATCTCCACCACCTAACATCGGAGCCAAACCCAAGCGCGTTCCACAGCAATGGAATAACATGTCCTCCAGGAACAAGGTTTGGAACAAGAACCGTTGAAAAATGCTAAAAGCACTGAGAACCGTGAACTAAAATTCTCTCTGGGTGACACCCACTATGATGTCACCCTCACTCAGTGAACTATCCCCCCCCCCAGAAAGCTAACAGCTAGAAGGAAGTCTCCAGCTACACAAGCTCTGTTCTCTCTATATGTTGTTTTGTTATTCTTTTTCTCATGTCAGTTGTCTCCTGCGAATACCTCCTGGGAAGCCACTAGAAATACCACATATGACGCATCTCACATGCGCTCCATGGACCCACGTTGCAGGCCAGGAAAGGGCTGCTGCTACGTCTCCACAAGAAAAGAGCATACACACCTACAAACCATGAGTTGTAAGCTTATCATTTTGCATTATACCTCTCATGGCCCTTAAAATACTTTCTATCAATGTAAAGGGTCTCAACTACCCAGCCAAATGGAGCTCCTTATGGAGAACTTCCAACCAGTCACACAGCGACATTCTTTGCACTCAAGAGACCCACCTACTAGAACATGACACACATTTATGCCGCAACAAAAATTACCCTCACATCCACTGGGCATCCAGCCAAGATTCCAAAAGAAAGGGGGTGATGATTGCCTTTCATAAAAACGTATCCTTTTCCCTCTTGGACAAGATCGCCTATCCCAAAGGCAGATTTCTAATTCTCCTAAGCAAAGTGAACTTGCTAACATGCACACTGGTGCGCCTTTATGCACCCAACACGCACCAGATACGCTTTTTGAACAATCTGATGAAAAAAATAAACAACATCCGGAAAGGAGCTCTGATCATATGTGGGGACTTTAACCTTGTGCCAGATAAAACTATGGATACCACTAACCCAACCCCCAGATTAGCCTCCCGCTTGCCTAACTTTTTAAGAGATTATGATTTGCATGACGTGTGGAGGTGCCTGCATACCACGGAACGCGATTATACATTTCACTCGATCCCTCATACACATACTCAAGAATTGATCTATTCCTAGTTGACAAATGGTCCCTGCAAAGAATCCAAGCAGCAGAAATAGAACCAATAACATGGTCTGACCATGCCCCAATCAGCCTTAAATTTATTGTCAATGCTCATCACCCTGCATCCAAGTTATGGAGGGCCAACTCCTACGTCATGCAAACCCCCCATATTCACACTTTATAAGTGATAAATTAAATGAGTTTTTTAATGTAAACGTGGGATCGGTATCCTCCTCAGCTATTCTCTGGCTAGCACATAAAGCATGTGCTAGGGGGATACTGATCCAACAATGTGCAAGGGCTAACAGGAGGAGGACACAGCGAGTAGAGATTACAAAGGAAATCACAGATTAGAAGCTCTAAACATAGAAAATCCCTCTCAGGAGTGTCAATTAAAAGTTCTGTCCAAACGCCAAGAATTGAGAACCATTTTACTAGATATCCACGAAAGATCATATCGCAGACTGAAGGCCAGCACCTACTCCACTTCAAATAAAGTGGGGAAAGCTATGGCAAATCGAATAAAAGGGCAGAGAATTAAGAGTCACATCCCCTACTTGATTCACCCTCACACTAAACAAAAGGTCATAAACCCACAGGATATTTCTGACGCATTTAGTACATATTACTGCTAGTTATACAACATCAAAGATGACCCAGACACCCCTCAGCCACTTCAGGAGGAAATCTCTAAATTCCTCTCCAAAATTGACTTCCCTTCTTTAAGTGAAAACCATCTAAAGGACTTAAATTCCCCTTTCACCATAAGGGAGATAGAACAAGTGATTCATAATCTACCCCCAAACAAGGCGCCGGGCCCAGACGGGCTCCCGGGAGAGTACTATAAACAATTTCTCTTTGCTTTGGGGCCTCATCTGTGCGATCTCTTCAACAAAGCTGCCTCCTCCTCCTCCCTACCTTCTGAAATGCTTGAAGCAGTAATTATTGCATTACCAAAACCAGGCAAACCCTCTGACGCTCCACAAAACTTTCGGCCCATCTCTCTGGTAAACGCAGACCTCAAAATTTATGCCAAACTTATAGCACTAAGAATAGCAAAGATTTTGCCTGATCTCATCAACAAGGACCAGACGGGTTTTGTAAAGGGAAGACAAACACCAGATGCCACCAGGAGAATGCTAATCCTAATTCATGCAGCTAGATGTAGCGGAACGCCTTCTCTGCTCCTGACATTGGACGCAGAGAAGGCGTTTGACAGGGTACACTGGGGGTATATGAGGGAAGTTCTTATAAAATTTGGATTTAAAAACACAATTCTATCTGCCATACTAGCTCTCTATACTACCCCCTCTGCTAGAGTATATGTAAGTGAAATGCTGTCCTGTTCGTTCCCAATCACAAATGGAACCCGTCAAGGTTGCCCTCTTTCCCCATTAATCTTCAATCTAGCAATAGAACCCCTCGCTGAAATCATAAGAAATTCAAAGCAGATCTCTGGGATCTGGGTAGGCACCTACAACCATAAAATAAATCTTTTTGCGGACGATATTGTCTTGATATTAACCAACCCCCACTCGTCCTTATTGGCAGTAAATAGAATACTGCAAGAATTCGGGTCTATATCCTATTATAAAGCTAACGTATCAAAGTCCCACCTTTTAGATATCGGATTAGATGCAATAACTAGAAATCTAATCGCCTCACAATTCCCCTTTCAGTGGGCAGATCGAGGAATTAAGTATCTGGGGATAACGCTGACCAGTAACTATTACAACCTATTCAAAGAAAACTAATCAACCCTATAAGGAACATTTTAATCAGGCACTCAGGGGGCTAAGCAGACACAAATTTTCATGGCTGGGCAGGCTAGCGGGGTTCAAATGATCGTCCTCCCCCAACTCTTATACTTATTCCGCACCCTGCCCATACCAATACCGTCAAACTACATATCATCTCTTCAGGCGGCCCTGCAGAGGTTTATATGGGCAGATAAGAGACCTAGGATAGCCAATCGCTGGCTCTCCAAACACAAATATGCTGGGGGATCGGGCCTAGAGAGTATTGCAGACTACTACTGGGCTAATATCCTGAATCAAGCAAAAGAGTGGTTCCTCCCTGTGCCCACAACAAGATGGGGAGGGCTAGAATCGCAGAATACTCCAAAAAAAAATCTAAGCAAATGGTTATGTGGTATTCACCCCAAAGCCAAGTTAAGTAGGTCTTTACCACTTACAATGATAGCTACAGTTAAGGCTTGGCACAAGCTAATAAACCTTAAAGCGGTAGTAAACCCTAAAAGCTGTTTTTACCTACAGGTAAGCCTATAATAAGGCTTATCTGTAGGTAAAAAGAATATCTCCTAAACCTGCATGGTTTAGGAGATATTCGCCCTGCATGCAGCCGCTGACATTAGCGGCGCATGCGCTCTGACGATCCGGCCGAGGCGGCCGGCAACTCAGAGCTGGCTGCCAGAGCGAAGAGCTCCCGCGCGCATGCGCGGGAGTGACGTCACGCGGCTCCGGCCACTCTCAGCGCCGGAGCAGCGTACCCGGAAGACAGAAGAGGACAAACATGTCAGCGTCCTTAGCGCTGACCGACTCGGGCATCGGGGGCCTCGTTCTAAGGTAAGTATTTCATAATATGTTAGTATGCAATGCAGGCGGCCCTGCATTGCATTGCATAATATGTTAGTATGCAATGCATACTAACATATTATGCTATTGTCTTGCAGGATTTTTTTTTATTTTTTTTTTGTCAGCGGGTTTACTACCGCTTTAAGTGGTCAGCCACGAACACAACTGACCTCCAACTTACAATAGACATTATAGAGGAAATCATTCCCTCTATACACCTTCCAATTCAAATAAAACAGAGCTCGTTAACTATCAACAGGCTCCTTTCGGATGGGAAAATAAAATCTTACCAAATGTTAAAAGAGGAGTTAGCTTTAACGGAAAACTCACAATTTCAATACCTCCAATTAGCCAGTTGTTTAAAGAAAAACCCTCAAATCTGGGCTAAGATCCCTACACAAATGCATGCCTTCCTATCGCAACGATCCGAAGGGAAAAAAGGGACCTCGCTTATCTACAACACGCTTCAAGAAAAACACTATTCATTCACTCACCTCCCTTTACCCAATGGGAGGGAGACTTAGGTAAATCCTTTTCAACTGACAACTGGCACAAAGCATTGAGATATACGTACGTAGCCACATTTGACAAGCTAGCTTCCCCCCTATGTTGGAGAATGTGTGGGGAACGGGGATCTCTCATACATATTTTGTGGAGTTGCCCTAAACTAAAACAATACTGGGAGGAGGCATTTGTAGTTATTTCTCAAATCACAAAACAGAAGGTCATCTCATCCCCTGAGCTAGCACTGGTCAACTTGAGCATTGACAACTTCCCTCCAAAATATAGGACAATCATCTTGCACATATTATTAGTGACTAAATATCACATGACTAAAAATTGGAAAAACCCAGTTCCCCCACGATTCAAAAGGGTAATAGAGACGACTCAAACCCACTTTCACTATGAAAGAATGCTGGCAACAACGAATAACTTGCTTAAAAATATAGAACGCGGCTGGACACCATGGAGCGCCTGGTTTCAAAATTATGATCAATAAGGTTTGTAATATAGTTTGAACGTAGGAGATGGAGACTCATGCAGGGGACAATTCAATTAAATAGCAAGTTTTGCTAGTTTACTATAGTTATTCTAGCCTAATTCAGTTTTCTCCCCCTATTCCCCCTCTCCCATTCCATATCCCATTCCCACTACCCTCCCTACCTTTTCCCATCATCTCCCTGTTACAAGAGATATGTGCCCTAACATTAACATATAAACACTGAAAAATGAGCATAATCCTCCAAGGGAAGGCAGAGTGGCATTGAAAGGGACCAGCATGATGCGACCTACCAGGGGTCCTTTCTAGGGCACAGCTATGATCCCATGGGGGGTGCCCACGGATGGACTACTGAAGATCCTTTTGGAAGATAAGGGGTAAATGATAATGCTGAGCCTCATAGATCTTGTGCTGGCCAGCGCATTAATCTAATGCCACATATGTATGCATGTGTGTATATGTAACCTGTATAGTTGTATATTGTTATATGGAAGCCATCGTGTCTAAAATGTATCTGTAAGTGACAAACCGGCACATCTCTGTACTATTTGATAAAACCAATAAAAAATATGTCAAAAAAATAAAAATAAAACGGTTGCAACCTTGGGGATAAAGGTGCTATGCTTGCAGGAAACACACCTGACGGGGGACTCCACAGGCCAGTTGAAGGCCAGGGGATTCCCCCATCAGTTCCATTCTACTTATACTTCATACTCTAAGGGGACGAGCATATTAATTCATGCCTCAGTGGGGTTTGCCTGTAATCAGGTAATAACGGACAGGGAGTGCAGATATGTGTTCCTATATTGCAGGCTGGCAGAGGATATTTATTGGGGTGTATATCCCTCCTCCCTTCAATTTAGATATTATTGGTCGTCTTTTGGAGTTTATAGCGGACAAACCTGGCATTCCAGTCCTATTGATAGGGGATTTTAATATGGTCATGAATATACAGTTGGATAGATACCCCGCGAGGAGAGGGAGGGGACCCTCACCATGGACCCCATTACATGAGACACTTAAAGAGACTGACCTAAAGGACATATGTCAAGATTGCCACCCAGAGGCTCTTGTCTTTTCTTGTCGTTCTAGTGTCCACTTTTCTCTCTCTAGCATAGATATGGCCTTGGGTAATGACAAACTATCCTCGAGGGTGGTGGATATTAGGTACGAGGCGAAGGGCCTTTCGGACCACTCGCCAGTAGTTATGTCCATAGATATGGGAAGACGTTCCCATGATAGGGATTGGCGGCTCAATCCTCTATGGTTAAAATGAATAGCCCCGAGGGACCATATATTATTTAAACTTCAGGAGTTCCTGCAATTGAACAGGTGTACGGCTAACCAGGGCATAGTGTGGGATATCCTTAAGGCTTTCCTGAGAGGGCTTTTGATTCATTAAATCTCTAAAAAAAAAGGTCGAGTGAGGAATGGGAACTGGAAATAATGCACAAGGTAAGGGAGGCTGAGAGGGCCTACCTGGAAGACCCCATCTTGGAGAAATTGGGTAATTGGACTGAAGCTCAAGCAATATACCGAATGGTGTCCTTAAAAAAAGCAAAAAAACAAGCTAGGATTAGTTTGCATTGTTTGCAGCTCCCTAGGGATAAAGGTGGTTTAGCGGTCCCACACCCTTGGGTGTATTTTTTTAGCAGCCCAATTACAGCAATTGGGGGGGAGAGGAATACATATAATACAAACTATAGCCTGCGGCCCCTCCAGGCCTGCACCCCACATTCTTCCTGGCTGGAAGCATTGGAGGCAGAATCAGTGGGAGCACTAAATCAGTGTCCATCGGGGACCCAAATTCTAAAGGTCTGTCAGACGGTAGAGTTGATGTTGAAGTATCAGGGCTACAGTGAATATGTACCGCTGTGGGATAATGGGAGGCTTCCGGAACTGGCAGGATTGGCCGTTTTTTACAATTGGAAGCAGAGGGGGGTGAGTAGAGTGAGGCAACTGTATAGCGGGGATAACTTGAAGTCCTTTCAGGAGCAGAGGGAGGAATTTGGCTTATCGAATAAATACTTTTTTCAATATCTCCAGCTCAGGCACGCCATCTTTGAGCAGTTTAGAGAGGAGGGGGGTCCAAAGTGGTGTGAGATCCCCTTCTTGAAGAAGATCTTGCTCGCTTCATCTCAAAAGGGATTCATTTCAGACCTATATCAGAACTTAGGCCCCCGGAGCACTGGGTATGGATCAGATGGCCCAGGTAAAGGAGAAGTGGGAGGCAGACGTAGGGGTACTATCGGATAGTCAGTGGAAGGATATTGTGGCTCTGCCGGGTAGATTGTCTCTTTCATCCCCACAAAACTTGACCCAGCTTTACATTCTTCACAGGACTTTTATACCCCCAAGAGATTGTATCACTTTGGGGGCCGCCAGGATGCTCTCTGCACTAGACATGGGGGGGCTACTGGTGACCTAATCCATATGGTTTGGAGGTGCCCCAGGCTGTTCAGGTATTGGAGCGGGGTCCTGGATAGGGTCAACCGGGTTTTCGGGTTGGCGCTGGCTGGGGACCCGGTCCTGTGCATCCTGGGGCACCTGGGGGGGTGGGCCAGAGGAGATTGGCAGTGGAGAGATGTCTCTATCAGGCGAGGAAACAAATTACTTTAAAATGGCGGGACACTGATCCGCCATCAATAAGGATCTGGCGGGAGAGGGTGAATTCAACAATCATGAGGTAGAGGATGGTTTATTTAAGAAGGGGAAAGATTGGTGTATTTGATCAGATTTGGGGTAAGTGGATAGGAAGTGAGGGCCTGCTATTTAGGGAAACACTTAAAAATGAAGTAGGAAGAGGATGGTTTTGATGTTGTGTGAGAATTGGGCAACTGTAAGATTTGACCCAGTAGGGTGGTGAGGGGGAGGGAGGGGGGAGGGGTATAATGGGAGGTATATTGTGGTAATACTATTTTTGTAATTAAAATGAATGTCTTATATTGTATGGCATAATGAAAAATGAAAATAAAATATTATAAAAAAAAAAATAAATAAACCCTCCATCATGTTATCCTATGTGTTCATGCACACACAGGCTGTTATCAAATGTTTTTAGTAGTGACGTTTTTGAGCTGTAAAAAAAACCCCCAAGAGCTGAGGGTTTTATTGGACTGTTTTCAGCTGTAAAAATGTTCAAACACTTAAAAACATCCAAAAACTCCCAAAAACGCTTAAAAATGTCAATCCCCAATGTTTTTGGACATTTTAGACCAATTGGAAAAAAAAACGCTGGCCCTTTACCACTTCCTTACTGGGCACTTAAACCCCCCTCCTACTCAGACCAATTTTAGGCTTTAAGCGCTGTTGCAATTTGCATGACAATTGCGCAGTCGTGCAACGTTGTACCCAAACAAAATTTATATCATTTTTTTCCCACATATAGAGCTTTCTTTTGGTGGTGTTTGATCACCTCTGCAGTTTTTATTTTTTGCGTATAAACAAACAAAGAGCGACAATTTTGAA
The DNA here is from genome assembly GCA_018402905.1 of Glandirana rugosa. Lineage (NCBI taxonomy): Eukaryota > Metazoa > Chordata > Amphibia > Anura > Ranidae > Glandirana > Glandirana rugosa. The sequence goes on along the minus strand of BLSH010291695.1, from coordinate 371,974 downwards.
AAAAGAACAATATTTTTTTACTTTTTTGCTATAATAAATATCCAAAAAAATATTAAAAAGAAAATTATTCATCAGTTTTGGCCGATATATATTCTTCTACATATTTTTGGTAAAAAAAAAAATCGCAATCGGCATATTTTGATTGGTTTGCGCAAAAGTAATCACATCTACAAACTGTGGGAATTAATTTATGGCAGTGGTTCTCAACTCTGGTCCTCAGGACCCACCAACAGGCCGGATTTTAAGTATTACCTTGGGGAGATGCAGACTAGAATACTGCAATCACTGAGCAGCAAATGATATCACCTGTGATGTATTTCAGTTATCCTGCAAACCTGGCCTGTTAGTGGGTCCCGAGGACAGGAGTTGAGAACCACTGATTTATGGCGTTTTTACTATTTTTTTTTTTTTTTTACTAGTAATGGAGGCGATCTGCGATTTTTATCAGGACTGCAGCGGACATGTCGGACATTTTTGACACATTTTTGGGACCAATGACATTTATACAGTGATCAGAAATGTAAATGTCCACTGATTACTGTATAAATGTCATTGGCATTGAAGGTGTTAACCTGAAGGGGGCAGTGAAGGGGTTAACTGTGTTCCTGGGTGTGTTCTAACTGTGTGGGGGCTGAGCTGGTTGGGACATAACAGATCTAACTGATCCCAGTGATAGGGAACAGTAGATCTGTCATGTCCCGTTCACAGAACGGAGAACCACCGTGTTTACATCGGCGGTTCCCCGTTCTGCAGCTGCTAATGGTGATCAGCGGGTCTCGGGAGGACATCAAGTCCGCCCAACCCGTGGGCACGCTGTACCCGTCTTTTGGCTATAGCGCAGATCTGAACTGGTTAAAAACGTGAGAAAACTTGAAAAAACGGCGGGAATATGACGCTGGTAAAAGCTGAAAACATCCCAGATAAGCTACTGACGTTTTTTTGGCTGTTTTGTCCTGTGTGCAAGAAGCCTTATATTTATTTTGAATTGGCTCAATATTGCACTACTAGAGAGTATAATGGCTAGATTATAACCTTCTCTTTTGTAGTTGTTTTAGAACTTTCTTGTGTACCACATCTGTCCATTACAATAAAATCAAAGTTGAAAATCTCATTAATAAATGAAAGAAAAAAAAACACCGACCTTAATTTACTCTACTTATTTGCATGTTTTGCTCACTGAACGTGATTTACATTCCAGTCCCAACTGCTTCTGACTTTCAGCAGTATCGCTTACTACTACGTGCCTGAGGCTTTATACTCTAATGTATAAAAAAAAGAAAATTTGGGAAACCCAACCCGGATCTACTACAAATAAGCCTCAGCTATATGTAATGGTGTTGTCCCAATATACTAATCAAGCTAAATTTGCTGAATCACTGAGTAGAAAAAGATCATCTCAGTGCAGACGAATGACCAAAACAATCAATGTAAAGAAAAAACCGGATGGAGGGGAAGTAACCCCCAGAGAGCCAATCGGGAAAAGGAGCCAATGGAACACAAACAGCAACAAGCAAAAATATGAAAATATACAATGTTTATTGATGTACAAAAATATCCAAGGAACAACCAACCACAATAATCATAGGATCAGAGAAAGACTTGACCGAAATAAAATAGTTAAAAAGACAACGTTGTCTAAGACAGGGAGGGGAATAGCAGCTGCTCATACATCTCAATCATCATAAGACCCAGACACACTCATTCATAAACGACCAACTGGTAGTCTCATAGAATGATACAGCGCTATCCGGGTAATTGGATGTAGCCTGACTGGGAAGGTTGGGAGTGTTGAATATGACAGTCAGTATTGCAAATTGACAAGTGATGGGAGCCCAGATAGATCATATATTGCAGGGATGGTGAAGCTCTCCATAGAGGAATAGGTAGGGTGACTCGGTGAGCTAACACATGGAAAGTACTGCATAAATGCCATCAAGTAGTAAAGAGACAAAGGTTATCTCATGGGTGGGCCACAGCGTGGGTGACCCCGCAGACCGGCAGTTTAAATCCAGCAGCTCAGTTCACTATCAAATGAGCATACCCAAGGCTTCACTATAAGTCATGGAGAGCACAACATAGGAAAGCCTGAATAGGAATTGCCTCACCAAATCGAACGTGGCTCTGGAGCTATGCTCCTGGAAGGTCCCACAGTAGAGATGACAACGATTGGCAGCGGGCACTGGCAGGTCTTTCCTAGATGAATCCGAGCGGGTCCAAGCTATCGTGCGTCCATCAGCCGACGGGACTGATCACGAACCTGGTCACCTGATCACGGGCTATCGTTAGGATCTATCTGGGCTCCCGTTTATGAATGAGTGTGTCTGGGTCTTATGAGGATTGAGATGTAAGAGCAGCTGCTATTCCCCTCCCTGTCTTAGACAACGTTGTCTTTTTAACTATTATTATTTCGGTCAAGTCTTTCTCTGATCCTATGATTATTGTGGTTGGTTGTTCCTTGGATATTTTTGTACATCAATAAACATTGTATATTTTCATATTTTTGCTTTTTGCTGTTTGTGTTCCATTGGCTCCTTTTCCTGATTGGCTCTCTGGGGGTTACTTCCCCTCCATCCGTTTTTTTCTTTACATTTATACTATAATGTAGCCTCCACAAATGAGATACAAAGCCTTAAATGTATGTACTACTGTACCAGAAAAAATTATAAATATTACAGGCTGAATATACATTATTTCAATTTACACTTTTATTTTCTGTAACACTGTATTGGAAACTGTTAACGTACATATTAAGAAAACACGTTGCTGAATAGATATGCTTAATAGTCCTTAATTACAGGTCTGATTTACATAACTAACTGAGTTAGATAGGCCCAGAGACAGTAGACTTCCAGCATTAGACATTCTACCCCACTGACATTCATTGTATTCCGCTGACAGTGAATAGATTCAGAAACATTGAATTAGATCTAAAAATAACTCCATCTTTCTCATAGGTAACAGCAAGCTAAAAGGACTCAATTACATTAGAACAATTCACTGAAAACCATCCATACAATTAAACTCAAACCCTGGAATCTTTCGCAAAGCCTACTGTCAGGCTTTGCTTAACTACAGGAAAGACTGGCAAATTAATACTTTCCAAAAAATATAACCAAATGAGACTGGTAAATATAGTGTGATATTAACTGGTGTGTGATCCAAACTCGTATACAGTATATTTCACTTATATCTACAAGTAAATTCTTAATAATAATAGATCATTTAAATTGTTTATTATTTTTTTTTCTAACAAAAACGTTGAAAATCATATTAATTGACTTGCCCTGTAAGCTATAAATTATTTTATTATTACTCTTCGATCTTGCTAATTCAGAACTAGATAAATTACCCAATCTACAAGGCATGCAGATTCCATGAGCTTGATTTACTAAAGAAGTAGAGGATGATCACTTTTCAAAGTGTCCTTTCACATTCATAGCTTAGTGAATGAGATGAAGCTGGATAAAAAAGGAAACAATGCTCTGTGTAAGAAAAATATAAAAAACAGGATTTTTTCTTACACATGATGGGTGATTGAAGTCACCAAAGCTTCGCCTCATTCACTAAGCTAAGTGAAAATTCACGTTGCAAAGCTAAAAGCTACCCTTTCAGCCCCTTCTAGTTGATTGACTCTACTGCAAAATGTCTTTTTCATATTGATAAACCCAAGATTTTGTTGGAAAAATGAGTGGTACTTACAGCTGCAGAAATGTATGCAAAGTGGATATAGCCCATAAAATGGATAGATACTGCCAAAAACACTGAAAAGAAAAAAAAAATAAAAATAAATAAATAATGACCCTTTAAGTGTGTGCAAGGCGCCGGACACACAACTACTATGGGAAGCATGATGTGTTTGCAATCAAGTGATTGCAAACAAGAATCTCTATTGGCTTCCTTTAGAATGTCCTCGAAGCGCAGAGCTCTGCGCCCCAAAAACTCCCTCAATAGCATTGTTCCCTGCTGTGGTGTGTGATTAGCGGGTCCTGTGCCTTCACTTCCGGTTTCTCTGACTCACTCGGGCTGATAAGAAGGTGGAAGACAGACGACTTGCTGTGAGTATGAGGGGAGGCATCTAATGTGAAGGGGGACTCTGATTGGGACATCTAATGTAAAGGGAGACTCTGATGGGGACATCCAATGTAATGGAGGCCTCTGATGGGGACATCTGATGTAATGGAGGACTCTGGTGGGGACATCTGATGTTAAGGGGGACTCTGATGGGGACATCTAATGTAAAGGGGAACTCTGATGAGGACATCTAATGTAAAGGGGGTTTTGATGGTGACATCTAATGTAAAGGAGGACTCTGATGGGACAAATAATGTAAAGGGGGGCTCTGATGATAACATCTTATATAAAGGAGGACTCTGATGGGATCATCTAATGTAAAGGTGTAAAGGAGAGCTCTGATTGTGACATCTAATGTAAATGGGGACTCTGATAGGAACATCTAACTTAAAGGAGGACTCTGACTGGGGACATCTAATGTAAAGGGGGCTCTGATGGTGACATCTGATGTAAAGGAGGACTCTAATGGGGACATCTAATGTGAAGGAGGACTCTGATGGGGACATCGAATGTAAAGGGCTACTCTGATGGGGACATCTGATGTAAAGGAGGACTCTGATGGGGACATCTAATGTAAAGGGGGCTCTGATGGGGACATGTGATGTAAAGGGGGACTCTGATGGGAACATTTGATGTAAAGGGGGACTCTGATGGGGACACCTGATGTGAAAGATAACTCTGATGGAGACATTTAATGCAAAGGGGGGCTCTGATGGGGACATATAATGTAAAGGGGGACTCTGATGGGGACATCTGATGTGAGGGAGGACTCTGATGGGGACATCTGGTGTAAAGGGGGACTCTGATGGGGACATCTGGTGTAAAGGGGGACTCTGATGGGGCAACTGATGTAAAAGGGGACTCTGATGGGGACATCTGATGTAAAGGGGGACTCTGGTGAGGACATCTGATGTAAAGGGGGACTCTGCTGGGGACATCTGATGTAAATGGGGATTCTGAAAGAGACATCTGATGTAAAGGATGACTCTGATGGAGACATCTAATGTAAAGGAAGACTCTTATGGGGACATCTGATGCTAAGGAGGACTCTGATGGGAACATATGATGTAAAGGGGGATTCTGATGGGGACATCTGATGTAAAGGGGGACTCTGATGGGGAGATCTCATGTAAAGGGGGACTCCAATGGGGACATCTGCTGTAAAGGGGGCCTGTGATGGGGACATCTGATGTAAAGGGGACTCTGATGGGACACCTGAGTTTGTAATGGATGTTCCTGAGGTCCTGCTGAAACAGGGTAGGCCTCACCATGCGCTAACCACCATTAAGAGAAAGGTATAGAGAAGCCTAATGGTTTCATTTTTCAGTTTGTTTGCACCCCTCAAAAATTTTGAGCACCAGCCGCCACTGGCCCTAACAACCTTGACTTATCCCTGCCTGGGTTATTCAGCTGTAAGATGGGATTCACAACTGACAGTAGAATGTAAATAAAGGGGTTAGGATTGTTTAAAAAAAGAAAACAGGCTCTTCAGGTCTAGTGTGGATTTTATGAAGGACTCTAAATGGCCTGTGGTATCCCCAGTATTCTTACCATACGCTTAGAAAAAAACAAGAAAAAAAGTCTCCGAAATCCACATCAGATCCTGATCTGTGAATGCAGTCTGGCTGGTCTGGAGGAAAGGGGGAGAATGAGTATGTGATCCCTCCTTAAGCATACTAGGCTGTGATGTTCTTCGGGTCTGGTATAAGTTTTAAGCGGTAACCCCAAACAAAAAAAATGAGGCCCCCCTCCAAAACTCATACAATTATGCAGCCTGAAAGGCCAGGAAATGGGAGGATGAGCATGTGCCCTCCCTCCTAAACCATACGATGCCACCTCATCATGTGCATGTAAATTGCCAGAGAAACCTTGACAAAACACTTTATACCCATTTTGATGAGTACAAGAGCCTCTTCCCCACATTCCTGGCCTAATAGTCATAACAATAAGAGGAGACCAGGATAACCCCCTTCCCAATGTGAATGAGTAAATAAACACACTGACACTGGTCATAGCCATACTTGATTAGTAGCATCACCCAGGAAAACCCTCTTCATGGTTTACAGCAGCAGGGAGCAAAAGATGTCCACAGCTAGTGAGTGACAGGAACAGATCCTGTTGGCAGTCAATTTTTCTTTCCTTCTGCAGGTCGAGGAGAAGCATTCATAATGATTGACGTAGATTTCATTTGTGAAACTTTTTTTTTAATAAAGGACTTCTCAAAAACTGTGTCACTATGTTTATTTACTTTTCATTTTGTTGTTTATGAGTAGGGGTACTGTGTACTCATTACTCAATAACATACAAGGAGGCTGGTATCTGGGGGCAGATTCTGACAAGCTAATCCTTCCTGCAACCCCCACACTCACTTGGACAGAGTTTTGGAGAAGAGGCCCCTGTCATCATCATCAACATGGAAGCTGCATGCTCGAATAAAAGTCTGGTGTAGATTGGGGGCCCATGATTTTTTATGTTTTTTGCATGGCATTCCTCCTAAAACTCATGATAACCACAAGAGGTCTGATATGCATATTGGGAGGGACCCATAACATTTTTTGTGAGGAACCACTTGACATTCATACCAAACCTCATCAAGGAAAAATGTATTTTATGTATTTTTGGTGGGAACCAAACTCCATGTTTTGCTTTTTGTAAGGTCCATCTTAACATTTATATCAGACCCTCATCTAAGAAAATTGTCTGAAATAGACATGTTTGTTCACAAACAGAGAGGAGCAGTCTAGAGCAGTTATTTACTAGCATTTTGTATTTGCGGTGGTAGATTGTATACATTGTACAGATGCAGGACATCCCCAGACACCTTAATTAAAGGAAATTAGCATTTTTAATGTTGCCCTTTAAGCATTATTAATATCACTGTTCCCTGCACTAGGGATATTTAAAACATTTGATATTGCTTTGGTGCATGTTCTTCGGGGCTGTCCCCACATTATTTTTTGACAATCCTGTGCCTATTAGCCTAGAAAATGGGCATTACCGATTTTTAACATTTGTCTCCCATTGAATTTAATGTTATTTTGGTTTGGCAACTAAACTAAATCAAATCCAGGTAAGTTTGGTTCATACCTAGTCACTAGCACCCAAGGACATCAAATAGCCCGATGCATACATTGGCTTAAAATGATTACTTGGTACAAAAACTGATCTGTCCACACACACACAGCAAAAATGCTTTTTAACAGCCATCATCCACCTCTCTAATGATTCATCTTCCAAAATCTAAAACTCCATTATGAATTGCCATTTTCTCCTAGAGTCTTTATTTACTACAGTGTGAAGTTAGGAGATGTTTAGCTAAATGAACCATGTTCACCACAAACACCTAGAGAAGGTATGCTCATTTTTAAAATTTTACTGCACATTATTGTATGTTTAAATTCATTTTACTTCATCATACTTCACCTCATTGTACACTACAGTAAATTTAGCCAAAAATGTTATTAACAAACCCTTCCCTAATTATATCTCCTGCATATGCATAGCTTAACTGGTTGACATCTAAAGTTTGTAGATTAATGTTCCTCAGCATGACTCCCTATGCTGATGGATTGTGAATTTACATTTCATTGTGGAACTAGGATTTTCCAGCAACATGGGCTCCTACTTCCAAAACTGTGCAGTCACTGACAGTTCTTGGCTTTAACTAATAATCAGAAAACAATGTGACATGGCAATCACACACTGTTTTTTAGTGAACAAACTTTAAGAACGTTATACATATATATATATATATATATATATATATATATATATATATATATATATATATACTTACAGTCTTTACATATAAACACTTAAAACTCTACAATATAACCAAAGTGACGACTTTTATTTATTAACTTTACCCATATATAAACAAAAAACAATTCAACGGATTATTAATACGTGTCATTATCAGTGGACGTGTGTGTCTATAGGAGGATTTTATCGATGTTGATTTTTGTTTGGTTTTTGATGAAGGTTTTTATAAGTCGAAACTATAATTACTCAAAAACCTTAGTAACTCTTGTACCAACAACAAGTTATTATTTTAATAAGGAGTTTTTATGTTGAACGGATTATTAAGACGTGAGGGACATATATATATATATATATATATATATATATATATATATATATATATATATATATA
>BLSH010291695.1:332067-348705 GCA_018402905.1 Glandirana rugosa | reverse complement strand
CAGGACACAGACTGTAGCCAGAACACAGGTATTGTAGCCAGGACACAGGGATTTTATCCAGGACACAGACTGTAGCCAGAACACATAAGGGATGAGTAAGGTAGATTCACATTAAACAGAGCTGTGCTGCTTCTAAGAGCCATTCTGTGCTTGTAAGTGTGATTAAACACATTGGAATGCAAAGAATGCTGAGAGAGAGTTGCAGCTCTTCACGGAGATCAGGAGGTGGGCGGGACTGAACAGCTAACATCAGCTTGTCCCGCCCACCTCCCGACATCAAGCTGAGAATCTGACACCTCTCTCAGCATTCTCAGCATTCCAATGTGATTAATCACACTTACAAAGCACAGAACGGTTCTTAGAAGCAGCACGGCTCTGTTTAATGTGAATCTACTCATCACCCACAGACACTGACCCGAGTATAAGCCGAGGGGGGTCTTTTTCAGCACAAAAAATGTGCTGAAAAACTCGGCTTATACTCGAGTATATACGGTATATAATCTTAACGATCACTCAATATCTCAACCCAACAAGGCGAGGATTTTAGAATTCCTGGACTCAGTAGATCTCCCTAAAATTTCCCCCAATCAACTAGCAGATTTAAATGCCCCAATATCTCAAACTGAAATACTCAAAACTATACTCTCTCTCCCCAACGGCAAAGCTCCCGGACCTGACGGCTACTCAGCCGAATATTATAAACTTTTCAGAAAAAATTTAGTACCACACATGAAACAGATGTTTGACGCTGCTGTGTCCTCTGGCACCTTCCCGACTGAAATGTTATCTGCTGACATCGTTACTATTCCAAAACCAGGGAAAGATTCGGTCTCGCCTCCAAATTTCCGTCCTATATCCCTACTAAATACTGATCTTAAAGTGTATGCTAAGCTAATGGCGCAGAGATTAGCCTCTATCATGCCTAACATCATCCATCAAGACCAGGTCGGCTTCATTCATGGTAGGCAAGCCCCAGACGCCACCAGGAAAATTATAAATCTCAAACATTACGCAAAAATGAAAAATATTCCGTCAATATTTGTGACATTAGACGCAGAAAAAGCCTTCGACAGGATCCATTGGGGATACCTGAAACAGAACTAATCAAAATTTTGCTTTCAAGGTAATATTCTTTCAGCCATTCTCGCATTGTATTCCAACCCCAATGCCTTGCGAACTGAGCCTTTTCAGATCCATTTGCAATTACAAACGGCACGAGACAAGGCTGCCCTCTTTCCCCTCTCATATTCACATTAATGATGAAACCACTGGCCCAAATGATTCGCAATTCCTCTGATATTTCAGGCATTAAAATTAAAGATACAGAATTTAAAATAAGCCTCTTCGCAGAGGACATTATTTTAACCCTATCGAGACCGGATCTTTCCCTGACCAAGGTAGTTGATCTACTCAAAGCTTTCGATGGTTGTTCGTATTATAAAGTCAATGATGACAAATCCAGTATTTTAAGTGTAAATGTGCCAGCATCCACTAAAACATCCCTTATAGCTGAACACAACTTCCAATGGATTTATGACTCCATGCCCTATCTAGGCATATCGATCACGGCCAACCCCTCAAACTTATTTGTGAAAAATTACTTGCCCTTTCTACACACGTGTCAGAGAGACCTCCAACAAATAGGCAAACACTATCTCTCCTGGGCAGGTAGAGTGGTGGCTTTCAAAATGATTGTCCTCCCTAAATTGCTATACTTATTTAGGGCCCTCCCCATACCTGCCCCAGACTCCTTTTTTAACTCCTTAAAGCTAATGATCAGAAAACATGTGTGGAGAGACAGTAAACCAAGATGTACATACGCAATAACAGTTAAACATAAATCTGCAGGAGGCATGAGTCTTCCAGACATGAAACACTACTATATGGCAGTGATTCTAGACCAGCTTAGAATCTGGTTCACTCCATCTCTTAAAAAACAATGGAGTTACCTCGAACAAAAACATGTACCAGTGGGAAACCTAAGTACACTCCTTATAGCCCAATCAATCTCCGAAATACCCAACAATTACAACCACCCCACTATATCAGCGGCCCTAACAGCCTGGAGATTCTTCTCCCTCAACACCTCATCCTCAACAGGACAGCACCGGATACCCATTCCTATAGAAACACTGAAATTTCTTCTTCCAGAAATCTCTCTCAAACATTGGTCTCATATTAAAATGCAATCACTAGGATCACTACTGGAAAAGGGCCAATTACTGTCTTTTGAAGAATTGAAAAACAAATATCATATTTCTGCTCAAAGCTTGCACACATACAGACAAATAGCATCATACCTAGCAAAGAACCCTGTCCTTTTCATCTCATTACCTAGTAAAGCCTGGGCATTTTTGTCGTCTGACTCCATAAAAGACAAGGGGATTGCATTACTGTATAACACCATCCATAACAAACTAACCTTCCATAAGCTACCCACACATATTAGATGGGAAAGAGATCTAAAAACAGTCTTCACGGACTATCAATGGCAAATAGCCATTAGATATAACCAGATCTCTTCCAAATGCAGTAACTACTGGGAGATGTCACAAAAAATACACCATAGATGGTACCTCACACCTGTACAATTATCAAAATACACGAACATAGAGGATGATCGGTGCTGGAGAGGTTGTTCTTAACCGGGATCATTACTACATATTTTATGGGACTGTCCCCACATACAATCCTTTTGGAGAAAAATATTCTCCTTTATAGCAGAGTTGACGGGAGTGATAACTACGCCATCCCCAGCACTGGCTCTTCTTAGCATTGGGATAGAAAACTTCCCTCAGGATCACAGACCTATAGTAATGCACACACTATTTGCTGCCAGGCTACTCATAATGAGAAAATGGAGAGGTTCGCTGACACCCAACATATCTGAGGTTAAATTCCAGCTGAATCTGACCAACGATCTGGAATATTCTCTAGCCCTACAAAATAACACACTCAATAAATACACTAGAGCCTGGTCTCCCTGGACAACAATTCAAAAAGTTTGACAATTTACCAATATTCAATGTTGTGGATATTATACAATTAATTTTGGACATTGAACTTTCAATCGGACGATCTGAGCCGACAGGATAATATCTTGTTGGTGAAGTTGAGCCTACTGACCTACTTTTAACATTTATAAGCCTGTACGATTGTTATTCTTACCGGATGTGTTGTATGGAAGGGTTAATTTGGTAACCTAATTGAAATAACATGTATTGTATACTTTTGAAAATATCAATAAAAATCATTAAAGAAAAAAAAAAAAGTAAAATAAATAATAAAAAAAAAAAAATTAAAGCGCCCCGTCCTTGCGAGCTCTCGTGCAGAAGCGAACGCATACGTAAGCCCCGCCCACATATGAAAACGGTGTGCAAACCACACATGTGAGGTATCGATCGTTAGAGCGAGAGGAACAATTCTATCACTAGACCTCCTCTGTAGCTCAAAACTGCTAACCTGTAGAATTTTTAAAACGTCGCCAATGGAGATTTTTAAGCTGCAAAGTTTGTCGCCATTCCGCAAGCGGACGCAATTTTCAAGCATGACATGCTGGGTATCGTTTTACTCGGCGTAACATAATCTTTTACAATATGGAAAAAAATTTACTGTTTTCTTATTTTTTAACTAAAAAAACTGAATTTATTTTAAAAAAAAGCACACTTGGAAGACCGCTGCGCAAATACGGTGTAACATAAAGTTTTGCAATAACTGCCATTTTATTCTCCAGGGTGTTAGAAAAAAAAAAATATAATGTTTGTGGGTTCTAAGTAATTTTATAGCAAAAAAAAACTGATTTTAACTTGTAAACAACGAACCCAAAAAACAGGCCCCTGACTGAAGTGGTTAACCACTTCAATACCGGACGTTTATACCCCCTTCCTGCCCAGACCAATTTTCAGCTTTCAGCGCTCTCACACTTTGAATCTCAATTACTCTCTCATGCTATACTGTACCCAAACAAACTTTTTAACATTTTTTTCACACAAATAGAGCTTTCTTTTGGTGGTATTTAAGAACCTCTGGGTTTTTTATTTTTTGCTAAATAATTGAAAAAAGTGCGAAAATTTTGAAAAAAAAACACTTTTTTTTAGTTTCTGTGAAAAATTTTGCAAATAAGTAATTTTTGTCCATCAATTTTGGCCAAAACCTATACTGCTACCTATCTTTGGTAAAAATAACCCAAATAAGTGTATATTATTTGGTCTGTGTGTAAGTTATAGAGTCTACAAACTATGGTGCAAATCATTGAAAATTGATCACACCTGATGCACTGATGGCCTATGTAATTTCTTGAGGCCCTGAAATGTCAGAAAAGTACAAATACCACCCAAATGACCCCATTTTGAAAAGTAGACATTCCAAGGTATTTAGCAAGAGGCATGGCGAGTTTTTTGAAGTTGTACTTTTTTCCCACAATTCTTTGGAAAATTAAGAAATTATTATTATTTTTTTTTTTTTTTTTGCACAAAATTGTCAAAACAACAAGTTATTTCTCACACACAGCATATGCATACTTCCAATTACACCCCAAGATACATTCTGCTACTGTCCCCGAGTATGGCGATACCACATGTGTGAGACTTTTTCACAGCCTGACCACATAGAGAGGTCCAACATGCAGGGAGCACCGTCATGCATTTTAGGAGCAGAATTTTCACATCTAATTTCCTAAAGATCTATTACACTTTTGAAGGTCCTGGAGCACCAGGACAATGGAATTACCCACAAAATGACACAATTTTTGAAAGCAAATATCCCAACGTATAATCTATGAGGCATTATGAGTCTTTTGAATGGTTCATTTTTTTCCACAAGTCTTCGAAAAACGTGGAAAGAAAATGAAAATGCTTTTATTTTTACACAAAGTGGTCAATTTATAAGTTATTTCTAACACATAGCATGCACATAGCAAAAATTACCCCCAAAATATATTCTGCTACTCATCTCGAGTATGGCGATACCACATGTGTGAGACTTTTACACAGCCTGGCCACATAGAGAAGTCCAACATGCAGGGAGCACCGTCAGGCATTCTAGGAGCAGAAATTTCACATCTAATTTCCTAAAGAGCCATTAAATTTTTGAAGGCCCTGGAGCACCAGGACAAGGTAATTGCCCACAAAATTACCCCATTTTGGAAAGCAAATATCCCAACGTATAATCTATGAGGCATTATGAGTCTTTGGAATGGTTCATTTTTTTCCTCAAGTCTTCGAAAAACGTGGAAAGAAAATGAAAACGCTTTTATTTTTACACAAAGTGGTCAATTTATAAGATATTTCTAACACATAGCATGTACATAGCAAAAATTACCCCCCAAAATACATTCTGCTACTCATCCCGAGTATGGCGATGCCACATGTGTGAGACTTTTACACAGCCTGGCCACATAGAGAAGTCCAACATGCAGGGAGCACCGTCAGGCATTCTAGGAGCAGAAATTTCACATCTAATTTCCTAAAGAGCAATTAAACTTTTGAAGGCCCTGGAGCACCAGGACAAGGTAATTGCCCACAAAATTACCCCATTTTGGAAAGCAAATATCCCAACGTATAATCTATGAGGCATTATGAGTCTTTGGAATGGTTCATTTTTTTCCACAAGTCTTCGAAAAACGTGGAAAGAAAATGAAAACGCTTTTATTTTTACACAAAGTGGTCAATTTATAAGATATTTCTAACACATAGCATGTACATAGCAAAAATTACCCCCCAAAATATATTCAGCTACTCATCCCGAGTATGGCGATACCACATGTGTGAGACTTTTTCACACCCTGGCCACATACAGAGGCCGAACATGCAGGGAGCACCGTCAGGCGTTCTAGGAGCATAAATTACACATAAAATTTCATTCATACCTATCAAACTTTTGAAGGCCCCGGGGCACCAGGACAGTGGAATTACCCCCAAAATGACCCCATTTTGGAAAGCAAACACCCGAGGTATATTCTATGAGTCATGGGCTGCAGATAGGTACTCGGGTACTCTAATGGGCTGCAGATAGGTACTCAGGCATTTGGATGGGCTGCAGATAGGTACTTGGGTACTTTGATGTGCTGGAGACAGGTACTTGGGTAATCTGATGGATTGGTAAAAGGTACTTGGGTACTCTGATGGGCTGCAGATAGGTACTCGGTTACTTAGATGGGCTGGTGACAGGTACTCGGGTAATCTGAAAGGCAGGTGACAGGTACTCGGGTACTCTGATGGGCTGGTGAGAGGTACTCGGGTACTCTGATGGGCAGGTGACAGGTACTTGGGTACTCAGGTGGGCAGGTGACAGGTACTCGGGTACTCAGGTGGGCTGGTGACAAGTACTCGGGTATGCTGATGGGCAGGTGACAGGTACTCGGGTACTTTGATGGGCAGGTGACAGGTACTCAGGTACTTTGATGGACAGGTGACAGGTACTCGGGTACTTTGATGGACAAGTACTCTGATGGGCAGAAGACACACTTTTTAATTTTGTGCAAGAAATGCACAGTAAGGTGCAAATGTAGTATTTAGAATATATTTTTTTTATACCAGCAATGTAGACGCATTTTTTAATTTTGCGCAAGAAATGCCCCACTGGCCGCAAATGTAATATTTTGCACAAAAAAAAAATGTTTAAATTTGTCTAACTGCAATGTAAAGCAGTATTTAAATATGCCAAAATGTTGCCAACTGAACTAACAGAACATGATTAAAGTAGTGTCCGTGACACACAAGCAGTTGCAAGTGCACTGCACTTGCAAAAATGGCTGCAAACGCCCACCTAACAAACAGAAAAATTGCTTAGGTTTTATATGAGGCACTTTGCTTAGCAAACAAAATGTACTCTAGCAAACAAAAATCTCCTCTAGCACCCACCCACCAATAAATCACTGTTTTTAACATATTTTCTAAAGCTAATCTGTCCCTTACACCAGCAGCAGCATCCTCTCCCTACACTAGTATGAGATGATTTTCTAAAGCTAATCTGTCCCTCACACCATTAGCAGCATCCTCTCCCTACACTAGTATGAGATGATTTTTATAAAACAAATCTGTCCCTCACAGCAGCAGGATCCTCTCCCTACACTAGTATGAGATGATGTGACATGCAGCACTACGTGACTCCAGCTTATATAGAGGCTGGGTCACATGATGTACTGGCCAATCACAGCCATGCCATTAGTAGGCATGGCTGTGATGGCTTCTAAGGGCAAATGAGTGAAACGCTTGTTGACTGGCTGCCAAATACCCAAACCCCAAACCCGGACTTTTTCTCAAATGTTCGGGTTCGGGACACGGACACCCTAAAGTCCGGTACGAACCCGAACATTACAGTTCGGGTTCGCTCAACTCTACCAGTGACTCATTCATGCCCAGACCATTCAACTGTCATTTGGGAATTACTGGATGACAAATGAATATAAACAAAAGGCACAAATAAGTAAAAAAAAAAAATAGTGTGGAGTCCTCCCAGAATTACTACCAGGCACTTCAGATCTATTGTATATTTTAAGAGAGCAATCTGTCAAGCTATGAAATGGGGGGAAATGGGGGGAACAGCGTGCACCCCCCTCAAACTATAAGAGGCTGCATGCTCTCAACATAGATAGGGAACTCTGCCATGTTGATGAGAACAAGCTCCCCACAACCCTGGCCTGGTAAATGTTGGGGTAGGAGGCTTGGGGTTTATCAGAATCTGAAAGCTCCCATTGTAAATAATAAGGACCCAGATGCTGCTCCCCTTCCTTGTGAATGAGTAAGGTACCCCTACTCATTCACAAATAAAAAATGAAAATAAAGGTCTTGTCAAAATCTGTGTCTTTATTTACAGACCCCCACAAACACTGGGCTCCTATGTTAAGAGCATGTGGTATGGTATGGTTCGGGGGGCATATGTTCATCCCCCACCTTTCCTTAATGCTCAGATAAGCATCTTGTATGAATTTTGGGGAACCCAAAGAGTTTTTTCAGATTTTTTTGTATGGTTTCCACCTTAAAATCCCTGTCTGACCCTAAGGGTCTGGCATGGAACTTGATTGCGGTCTACCTTGATATCCTTGATAAGGGTTTGGTATGTATTTTTAGTGGAACCTCATGCATTTTTTGTGTGTGGTCCACCATTACAATCTGTACCATATCCTCATCTAGGATAAGGGTGTGCTATAGATGAAGGGAATCCCTGACCATTTGTCTACAAAAAGAATAAAGCAGCTGTGAACTGTCATTTACCGGTTATTTAAAAGGCATTTTTTTTTTTGGAAATGTCAGTTTTGCTGTGGTAAGTTGTATACATTGTATACATGTACCACTTCACATGCAGGTTAAGGGCATCCCCCTGGAATGTTAAGTAAAATAATTTAGCATATTTAACCACTTTCTGCCCGCCATATGCAGAATGATGGAAGGAAAGTGGTCCAGTTATCCTGACTGGGCGTCATATGACGTCCAGCAGGATAACAAGCTAGTGCCCACTCAGGGGGGTGCCCGGCATGGTGATCAGTGATGTGGTGTGTCAGTTTGACACACCGCATCTCCGATCTTTGTAAAGAGCCTCTGACATAGGTTCTCTACCACTGTGTCCAATCATGGCTGATCACAGTGTAAATAGGAAGAGCCCTTTATTGGCTTTTCCTCTACTCGCACTGACAGACATGTTTAGAGGAGAGCCGATTGGCTGCTGTCCTGACAGGGGGGTCTGCGCTGATTGATTATCAGTGCAGCTCCCCAAGGATGCCCACCCATAACCACCAGTGATGCCCAGCCAGGACCATCAGGGATGCCCACCTAGGACCATGAGGGATGCCAACCCAGAACCACCAGGTATGCCAATCAATGCCCTATAGGGATGGCACTCAGTGCCCATCAGTGATGCCTGCCAGTGCCTCCTGATCAGTGCTGCGTAACAGTGCCATCTATCAGTGCCACCCATTAATGCCTATGAGTGCCCATCAGTGCCCACCAGTGCCACCTATCATTGCCATCTACCAGTGCCCATCAGTGCCACCTATGAGTGCCCATCACTGCTGTATATCAAGCCACCTATCAGTGCCTGTCAGTGCTGCTTATCAGCACCACCTATCAGTGCCGATCAGTGCTGCATATAAGTACTTCATCCTCAGTGCCCATCAGTGCCACCTCATCAGTGCCAATCAGTACTGCCTCATCAGTCCCCATCAGTGCAGCCTCATCAGTGAAGAGAAAAACTTACTTATTTGCAAAGTTTTGTAACAAAAACAAAGAAAAAACGTTTTTTTTCAAAATTTTCTGTATTTTTTTATTTGTAGTGCAAAAAATAAAAACCCCAGAGGTGATCAAATACCACCAAAAGAAAGCTCTATTTGGGGGGGGAAAATATAAAAATCTTGTTTGGGTACAGTGTTGCATGACCGCGCAATTGTCTTTCAGAATGCGACAGCACTGAAAGCTGAACATTGGTCTGGGCAGGAAGGGGGGAAAGCACCCTGTATTGAAGTCGTTAATTTTGCCCTTTAAGCATTTTCAAAATCTCTGATCCCTGCCAAATCATTTTTTAATGATTTTTGTTTTGCTCTGGTGAATGTTCCCCAGGGCAGTGCCCATGCCTCATGCCATTTGTTTGACAATCCATTGCCTATAAGTCTAGAAAATGAACACTGCTAATTTGTACCAATCTGTTCCTATTACCTTCAATGGGGTTCAGATTTGGCACTCAAACTTTGTTAGGTTTGCAAACTGTTGCTTGAATCTGAACCTAGGGTGTTTGGTTCATCACTACTCATATTTTTTTTTTTTTTACTTTCAAAGATTTTTCTTTTAACAAAGTTAGGTACAATACAAGAACGTTAAGGTTTGTGTATGGCACATATAGCATACAATGTAAGTCAAATACAGCAGAATACAGTTACTCCATTGTACAATACAACATGTTTTCCTGTCTACTCTGGTATGCAACAATTTCCTAGAGAGTCCTTCATTAACATTAGCGATAGGTGTACAGCAATTCCCTGGGCTGTCCCTACAATGTGCACTAGGAGATGTGAGGACTCCTCTGCAGGGTACAGAAAGGCCTGTGAAGGATGGATAATGCTCCTCGGTCCTGAGTATGTGGTAGGAGTAGTGGTAATGGCTTTTGGAATTTTATATTAAGTGTGGATGGGGGTAGAAGCTATTTGTGTTAAGGTTTTTGTTCTCTGATTAGGTCACTGCATGATGCATTGTAACTGTTTAAGGTTACTTCATCAGAACTAACAATCCTGTGGGGCTGTATCTGAGCGAGTACGAAGGAAGGGCTTTTAGGGGTAAGGTGATAGTGGGGCATGAAAGGGACTGGGGGGAGGGGGGAGCCCTGGGGATATAGGAACAAGAACAGGGAGAGAAGGGGGGGTTCCGTAGGTCTCCACCAGCGTTTCTTCTAGTGTATCCATTTGTGGTGTTCAAGCTCAGGGAGATTGCTTGCGCAGTAATTAGGGGGCTATATGACCGATTGATTAAGACATCACCCTTATTTTCTGGCGTATCCTTGTCATATTGACAGCGGGGTAGTGTTTCAGTCGGCATTTGGGTTCGGTTTGGGAGGTGTCTGTGGTCAGGTCAGTGTGTGTCACTTTATCTTAAGCAAGCATAGGTTTAGTATTGGGTTGTCAGGGTGGCATATTCCTGTGTGGTTTTGAAGTGTATCCAGCAGGCCCATGTATGTGAGAATTTGGTGGGGGATTCTTTGGCAATATGTATTAGTTCTTCCATCTCTGCTATCTTGTTAACTCTGTTGCACCATTCAGAGGTCGTGGGGGGGGGATGTTGAGTTCTAATGGGTCGGGATGCATAATTTGGCTGCATTAAGGGATTACGATGGATTTGCGATATGTGCGTTCCGATAAAGTCGAGTGGTGAAGAAGGAATTGGGCTGAGGTGTGTTCTAGGGTATATGTGGAGATCCTGGTGGTCAGGTCGTGTACTTGGGTCCAGAATTTTGCAAGCATGGACATGTCTACCATATATGTAGAAGGGTACCGTGTTCTCTGGAGCATCTCCAGCATCTCTCAGAGAGAGTGGGGTTATATTTATGTAGTACTTGTGGGCTCCTGTACCATTGCATTGTTAGTTTGTAGTTGTTTTCCTGTATGGAAACATTGAGTGAGCCCTTGTGGGCGAGCGTAAATATTATTTCCCACTGTTCGTCTGAGATCTCTACTAGCAGATCCTTTTCCCATCGCGTGCAAACTATTCCGGATCTAGGGGTGACTTCAGTGAAAAGCATATTGAGAATAGTGGAGACAAGGTGTCGTTGCGTGTTTGGTTGTGAGCAGAGATTCTCAAACGGAGTGAGTGTTCGTGAGGTGTCGGAGTGTCTGTTGATCTCCTTTAAGAAGTGGCGAATTTGAAAGTAAACCCAGGGGGCGATTAGGGTGGTAGGGTCAAGTGTCGTGATTGCTTCTCGGTTTAGGAGAGTGCTACTGTTAAAGAAGTAGAATGCATTTATATCTGGACCGGGCCATGTCTCGTTTAAAAATCGATGTGACATGCCAGGGGGAAAGCCAGGGTTGAGTTTAATTGGGGTAAGAGGTCCAGGGTTGGTTGAGAGACCTGTTTTCCTACACGCATCTTTGAAGCAGCGTAGCATTGCTTGAATGGGCGGAGGCTGTTTAAGCGTTTGGGGGATGTGATGTGTGTTGATCCATGGTGTTGATTTCAGTGGGGCATCCGTAAAGGAGTTTTCGATATATACCCAGTTTATGGGGTTCTTATGTTCAGACCAGTTGACAATCCTTGTCAAATGGGAGGCCCAGTAGTAGATTTTCAGGTCTGGTAATCCTATACCCCCTTTCAGTTTCAGTCTAGTCAAGTGAGCAAAGCTAATTCTTGGGGTTTTCCCGTTTCCACAGAAAGCTGGTACAGCATCTTCTAAAGGATGTGAAGAAGGCTTCAGGGATTTGGATTGGAATCGCCTTTAGCTAGAATAATATGCGTGGGAGGAAGTTCATTTTTAGAACTGCCACTCGGCCGAACCACGAGAAATAGGGTTTGTCCCAGTTATGTAAGTCGGCTGTGACTAGAGTTGAGAGAACACCTGGATGTTCGGGTTCGGCGGGTTCGGCCGAACTTCGGGAAAAAGTTTGGGTTCAGTACCGAACGTTACCCGAACTTGACTCCGGACCCCGAACCCCATTGGAGTCAATGGGGACCCAAACTTTTCGGCACAAAAATGCCTGTAAAAAAGTCCTGGCAAGTGCTAGAGGGCTGCAAAAGTAAGTAAAATGGGTTAAGAGTAGGACAAGTGCCCTACAAAAAAATGGGGATAGGGAAAATAACTTAAAATCAAATAATAAAAATAAAAATGGGAAGGGGGGTGGATGTGGAGTAGGAGCCTAGAGGTTGACTAGGCCGTGACCGTGGCAGTGTAGGTGGAAGTGGCAGTGGTGGAGGAGGAGGAGGAGGAGGAGGAGGTAGCCAACACTTTTTGTTGTTTGTTTGTTTTTTGTTGTTCAAATATTTTATTGGTAAAACAGTGAAAGAAACAAACAAACAAAGATTGGTTCGGCAAGCATGCCAGGTATAGACAGATTACACATTGAATGCAGTTATAGAGCATATTGAAGGGCATCTTTTGCTCGCTTGTGCCTATAGTTACAGTATAACTTTCATATGCAGAGTAAGACAAGTACAACCAGAATAGGACTAGTTAATGAATGTTGCTTGCTGCGAGGAGCAGTCTGAGGGTTGCATAATAAAGAATCAATTATAGACTGAATCAATCTTATGTAATAGAGCTAATTTGTAATGGAGCTAACCATCAAAGTGTTGGTGATTCCTTATGCAGCCTCTAAATACAGACATCTCCCAAACGGGTGTTAAACAAGGCATCGTGCGGGAGAGAATGTGAGGCCGAAGGCCAACACTAGGCGTGAGTGCCATTAAGATGAAAGGGGCATGGATGCCGAAGGGAAGTAGAAAAGAAAAAGTGGTAGAAAGAAAGAGTAGGACAGAATAAGTGTGAGATAGCCGGGAGGGGGAGTTCTTCACAAAGGGGAGGTTAGTATCTGCGGTCTAGATTCATATAGAGTCAAGTTATGGGCGCAATAACGTGTGTTTGTTTGTTTTTTATTTCTAATTGGGGTAGCCCCCAAAATATTGAGGCATATTCAGAAAAACAAGTATACCAATGGCTGTGTGGGGCCGGTCTAAATGTCTATCCTGCACAAGGTACAGACAAGTCTTGTGGGATCCATGCCTGGTTCATTTTAATAAATGTTAGCTTGTCCACGTTGGCTGTGGACAGGCGGCTGCGCTTGTCTGTGATAACACCCCCTGCCGTGCTAAACACACGTTCAGACAATACACTGGCTGCAGGGCAGGCCAGCACCTCCAAGGCATAAAGGGCAAGCTCAGGCCATGTGCCCAATTTGAAGACCCAGAAGTTGAATGGGGCAGACCCATCAGTCAGTACGTGTAGGCGTGTGCACACATACTGTTCCACCATGTTGCAGAAATGCTGCCTCCTGCTAAGACCTTGCCTATCAGCTGGTGGTGCTGTTTATTGTGGCGGGCTGCTGACAAAACTTTGCCACATTTTGACCATGCTAACCCTGCCTTCTGAGGTGATGGCGGTGGCACAGCTGCATTGGCGGCCTCTTCCTCCTCCTCCTCTGCCTTCACCTTGTGCTTCCACTGAGCCCCCGGTGTCATTTGGGAATGCCCTCAGCAGCACCTCTACCAGTGTGCGCTTGTAGTCGCGCATCTTCCTCTCATGCTCCAGTGAGGGAATTAAGGACGGCACGTTGTCCTTGTAACGGGGATCCAGCAGGGTGGCCACCCAGTAATCAGAACAAGTTACAATGTGGGCAACTCGGCTGTCATTGCGCAGGCACTGCAGCATGTAGTCGGCCATGTGTGCCAGGCTGCCCAGAAGCAAAGACAAGCTATCCTCTGTGGGAGGTGTATCATCTGTGTTCTCCATATCCCCCCAGCCACGCTCCAGTGATGCCCACCAGCTGCGTTGGGTGCCACCCTGTTGCGCTTCCTCCTCCTCCTCCTCATGATGATCTTCCTCGTCCTCCTCATCCTCCAGAACTGGGCCCTGGCTTGAATATTTTTTACCTGGCCTATGCTATTGCAGGAACCCACCCTCCGAGATACTTGTGAATGACTGGCCTGATAACCGTGGAAATGACCCTCCTCCTCATCCTCCTGTGCCACATCCTCTTCCATCATGGCCCGAAGTGTTTTTTCAAGGAGACATAGAAGTGGGATAGTAACGCTGAGAACAGCGTCATTGGCACTGGCCATGTTGGTGGAGTACTCGAAACGCCACAATACGGTACACAGGTCTCGCATGGGGGCCCACTCGTTGGTGGTGAAGTGGTGCTGTTCCGCAGAGCAACTGACCCGTGCGTGCTGCAGCTGTAACTCCACTATTGCCTTCCCGGTTAGCGGGAAGGCTGAAGTTCCGCTGCAGCGCAGACAGGCGAGCAGCAGCAGGGTGAGAACGCCGAAAGTGCGCACAGATGGCCCGCACTTTATGCAGCAGCTCCGGGTAGTTTTTTAGAAATTTCTGTACCACCAAATTCAGCACATGTGCCAGGCAAGGGATGTGCATCAAACCGGCTAGGCCCAGAGCCGCTACGAGATTTCGCCCATTGTCGCATACCACCAGACCGGGCTTGAGGCTCAGTGGCAACAACCACTCATCGGTCTGTTGTTCAATGCCCGTCCACAGCTCCTGCGCAGTGTGGGGTTTATCCCCCAAAAATCAGTTTTAAAACAGCCTGCTGTCGCTTCCCCCTGGATGTGCTGAAGTTGGTGGTGAAGGTGTTACGCTGAGCGTATGAGGAGGTGGTAGAGGAGGAGGAAGCGCAGTAGGGGGCAACAGGAGGCAAAGACAAATGCCCTGCAATCCTGGGTGGCAGGAGGACATGCGCCAAATGGCTAGCTGGCTCAAGAAGGGATGGCTCATCTGGAAAAGTAGTGGCCGCTGAGAACCACATACTGTGGGACAGCCACCGCCATCAGGTTTTTAAAACTGTCCGTGTCCACCAGATGGAATGACAGCATTTCAAAGGCCAGGAATTTTGAAATGCTGGCATTCAGGGCCAGGGATCGCGGGTGGGTAGAGGGGTACTTCCTATTTCTCTCCAGTGTTTGGGAGATGGAGAGCTGTAAGCTTCCATGGGACCCTTTGGAAATGCTTGGGGACGGTGACGGTGCTGTCACATGCTCTGTTTGCTGGGTGGCAGGTGACACTGTCACTGTAGAGGTGGAGGAAGAGGGCGAGGCAGCAGCAGAAGAGGAAGCAGGAGGAGGCCGAGACCTTTCTTGGATTTTGAGGTAACTATTCCAATGCAGCTTGTGCCTTGAATTTAGATGCCTGATCATGCAGGTTGTGGTCAGGTTTAGAACATTTATGCCTCGGCTCATGCTATCATTGCACAGCTTGCAAACCACTTGTGTCTTGTCGTCAGCACATTGTCTGAAGAACTGCCACGCGGGGGAACTGCCTTTGGTGTGCTAGATCCCTGGGTGCGGTGGGTAGTAGCAGGCTTACTGTCTAGGGGACGCTCACTCCGCTTTTGCAACCTGCTTCCTCTTTTGCTGTGCTGGTGCCTCTGTGCGACCACCACCTATTCCTCCAAACTGCACACGTCACTCGCATGACCCTCATTCCATGTGGGGTCTAGGACCTCATCATCCTCCTCCACATCATCTTCCACCCACCCTTCACCACTGCCCTCCTTGTCAGTCTGCACACTGAGGAAAGCTGCAGCAGTTGGCACCTGTGTTTCGTCATCGTCAGAGACGTGCTGCGCTGGTGTTTCCATATCCTCATCCTGCAACAGAAATGGTTGGGCATCAGTGCACATCAGTGGGGCAGGGCTATGTGGATGGCCCACGGAAAGCACACCAGGAGAGTCATCAAAAAGTATAAGAGTCTCTTGCATGACTTGGGGCTCATACAGCTTGGCTAATTTACAAGGGGCTGAGGTGAAAGACAGATGGCCATGGGGTTCAGGTGCCAACTCTGAGCTTTCATCAAGGGACCAGGAGGGAGACAATGTGAAGGAACTGGAGGCATTGTCAGCCACCCAATCTACTATCGCCTGTACTTGTTCTGGCCTCACCATTCGTTGAGTGGCATTCGGGCCTAACATATAACGTTGAAGGTTCTGTTGGCTACGCGCACCTGAGGAAGGTATTTCACTTGTGCATGTAACTGGCACAGATTGACCACGTCCTCTCCTTCCAACAGGAGCTTCAGCAACACCACCAAAACCAGCAGCACCAGCAGCACCACGACCACGTCCCTTGTTTAACCCTCTCCTCATTCTGCCCACAAATGTACTATGTAGCACTATTTAAGTATTTGTTAATACAAAAAAAATGAATAATAAATTCTTCTTCTTCTACAGGAGCAGCAGGAACCTGACCCTATAGAAGTAGACGATGATTTTAGAACAATTATCTGTCCCTTAAAGGAACAACAGGAACCTCTCCCTTTAGAACAAGGAGATGATTATAGAACAATAATAATATGTCCCTTACAGCAACAGCAGGAACCTGACCCTATAGGAGTAGGAGATGATTTTAGAACAATTGTCTGTCCCTCTAAGCAGTAGACTCTACCTAGTCCAGTCAGATCGTTCTAGACTGACCTGATCCATCTCAGATGACGAATCTCCCTGTC
>BLSH010291695.1:309223-323382 GCA_018402905.1 Glandirana rugosa | reverse complement strand
GGGCAATGTATGTCTCTTTGCTGATGATACAAAGGTGTGTAATAGGGTTGATATCCCTGGAGGGGTCTGTAACATGGAACATGATTTGGCATTGCTGGAAGATTGGTCAAAGCAGTGGAGACTGCAGTTCAATATTTCTAAATGTAAAATAATGCATCTAGGGAAAAAGAATCCGCTTAGAGAGTACAGCATTGGGGGCACAGTGTTAGCCAGCACTACAGAAGAAAAAGATTTGGGGGTGCTTATTTCAGATGATTGCAAAATGAGCAAACAGTGTAACCAGGCAGTGGGAAAAGCAAATAGAATTCTGGGATGTATCAGTAGAGGGATCACCAGCAGGAGGAAGGAGGTTCTGATTCCTCTATATAGATCTTTAGTGAGACCTCACTTAGAATACTGTGTCCAGTTCTGGAGACCTCACTTACAAAAAGATATTGATAAAATAGAACGAGTTCAGAGTAACAAAAATGGTGAAAGGTCTGGGGGATAAAACATATCAAGAGCGACTTCAGGAACTTAATATGTACAGTCTGGAGGAAAGAAGGGAGAAGGGAGACATGATTGAAACCTTTAAATACCTCAAGGGGGTGAATAAGGTTCAGGAGGGCAGTCTTTTCAATATGAAACCAAAATCAAGAACACGGGGACATGACCTCAAACTAACTGGGGGGAAGTTCAAAACTAATCTTAGAAAATATTATTTTACTGAAAGGGGGGTTGATGATTGGAATAAACTACCAACAGAGGTTGTGAGACAGTCAACAGTAAATGGCTTCAAACATGCTTGGGATAAACATAAATCCATAGTCAGACAACAAGGTTAATGTAAAAAAAAAAAAATACAAAAAAATAAAAAATAAAAAGGGGCAGACTCGATGGACTACTCAGTCTTTTTCTGCCGTCACTTTTCTATGTTCTATGTTTCTAAGTACCTGTCAGGAAAACAAAAACAAACCAAAAAACAAAAAGAGAAAAAAGGGAGGGAACAAACAGAGAAATACAAAAAGCAAACACCAACATGAAAAAACAAAAGAAAAGGGGGGAGGCATTAGCGGTTAGTCTGCAGTTCACCACCCATCCCTCCCCTCACAGGGAGCAGGGAAATAGAGGGACTACCTGTCCAAGTTCTCATGGCAACAGGGGGGGAGAGATGTGGTCTGCATATGGCGTATTGCTAACGCTTGGAGTGGTCGTGGTAACAGCCTCCCTTTGGAAGAATGGGTTAGTATCTAAGTCTCCGTTTGTTGTAGTCGTTCCCGGGGGTGCTGGTGGGATTCCACATATGGAGCCACTTACCCAGGTTGGTACATGTACAATAGTGCAGGGATGTGTTATCTGCAGAAGGGTAAGGGGTAGCAAACTGTACCATCAAGGAGGGGCAGTTCCATCTTTAGTCGTGAAATGCATGGGTGTCTTCTGTGGGTCAATTTTCGGAGACATGTCCAGCTTACATAGTTCCAAGAAGATAATGTCAGTCAGGAGTAGGTCATCCATTGTGGGGCTAGAGGTCAGTCCTTAAATCCTTTGTGTGGGAGGTTGTACAATACGGCTAGCAGGAAGGTTAGTCGGTGTCTTCTTGCCCTGGGCGCCTATGCACTGGGGAAGCCATGAGGCTTGTGTAGGCCTCATTTCTGATCCTGGGAGATCTTGGTATGCGTGGTGAAGGGGATCATCTTCTCCTGAGGTGGAAGTCATCTCTCACTGGGATAGCATCCATAGATGTAGCACGAGGCAATCGTGGGCTTCGTAGATCGCTGTACCAGTGTTGTACTTCCACTCGAGGTATTGCCAGAGTGTCTCAGAAGGCTGAGAAGTTTTCAGGGACCCTTAGATGGGCCTTGCGTCCTTGGTGAGAGGCCAACAGGCAAAAGGGAAATTTCCACCTGTACTGTACACCTCTGGTGCGTAAGGTATCTAGCATCAGGCGAAGATCTTTCCTGTGCTTCAGGGTTATGGGAGAGAGATCCTGGAAAAGGTTGATGTCTGTGCCTTGGAATAAAAGAGTGTGGCGAAGCCTCGCCTGTCTCAAGATTTCTTCCTTTAATTTGTAGTTGACGAGACAACAGATAACATCTCTGGGTGGATCTGTGTCTCTGCCTCTTGGTCTTAGAGTCCTGTGTAGGTGCTCAAATTCAATAGGGGCTTCGGGTGGGTGGCCTAGGAGATCATTGAATATTGATATTGTGAGCCTCCAGGATGTAGCACCAAAAGAAATAAAGAAGCTACATTTTTTTATGAAAAAATGATACAAAAGTTTATTGCATGGTAGTAATATACAAAAATAGTAAACACAGCAGACACCTCCACCAAATAACCATCTAAAAGACAATGTTGTCTACAGTAAGCCGTCTAGACATCATCCACAACCATACCTCCCATAAAAATGCCCTACACCCTCGGGGAGTGTGTTAGAACCTCAGAGTAAATGGGACTACGATAACAGCATTTGCATGAATGGCTCATCAGGTGGAGAGATCAGCTAATAAACAACCATGTGCAGTAATAGCCCAATCCACCATTCATCTGAGCATGAATCTGCATAAATCACTGAGCATAAATTCCCTAATAATGGCTCTGTATCGGTTGAAGCATATAATATTCCACAGTCTTTAGGGTGTAGGCAAAGCCATCTGGCAGCATATTGAGAGAAACACTGAATCCTGGTATCAGCTTAACAGTCACTGATGCAGACAGATATTAAGCTCTGCAGACATCCCAGGGAGCGGAGTCAGGAAGCAATACTCTGAAGGTAAAAGTGTAACCTTGACTGATAGATCAACAGCAAAGTGAGCCTTCTGAAAGATATGGATGGATAACAGTGCTGTAAACACAGGGTAACACAGTAACACAATGACAGTCCAGGCAAATATAATTACATGTCCATGTGGCCGGACTACTCCATGTATCATGATACCGACTGTGAGTGTCACTGCTCCTGTTGGAGCTAAATGGCCCTTCTCTCACTTGCTCGGATCCACTTAGCTCATGCTGGTAGGGTGGATACCCATGAAATATTGCAGTTCCCAGCTCTCAGTGGAATGGAGCAGCTGTGTAGAGCCAAGACTAGCTGTTCAGGGCCATGGGAAGCTGAGGGATCTCAGTGAAACGAATCAACAATATGCTCTTGTGCATCTGACGCTCATCACACACTCCAACCTGTTTCCATCGGAGCCTGGGTGCTATGATGCAGTTACACCAGCATGATCAGTAGGGGCACCTAACCTCACAGTGATCCATGGTCCTGGGTGAGTGAGAGAAGGCCCGTTTAACTCCAATAGGAGCAGAGCAGTGGCACTCACAGTCGGTATCAGGATACATAATAATAATATTATATGCTAGGACAAAAACACTGCACTATGTGAAATAATCCAAAGATAAAAATGCTGCAACTTGACAAACAGAAACTAAATAAACAAGGTGAAAACAAATATGGTCTCTCTAACCATAAGATTCACAGTAGCGCAAAATCAATCAAATGTGCAAAAAACTAACAAATTAAGTACATAAATAAATAGATGAATAAAAAATGTCCACAAATAAATAAATCGTACATAAGAGTCCATTGTGCAGTGTCAAGTGCTTGAATCAATAAAGTGACATCCAAGAACAAGTGAAAATCCTCCACCAGTGCTTCAGTAAAAATAATCACCCTTATGGAAAGAGGCTTACCGATGGCAAATAACATACAGCTTGGGTCTCAATATATGTAGCAATATCTGCTCGATTCCCATCCACTAATCACAGATCATCGCAGTTGGCAAATACCATACAACATGAGTCTCAGTATATGTAGCAATTTCAGCTCAATTCCCACCTGATAATCACAGATCACTACTGATACAACTCGATCCACATGTAGGAATAAACCACACAAGCCTCTGATAGTGTAAAACCTCTTATGCAACAATTTTAATCTAAAAGTAATGCTCTTACATCAATATCCATTCATAAATCGCTTTATACATTACTGGTTGTGTATCACGGTGCTGCTGATCTCCATCTCCCAGCACACACCACTGAATACACCATCCAGCATGATGTCCCAATTGCCGTATAGCCACACACTGATGCGTTTCGTCACTTCCGACTTCCTCACAGATGCGCAGACATGTCAGGGAGCGTGTCTCTGAAATGGAGCGCAGAATCTCCACCTTGGAGGATGATGTTTTCCCACTCCCCAATAAAGTGTCGACAGTGGAGAAGCAAGTATCCTTCTGGTCTCAGAAAGCAGACGATTTGGAAAATCATCTGACATGAAACAATCTCCGAATATTGGGGCTACCGGGGAAAGTGGAGGGGCAAAACCCAGGGGACTTTGTTGAGAACTAGCTGGAAAACACCTTCCCGGATGCCCAGTACTCCTCTGCATTTGCGGTTGAACGGGCACATAGGGTGGCGGCAAAGCCTTCCCTCTCGGGTGCCCCCCCATCCTCTGCTTGCTAGGATGTTGAATTGTAAAGACCAGGACCTTGTTCACAGAAAGCCAGACAACATGGGCAGATTCGTTTTGATAATACGCAAGTGCTGATCTTCCCTGACTTCTCTATTGAATTACAAAAACAAAGAGCCTCCTTCACGGATATCAAGAAGAAAATGAGGGAAAAAGGAATTGCTTATTCTATGTCCTTTCCAGCACGCCTGAGAGTAATCGATGGGGGTAAGGTTCACTTTTTTACTACACCAGAGGAGGCTCATGATTGGTTTGCTATGCACATTTGTCACTCTTGAAGATTCCACAGAGCCTGCTGCATAATTGTTATGTTCTTGTTTTTTCCTACCTGTAGCTGAATGCTCTTTACTAATGATATGGTTTTGACCCCCTTGAACATTGTGAAGGGCTGGGGAACCCCTTTTTTTTTTCATCAGTGCCTCTGTTTCTTTCTTTACAACTTCTACCTGCCTGCCTACTTACGGCCTCCATTTTGAGCTATGACTATTTGCATGAAAGTTACCATTTGTACAATGGAGCCTACCTACAATTACATTTGTTGTACTCTGCCGCCATCTACTGTGGACAAAAGGAACTGCACTGGGTCAGTACAGGACTTCTGATCTCTGTCCATCCACTAGCTGGCAAATTTCTGGTACAGATAGTATGCCTCTTTGACTGGAGAATGTACTTATTGTATTGCAATGGTCAGGAACCCCGTATGAACAACAAGGAGGTCTGAGTAACTGTATTCACCGCCCAGTCGCTGGAGAGGCTTTCTTTGCTGGGCAGTCCTTGCTCTTACCACCGGCTTCTTGTTATATCCTTTTCTTCTTCTGGACTTATGTTTTATCTACAAGTATGGTTTTGTTTTTTCAATCTGTAAGAATGGTACTGAGCACACGGTATAGGGTTGAAATTCTGCCCCTGACATGGTTAAGGGTATGACCACAACACATGTACATTTACTTCTGTGATGGCTAGTGTGTGCAATATTATATCTTGGAATGCACAGGGTTTAGGGTCCCCACAGAAAAGATCCCAGGTAATGTCTACTCTATTGCAATCCAACTTGCATATAATATGCCTCCAGGGGACTCATTTATTGCCCGAAAATGAGCACCATCTAGCTAAACCCTGGCTGCAATGGACGGCCCACTCCTGCCACAGTTCATACTCCAGAGGGGTCTCTATTTTGGTGCACAGGTCTATTCCATGGGAATCCCTTGCTGTTAAGGAAGATGCTCTTGGTCTATATATATTTGTAAGAACACAGATACACTCCCTCCCTTTTGTGCTAATAGGAATTTACAACCCTCCCCCGGCTAACCATCAGGTGCTGAAGGAGGCAATGCTATTTACAGCGCTCTACCTTGGGGCTTTTGTTCTGTGTTTGGGGGACTTCAATTTATTACTGGATCCCCTCATTGACAGACATGGCGAACCCCTGGTGATGCAACCTGCTCCCCAATAGTCCCTCAATCAATTGGTGACTGAATTTGGGTGGCATGAAATATGGCGGCACTTTAACCATCGCACCAGAGCTTATTCGTGGTCGATCCCAGCCAGAGGGACCCTCTCGCAAATTGATCTGGCTTTTGGTAATGACAAAATCCTCCCGAAAGTCTCCTCTATAGCCTATATGCCCAGAGGAGTATCTGACCATTGCCCATTGGTACTTACCTTGGATATTGGCTATACGGGACTCCGGAGAGCTTGGAAGGTGCAACCTTTCTGGCTATCACTCATTGGGGAGAATGATAGGATCCCAGATCAATTGCAGGTTTTCTTAGAAGCTCATGGACCAAATAGAGATGCGCTGTTCTGGGATGCTCTGAAAGCTTTCCTTAGGGGAGCATTAAAATCCACTATCGCTTACATCAAAAGGGCTTCCCGACTGGAAGAAGAGGACATAGCTAAAAAATACCAGGCAGCTGAGACACAGTATTTGGCTTCACCCTCTAGTATAAACCGTATACACTGGGAGCAGACCAGCCAGATATATTCGGCTCATTTGTCAGCTAACACGAGATGGAAAACATTTTATACCCAACAAAAATACTTTGAATATGGTAACCAATCCAGCCTATTGTTAGCACATATGGCCAGACAACAAAGCTCCAGCTCGATTGTCACGAAACTTGTATGCCCGGACGGTATGGAGACTAGTAAAGCAGAAGACATTCTCATGTGTTTTCACAAATTCTTCACTGACATGTATACCTCTACCCTCACACATACTAAAGACAAAATAACTACATACCCGGAGGACTTGCACTTTCCAACCTTAACACAGGAACAGGTATCAATGCTAGACTCTGACATCACTGAGGATAAAATTAGGGAAGCGGTGGCCTCTATGGCAGCTGGAAAGGCATCCGGTCCATATGGCCTTCCCCTAGAGGTTTGCTGCAGATATCTATATACTTTTGCAGCAATATTAAAACAGGTATACTGCAAAGCATTCCAAGAGGGTAAGCTTTTACCATCAATGTATTCAGCCACAGTTGTCCTTATTCCTAAACCTGGTAAAAACCCTACAGACTGTGCATCCTATCAGCCGATATCTTTGCTTAATATAGATTATAAAATACTAGCTAAAATATTGGCCAAGTGTCTTAATTCAGTCATCCTTAGCATAATACACCCTGACCAGACTGGATTTATGCCCGGTAAGTACACCTCCATTAATATCCGCAGAACACAATTGATAATACAGCTTAGGGAATTTTTACCAGACTCTAGCATTTTGGCATCTTTATACACCACTAAAGCATATGACTCCATAGAATAGGACTTCCTTCAGGCTGCTCTGCGAGCCTTCGGCGACAACTTTAGGAAATGGTCAAAGTGCTGTATGCCTCGCTGGTGTCTCTGCTACTAGTAAATGGTACCCTGTCTCCACCCATGAAGCTTCATAGGGGCACGAGACAGGGTTGTCCTTTATCACCATTACTATTCGCAATTGCCATTGAGACGCTTGCATTGCATATCAGACAATCCCCCTTTGTCTCTGGTATATCTCTGGGTGATAAGGAAGACAAGATTGGGTTATATGCAGATGACCTCATCCTATATCTAGGAGACGTCACAGAATCCCTGCCGGCTGCAATGCAGATCATAGAAATCTATGGAGCCTACTCAGGCCTTAAAATGAATTGGTAAAAATCAGCTTTAATGCCCTTATTCCCTCAGGCAGCAGACAATCCTCTGAAGGTGGTCGCTGCTTTTAAATATTTGGGAATAACTATTACATTGTCCAAAGCTGATGCATTTCAGGCTAACATAGATTCCTTGATTAGCTAAAATTAATATGTGGACTAAACTTCAATTATCAGTGGCAGGTCGGATCAACTTGACTAAGATGATCCTTCTTCCCAAATGTTTATATTTAACTTCCCATGTGCCCACAGTACTACCTAAATCTGTCTTTAAAACAATAGATGCAATGCTTACCTCCTTTATATGGGCTAATAACAGACGGAAGCTTAAATTTGCAACACTACAACGACCTAAGGGTGAGGCCGTGATGGCACTTCCCAATCTGTATTTCTACTACTTAGCAGGGCAGCTGTGCCATCTTGTGGACTGGCTAGTGCCGATCACTCCTGAGGTAGTGGAGTCTCACCTGGCGGTTGTCCTCTGACTAAAATATTTATTGGTGGCCTTGGAGTCACCCCTAGACGTACTGCCCAAGTTTAGACTACCAATGCATATTCTGGCCCGATCAGTTTGGAAAGAGACTAGGTGCATAAACAGGTTTGACCAGATGAACATAGCTCTGCCACTTTGGCATAACCCCATGTTCCCACATTTATTGCATCTCACTGGGGGCAGTTTTTGGGAACATGGAGGGGTGAATTGTCTAGATGACATCTATAAAGATGGAATACTAGCTTCCTTTATGGATTTACAAAGAAAATATGATCTTCCTCGGGAGGCGTTCTACAGGTACCTCCAGCTTCGTCATGCATTGCAGGCCCAATTTGGGCTTGGTATACTCCAATTCTCAGACTACCACTTAATAGGAATATTACGGTCCCAGGGCCCAAAGGGATTAATATCTGATATATATTTGCATCTTTTACACAAAACCGTCATTAATACTTCCCTGCCTGTACAGTCAAAATGGCAAACCTTGATATCGGACCTCTCGGGGGAGGATTGGGAAGAAGCATGTTCCTCTCATCTCTCTGTCTCACCGGCGGTAAACAACAAGCTGATCCAACTATATATATTACACCAGTCATATCTATCACCATTGAGACTATATGCAATGCATCGCATCCCTATGCCTGGTTGCAACAGATGTACTCACCAAAGGGCTGACTTTAACCATATAATGTGGCTGTGCCCAGTAATAGCTACATACTGGGAAAAGGTGGTCGTGGTGTTGTCCCAAGTTATCTCGATTTCAGTCCCATGCACCCCACAAATATACTTATTAGGTATTCTGGATGAGGTGGCCTAAGTTCACTAGAATTTTATTAAAGGAAACACTTTTTATGGCATGTAAAGCCATTGCACTCAGTTGGAACCAACCTGCTCCCCCATCTATTCGCCAGTGGCTCCAGATGATGAACCAGGTCTTGCCATTTGAAAAGATTATATTTGAACATAGAAGTTACCCTGCTAAATACAACAGGGTATGGGACCCATGGTGCTTTTCCACTATTACCATCACGAATAATTGATAAACTAAACTAAGTATGACTGTATTAATGCTGGAAAGATTTCTACTGTGGTATCACACTGCCTGCCGTATGACTTCTGAACCTTTGTAAGCAGATGAATGCCTAATCTGATACCTTCTGCAGGTGCACAAACCGAACCACTGGTTATACTGAACTTTTCTTGTATGACAAACTGTACCGATGTACTGTACTATATTTGTATTCTGTTTGTGTTGATCTTTTTTGGTTATTTGGACCACTGTGTTCCTTTTGTATACACTTTTTCAATAAAAAGAGTTAAAAAAAAAGCCTCAGCATTCAAAAACGGTATGAATCACATAAAGAAGCTATTGTGGAAATACTCCAAAACTGCCTGCTCAAACATTAACAGGTTGGGAACAATCCTTCACAATATTGATAACCCTCCAAAGGCACCACCACTCCCCCAGTTCTTCAATACTCTTCAAATCTACCCCTTTACCCCTCTTTCACTCTGTTTTTATTACCCTCAGCAAAGCATTTCTGTCATTGATTATGTATCCCTTGCCACAAATAGATGTGATAAACCAGCCCACTCTCAATGGCAGCCTTAAAGAAGCTGAAGAGGACCAGATCCAAAAAGCACACCATCCACAGCTTCCACAAGAAGTGCACTCTCTGATGGGCCTTGCCCATTGGAGAGGTGTTAGAAATTCTGTATATAACCCTACATAACAAACAGTGCACAGTTCATATGTGCTTTGCTGCTTAACTGCAGACAGGAAGCAGGAATTTTTTGATACAGAGAAAAGATATACAGTTTACAATAGATGCAGCTACAAACTTATAGACACTGTCATCTACTGGATGAATAATATATCTGCAGTTGTTGCACAAAAATACATAAACAATGTATTCCAACAACAGAATATGTGTATGCCCACGACAGATCCTTCCATCAATCACAACTGGCTCATAGCTAGACCCTCTATTGCTCCTGAAATCTACAATTATTTAATTTGTCTTATCCACATTTAGCTCTAAATTATTGTTTCTGCACCAGCCAATTACCTTTTCTAAATCCTGCCGATATGCAGCCTCATCGCCATTATTCTTCCATCAGCTGCAAATTTTAGTCCACCACTTAAACAAAAAAGGGCTTAGCACACATCTCTGTGCTACCTACTGTATATGCTAAGGGACAGTGTTGGAATTTGGGGGAGCCTATACGGTGTTAAACAAGGCAGGGGTGCCATCATCCACATAATTTAGGTGAATAGAAGATGGTATTGAATGTCCCAGTAACAGACCATTGCATAGTTAGGAAGCATGGACTATCCCGTCACCCAGGGGTCACACAAAAGTTGAAATTATAACAATTTATTGAAAAAATGAATATACATATGAAGACAAAGATACACTACAACACATAATAAAATAAAAAATTGCACCCCCTACAGGTGATTAAGGCTCTGCTTGTGGCTCTCTGGTATATCCAGATGCCTTGTAGATCTCAATTTGTTCTCTGTGTTCTCTACCGGTTTCGCAGGAAATGCCACTTCTTCAGGAGAATAGAATAAGGGAGATCTAAAGGATTTAGATATAATGCAACATCATAATATACAATCATAAGGTACAATAGACACAATCAAGGAATGGAGATAACTGGGAATGGGTATATATTGGTAGAAATATTTGCTTACCTAGGTGGAAATGCCCTCAGATCCACAAGCTGCGGAACACGCCCTAAGGCTATCCCCCCATGGCAGACATGAGGGACATAAGGAGGACAGTGACTGAGTATATAAAAAGTGAACAGTACCAGAATCCATAAATGATGTTTCCATCATGAAAAGGAACCCACGTGATTAAAGAGAGGTAGTGAAGGAAACAGAAAAAAAGGGGGGTGGTGGAGAGGGTAGGAAAGGGGGTGGGAGAAAGGGGGAAAGGGGGGAGGGAAGGGGTAAAGATACAAGGGGATGACAGAGAATAAAGAATGATTAAAAGAGGAAAAAGGGGATGAAGGGGAGTAAGGAATGATTAAAAAGGAAAAAGGTAGCTGGAGAGAGAAGGAGAGAATAAAAAGGGGGAAGAAAGGAAAGGAAAGAAGAACCCCCTGGGTGGAGGGAGGGGAGTAGGAGGGAGAGGGGGGTGGGAAGGAGGAAGAGAGGGGGAGGGGAAAACCGGGAGGGGGAGGGGAAAACGGGAAGTGAAAGGAAAGCCAGGAGATGAAGGGAGATGGGGGGAGGGAATGGGGAGGGGGGAGGAAAGGGGAAGGGGGATGGGAAAGAAGGGGGAGAAAAGGAGATGAAGCCAGAAAAGGAAGGACAGAAATAGAATGTGTTCATCACAGTATAGCAGTAAGAACAAGGGTTATAATAATACCAATACCATAGAAAATCAGAAAAAAGTAAGAGAAAATGGAAAACATTATAAGGTCAAGGGCCTAAAACCCACCTAAAATGGTGACGATAGCTGGTCTAGCCCCACTTGAGACTGTATACAGCACAGGTGAGGATTTCAATTATGGGATATGGTAATCCGGGAATATGATTTCCCAAAAACACTATGGTGAAATACTCTCAGGGCAGTCAGGGCCCCATGGGTATTGATGCACCTATGGAAAGGAATTAAAAGATTATGTAGGAATAAGTAGGGTAAGGAAGAAAGGGAAACTTCCAGTGCCCAGGGGAGGAAGAAAAAGGTATGATCAAATGGAGAGGCAAATGTGTATGGGGAGGGTCCATACCTCCCACATGGTGCCAAGAAAGATCTTTGGGATAGCAAATATTCTGCTCACCTGTATTGCAGTATCTGCGCGCAGTCTCCAGTGAAGCAGACGTGTACTGTCTGTCGTTACAGACTCCTTTAATCCCCAACATGGCTGACGCCATGACCAGCTGCAGCTGGGTCAGATGCGGCCGTGCCTGGCGCTTCCCATGACGCACGCGCAATCAGCGTGTGCGCACGGCTTGTCTGTAACGTGCAGTCGCTAGACTGTCACACGAGAGAGGGAGAGCGCTGCCATGGCAACACTTCCTCGAACAGGGGGGTCACATGCCCACCGTGCGGGGATCAAGCTCCACGGCTACCTAGGATGCAGAGAATGGCATTTCACCCAGATCCAGCAAACCTTTAATCAGAGTTTATGATAATGAGTTATGCATGTGAAACGCAGGGCAAGTGTTAAACTGCTGTCATGCATTGCAGCCCCAAAACGGATGTGCAAAGTTATACATGTTCACTAAAAGGAACATAACATCCTCTTTTCAAAAAGTTCTACAACTCATGAATATGTTACATTCTGTTCATTATAAAACAGGAGGGGAGGGGAGCATATACAAAGGGAAGAGACCCCCCAGACCCGAAATTCCAACCAATCCGAACCCAGGGCGCGGACGGAGAGGGAATAAGGCCAGGGAAGGACGGGGGGTTTTAATTGGCACATGTAGGATGGAGAAGAAAAAATGCCCATCACAACTGAGGGATCAGGGGGAAAGTCTTGTGAGTATGTATCTCATTAACTCCTAGGGGAAGAACAGGGCTGAGGGATCATAGGAAAGGTTTGTAGGTGTGCATCTCGTTTATTCCTGGAGGAATTTTGGCTTTGAGGTGTTCAATACACAGCGTAGAATCCGACGATCCCAGTCACCACCCCTGGGATCCTCTGGAATTACCTCCAAAACCATAAACCTTACAACTTTAAGGTCCTATATATGCTGTAGGCCAATGTGACGGCCCGCCATAGTGAGTTTACCTCCAAAGGAAGAGTAGAAGTGGTCACCAATACGTTGTCTAAATTCACGTATCGTCTTTGCCACATAATAGGCACCACACTCACAGACCATCAAATATACTACTCCTTTTGTACCGCAATCTGCGTGGCCAGACGGTGTAAATAGTTCACCGGTAGGGAGTATAAATGTAGTGCCCTCAAGAACCTAAGGACGGTGTGGGCAATCCCCACACTTAAAAGTCCCATGGGGCCCTGAGGGTCGTGAGTGTTCTGGTTTATATTGGCTACTTGTAGGTGTATCCCGGAGTGAGGTAGCTCTTCGGAACACCAGTTCGGGAGTAGCCCGAACATATTGTGCCAGTATGTGATGATCTGAGAGGAGGTGCCAATGCTGAGCCAAGACGGATCGTAGTTGGTGGTGGTGAGCGGAGTACTTGGTGACCACCCCCACCATTTCTCAAGATTGAGGAAACACTAAAGACAAGAGAAATGGACTTTGTAGACATGCAAGTATAATAAAACAATTCTTTAATTGTGACATAAAAAGCACAAAGCCTATTGCACATATCATACAGAAAGTGTTAATTTAAAAGACAATAGTCAAGAGTGAGAATAGACACATCATGCTTAATAGTGCTGATCTCCTCTACCACCCGCCATCTTATGAGGATAAAGCAGGGAGGGGGGAGATGAGCACAGGCTGGTATATTTATATCCACCTAATGGGTACCTGGAAAGTGTAGGTGTATATGAAACCATGCAATTCTAAAATATTTACACAGTATATAAAAAATAAATCAAACAGGATTCAAACCACCAGGAAATTAGGTAATAAATGCTCTGTAGCTCGACTGGTTTCATGCTTAGAAATTGAGCTTCATCCGGAGCAGTCAATAACAATCTAATGAAGTAAACAAAATGCGGCTGCGCATTGTGGCTGCTCACAAGTCAGGAAAGGGCTACAAGGCCATTTCTAAATGTTTTCGCGTAAAACAAATGAAGTAATCTAACAATAACTGACGAGGCCTACTTCGAGTTAAAGATTCGTACTTTGGTCAGCTCGATGTCTCGTAAATAATGGATTAAAGGACCACCAAACTTAGGACAAACTAAATAAAAAATATATGACACATTTATAAAATCTTAACGTACCAAAGTATATGTGGATGTGAAAGGTCCATGGGTAATCCACCTATATTTATATGGTCGGACACGAGTAGAGGGGGGAGGGACGAAATAGGAGTATTCTACCGCCCACCATCTCCTCTAGTCGTGATAATTCGTACTACACAGATAAGAGTGAGAACTGATAACAGAAAATTTAATTGTGAAAGACATACTA
>BLSH010291695.1:283923-295984 GCA_018402905.1 Glandirana rugosa | reverse complement strand
TGCAGGGCCCTACCAAGCATGCCATGCTGTGGCCTTCTCACAAGGTTCTCCAGCCCCTGAGCCTCCCTTACATTCTTCCAATTTCCTTTTTAAACTCTCTGAGCTCCTGGACAAGGGACTGGCCTCAACAGCAACAAAAATAACAGGTGAAATCAAGTCCGAACTCCAAAATTTGGGCACTATTGAACAAAAACTTGACATGACAGTCGCTAAAACAAACCAAAACTCTGGTCATATTCAGGTTCTTCGGGAACAACTTGATGAATCCCTTGCCAAGTTGGACGATATGGAAAACAGATCCCGAAGACAAAATGTTAGAGTCTGCGGACTCCCCGAGTCCATCACAGACATCAAAGCTGCGTTCCAAGACCTAATAAAATCCCTAATCCCAGAGATTCCCCCACACCGCCTTGAGCTGGACAGAGCTCATAGGGCCTTAGCCCCCCCCCCCAGAAAAGATGGCAAGCCAAGGGACATCATAATAAAACCCCATTACTATGCAGTGAAAGAAGAAATTATGCATCAATCTTGTGTTAACCAGCAAATATTTTTTAGGGGGCATCACGTTCAGGTGTTCGCAGACCTATCACCATCCACAATCCAAAGGAGAAGAAACCTTAAACCACTTCTGAACGTCCTAACACAAAAGGACATTAAATATTGGTGGGCCTTCCCATTTGCGGTAAAAATTTCCCTGAAAGGTAAGCTCTATTCGTTCAATAACTTCCAGGATGGTGACCGTATACTGTCAGCTTTAAAGTTGATCTCCCAGGAGGTGGACATGGATATCTCTCACCAGGAAGCAGCCTCTACCAAAAGGCCCATGCCCTCAAGCCTGGTCTCTCCGACCTGGAACAAATACAAAAACAAGAAGGCAAGGGATAACCTTCCGCCAACCTTCCCCCATAGGACATCATAATAAAACCCCATTACTATGCAGTGAAAGAAGAGATTATGCATCAATCTCGTGTTAACCAGCAAATATTTTGTAGGGGGCATCACATTCAGGTGTTCGCAGAACTATCACCATCCAAAATCCAAAGGAGAAGAAACCTTAAACCACTTCTGAACGTCCTAACACAAACGAACATTAAATATTGGTGGGCCTTCCCATTTGCGGTAAAATTTTCCCTGAAAGGCAAGCTCTATTCGTTCAGTAACTTCCAGGATGGTGAACGTATACTGTCAGCTTCAAAGTTGATCTCCCAGGAGGCGGACATGGATATCTCTCACCAGGAAGCAGCCTCTACCAAAAGGCCCATGCCCTCAAGCCCGGTCTCTCCGATCTGGAACAAATACAAAAACAAGAAGTATGATATGTCAAGTGGGAATGGAAAGGGGAAGGAATGGGGGATGGGAAGAGGGAAGGGAGAAGGGAAAGGATGGAAGAGGTGAGAAACCTCAGGATAGGGGAAGGGTTCGGTTTGTGGGGGGACTATAGCGGTGCAAAACTTGAGCTTCTATCCAATTCCAATCAACAAAAGAAATATATAAAATTTAGATAATTTATTAGTTTATATTAAAATTAGCACTTAACTGTGCTAATGCACTATTGGCATTAAAAGCAACATACAATGGAAAAACAGACAAAATTTTCAACAGGTACATAGAGCGTTGCAAGAGTTTGCAGAGTGATGAAACCAATCCACTATCCTTGTGAGCACAGCCGCTCTATAGTATAAAGAAGCATCTGGCATCCCGGCCCCTCCCCCAGTTTTTGGTCGGGAAAGGGTGGTGTACTTTATCCTGGGGCGGGCTGCCCCCCAGATAAAGGAGGAGAACATTTGGCGGAGCTTCCTAAAATATGATGCTGGCACGTAAACAGGAAGAGTTTGAAATAGATATAAAAAACGAGATAAGACGTCCATTTTCAGTGCGTTTATCCTTCCCAGCCAAGAAAGCCTCTTAGATGCATAGGATGCTAGATCAGATTGAGTTTTGAGAAGGAGTGGGGTGAAATTCTTCGAGAAAAGCTTGGTTTTATCTGTGGGGATATGTATGCCTAAGTAACGTATGGATGTAGAGCCCGTCTTAAAAGGAAAGGAGGACGAAACAAACTGCACATCAGTCTTGCGGAGTTTCTATGTACTTTTTGTTGTGTTTGTCTATTCTCTTTTCTAACCTTTTCTCTCTTTTAGCTGGTCGGCGGATCTGGGACCTTACTCGGGAAACAGACAAATTCCCCCAAACACAAGATACTAGGGGTCTACCCATCACGTGAAGACGTCTAACAGTAAGTGTTTGCTACAGCCTCTCCCCCCGGGTGATACCATGGCTGATCCACAAATTTATACAACTAGCGACCCAAATAAAGAGAGAAAGGAAAGCCCATATAGACAAACTAGAACAAGCCTTTACGCCCTTGAAAAAGGCCCACAAATGGAACCCAACAAGAGCCTCTTTAACCAAGTTAGAAGCTACCAGGACCAAGCTTAACCAAGCTCTAACAGCCAAAGTGGAGAAGCAAATCAGATGGACAGGAGCAAAATTCTACCTCAAAGACCGTTGTGGCCCGGTGTTAGCTTCTAAATTGTCACCCTGTCCTAGAACCTTTAACCTTCCCAGGATTAGAAGTGCAGGCCAGCCCCCCACTTCTAACCCTCAAAAAATCCTTGAAGCCTTTAACTCCTTCTATTCTGATCTATATAGCTCCCCGTCAGGGGCTTCGGAACAGGAGATATTCAAATTCTTAGACAACTTGCCTATCCCTCACCTTTCCCCTAAACACAGAGATATAATGGAAGCCCCCTTTACAAATGAAGAAGTCCTTGATGTTATTAAAAACCTTAAAAGCGGATCGGCCCCGGGCCCCGACGGCCTCTCGGTATCATACTATAAAACGTTTGCTGCAATTTTAGCCCCCTTCATGTCCAAGTTCTATAACTCAAAGATTCAGGGATCCCCCTGGACGTTCACCTAAACACGGCTTTCGTAACAGTCATACTAAAACCAGGGAAAAACCCGGAGGAGGTGGGCAATTACCGCCCGATCTCTCTGATCAACAATGACATTAAAATACTAACGAAGATATTAGACAATCAATTAGCTACCTTTATAAGGAGTTATATACACAAGGATCAGGTTGGATTTATCCCGGGTAGACAGGAGCCAGATCAAATTAGGAGGGCAATAGACATCATTTCCCTGTTACAGTACAACTGGGATAAGGGCCCTAAACAAGCGGGAATGTTGCTATCCCTCGATCTTCACAAAGCCTTTGACTCTGTCACCTGGCCTTACTTATTCACCCTGTTAGATACATGGGGATTTGGTCCGCAATTCAGGGGGATATTGCGTGCGTTATACTCTTCCCCTAGGACTGAGATTCGCATGCAAGGATATCTATCCAAGCCGTTTGATATCTCCAGAGGAACTAGGCAGGGGTGTCCTCTTTCCCCCCTCATATGTGCTATTGCAATTGAGACTCTAGCGGTCGCGATTAGAACTAACCCTGATATTCGAGTTGTCTCGTGTGGCCCCCAAATTCATAAATGCGGACTGTTCGTTGACGATGTCCTTCTGTTTATTACAGGGCCAACTGTTTCCCTCCCTAACCTTTGCAAGATTCTTAATGATTTTAATACAGTATCTGGGCTCAAGGTAAACTATTCAAAATCTCAGGCAATGAATATCTCTATACCCCCGGAGATAGTGTCTTCCCTGAAAGATTCCTTTAAATTTGAATGGAGTGACTCCTCTCTTAGTTACCTATGTATTACACTTACTAACAGAATTGAGCGACTTTATGAGGCTAACTTTCCAATGATGTACAATAAACTAGAATCAGATTTAAAAACCTGGTCTAAGGGGGAGATCTCCTGGCTGGGTAGGATCCATGCAATAAAGATGACACTCCTGCCTAGAATTCTCTATTTATTCAGATCCTTACCTATTAAAATAAAAACGGACCACTTAAAGGGTTTCCAGAGAAAAAATATTAAATTCATTTGGGGGAAAGGGGGTTACAGGTTCCACCAGAACACCCTCTTCAGCCCAAGGAAAAAGGGGGGGGGGTTGGGACTTCCAAAACTGAAATGGTACTTCCAGGTGGCCAGAATGGCCCAACTTTCCACTGTGTACTTCCGGTCAGAAAAATCGGACTGGCTCTTGACCTCCTCTGGGACCTACCTAAGGAAAGACCCGCCATCCTTTCTCCAGTCCTGTCGCAAACATTAGCTCTTTGGGATGAGGTAAAATCATCCCAGTCCTTAATTTCAGCTTACCACCTTTTAGCACATATTTTCCATAATCCTGACTTCCCCCTGGGGCTCGAGATAAAATCATTCAAATGGTGGCTAGATAATGATTTGTACCGGGTAGGGCACTTCTTCAATTCTAGGGGTCCGATCTCCCTGAGCTTCTGTGTGAGCCAGCTGGCCCTCCCTAGCTCGGAGTGTTACAGATTTTGTCAAATTCGTCATTTCCTTCACAAAATCTGGGATAACAAACCAAACCCGCCTGAGTTCACAGCTTATGAACAATGGTGTGGCCAAGCCGTGGAACCCCGGGGTGGCATCTCTATCATCTACCAATCACTTGCCAACCCGGTTAATAAATCCCCACATATGCTTTCATGGGAAAAGGATCTACAACTACAGTGGGACCTGGTTGACTGGCAGAGGGCACACTCAAGAGCTTTTAAGGGGCTCATAAATATCTCCCTTATGGAAGCTAGTCTGAAAGTTCTGATGAGATGGTATCTGACATCCTCGAAATTGGCTATCATATACCCCTCTTCAGATCCCCTATGCTTTAGAAGCTGTCAACTGTATGGGTCC
Organism: Glandirana rugosa; assembly: GCA_018402905.1. Lineage (NCBI taxonomy): Eukaryota > Metazoa > Chordata > Amphibia > Anura > Ranidae > Glandirana > Glandirana rugosa. The sequence goes on along the minus strand of BLSH010291695.1, from coordinate 291,206 downwards.
ATGCCCCACATTTGGTGGGAATGCCCGAGGATCCATAGTTTTTGGAACTCTGTCTTTCTCCTAATCTTCAGGGTGACGGGATACCAGCTACCCAGATCACCGGCTATTGAACTCCTCAATGCTGACATCCCTAGGGCCCACAAACACAGCCCCAAATTAATACATTATATTCTTTCGGGGGCCAAAATGACCATTTCCAAGGCTTGGAAGCCTATATAGCTACGACTTCACGCAAAATTTCCTGGATCATGTCCCAAGAAAAGGTAGCAAGCATACTTAACGACTCGGTAGCCAAGTTTGAAGTGATCTGGGAGCCGTGGGCACATCATGTAGGTTTTCCCTTAGTACCAGGTATCATAGATTATCAAAAACCGGGTACCCGGCTACGCTGACCAGTTCTTGACCTTTTCTGGCTTTCCCCTCTCTCTTTCTTTTCCCCTATATGTCCTTCTCTCTGTCATGTCTTCTTCCTTTCTTTTTTTTCTTTTCTTTCTTTTTTTGAATGTATTGGTTCTGAGACCGCTTTTCTGCTCTAATTGTTGTGGTCAGTGAGTGACTCTATTTAGTCTACTCAATGAACTTATGATCTTTTTATATCGATAATGCCTTGATTCTTTTAGTCTTTCGGGTTGATGAGGGGGGCCTTTGGCCGACACAGTTTGTTCCCTTTATGGGGTGCCGGTCGGATACTCACCTTATCCTTTTTATTCTTAGACCACTCAAGTGCAAGGACAATTGAAGGTTGAATGTATTCATGTTCTCATCAGACCATCCAACCTGTTTATCAAAGCGGCTCAGGCTTGTAATTCGTTTTTTCCTTTTGCAATGTTTACTGTCGTCACATTGTATTTCGGAAATTATAATAAAACTTTTTAAAAGAAAATTGAGAGTTCAGGCGATCGATCTCACCATCGAGGGAGATCATGTCTGAATTATATTGTGTAATTAGTCAGTTAGATAGTGACATCAAACCTAGACTACATGAAATGAGTGTTTTTTTCCCATGTCTTTTTGAATTCCACAGCGGGTTCTTTAAACATGGGAAAAATCTTCACTCTAAGGCCCATGGGACAAAACACCAGTGAAGGTGTGATTTTTTTTCTTTAGTAAGTTAAACAAATGATCTAGAAACATCAAATTTTTGGCCTTTCAGACAGTACGCCTGTATATTTAACATAAAGCCTGACCATCCCTGGCCAAGAACGTCCATGCTTCAGGTGGGGAGGAAAGAGGGGGAGGGAGATTGATCCCCAGTTTTGCTCACCCTTAACTCAGGGGTGTAGAATTGTAGAGGAAAATAATAAATCACGGGACAATTAGAGAGATATAGGGTGAAAAATGGGGCAATGGGTGTGTTATCCACCCTAGACTATGGAATTTGGGGGAGCCTATAAGGTGTTAAACAAGGTGGGGGTGCCCTCATCCACATCATTTAGGTGATGTCAGGAAACAGCTGTTGCCCCTATTATTCGGGTCTGGAAGCCTGTGTGCGTGTGCGCATATGCACCGGAGTTGGCACCAAACAGCCCATTTAAGCGGACAGCACCCTGCAACCAGTGCTATCCGTCCTACAGCATTTGTGTGTGTGTTCCTGAGCAACCTGATTACCCGATTATCTTTTCCTGTGACCTGGCTTGTCTTGACCCTGCTTGATCTCTGCCTGCACTGACCTCGGCTTCCACGACCACTCTTCTGCCTGCTCCCTTGTACCTTTGCTGCCAGCCCGTTAATCAACCCTGCCTGTGCCCGACCATTCTCCTGCCTACTCCCTTTGCACTGCACCGCCAGCCAGTTCCCGACCCAGCCTGTACCACCATTCTACCAATTAGCACGAGGTCGGAGGAGTTACTTCAGTTGTCACCGGTGACCAGTTCAACCCTTGTGTCATCCTCACTCCAGAACCTCCTATCTGCTCTACCAGGGGTTCTCGAATCAGGGTCGCAAGAGAGGTTACCCCTGCATAAGTCAGACTCCACCACCAGGTACGTGACAGCAATGGACAGCCATGTCTGAGTCTGCACAGGGGTCCTCTCCTATGGATGATCTTTGCTTGCACTTGGCCGGTCTGACCCAGGAAGTTTACACCCAACTGGAGCAATGGGTGCAGGAACTCACTTCAGCTACAGCCCCCCAGGCCAGTCAGTCTACAGCTCGCACCCTGGTGGCTCTGCCTTCTGAACGTAAGTTCCCCCAGACGGAACGGTTTTCAGGCGACCGTGCCAAATTCCTGGCGTTTCGCAATTCTTGCGAACTTTACTTTGCTCTCCAACCCCGCAGCTTCTCCCTGGAGACCACAAAGGTGTTTGTCACGTGCATGGTGGGTGAGCCTGACTTATGCAGTAGGTAACCTCCCTTACTACCCTGACTTGGGAACCCTTGGTAGAGTAGACAGGCGGCTCAGGAGTGCAGGATGGCACGAGGGTCAAACTGGGTCACTGGTGTTGGTAGAAGTCTGCTGGAATACTCGTGCACTTGAAGAATAGTCGTACAGGCAGGGTCGTGAAACAAGCTGGTGGTGCGGTACAAGAGGAGCAGGCAGATGGATGGTCAGGTTCAAGCAGGGTCGTCAACAGGCAGGCAGGCAAAGTACCGGAGGGCTAGGCAAGAGGGTGGTCGTAGACAGTCCAGGGGTCGGTGCAGGCAGAGATCAGCAAAGTCAGGCAAGCCGGGTCACAGGAACAGAGAATTGAAGTACAGGTTGCTCAGGAAAGTCACACTATACGCTGTAAATCAGACAGCACTTGCTACAGGGTGCACACTGTTTAAATTGAGCCACCCGGAGCTGCCTCCTCTGGAAGCATGAGGAAAGCACAACAAAGTGCAAACAAGTCCTCAACACAGTCTTCGTCTGACAGTGCGATTGGTAATTTTGCTGTTGCTGCTGGAACCTCAGTTTTGGGCACACCGCCTCCTGGAACAGAAGGCTCCTGAAGTTAGCAGCTTCACCCTGTTCTTCCAGGCCATGGCCTTATTGTATGAAGACCCACACCAAGCCGCCACTGCCAAAGCAGCTCTCCGCGTGCTCTAACAAGGCCGTATGGTGGAAGACTACGTCACGGAGTTCAGGCGCCGGAGTGCTGACACCACGTGGAATGACGCAGCTCTCTGTCACCAGTTCCGTCTGGGCCTTTCAGATCCCCTCAAAGATGAGCTAGCCCGTGTGGGGGTGCCACACACCCTGGATGTCCTGATCAATTTGTCAATCCAGATTGACAGGCACCTCAGAGAGCACAGAGCTGAAAGATCGGCGGAATCCTCTCGCCTCGCCTGGATGCTACCTCGGGTACCTAGATACCCCAGTCCAGCTTCACTGACCCCTGTGGACTCATCAGCGGCACTTGATCAGCCTGAACCCATGCAGCTGGGTCTTCTTTGGTCGTCTCTTACCCCAGAAGAGAGACAACAATGCTTAAACAACCGCCTATGTCTATACTGTGGGAAGCCTGGACATGTGGTGAGAACTTGCCCTGCCAAGTTTAGTAAGTGTTCACCTTTCTCCAGCGGTGATGTACCAACCTCCTCAAATACCATCACTCACCTCACTCTTCCTCTCTCCCTGCAGCTTCCCAGAAAGATTCTCCTAGTTACCGCGATTATTTACTCTGGTGACTGCAGTGGGTTCATCGATCAGACTTTCATGGCCCAACACTAGATTCCGCTGTGACCTAAATCCCATGGGATGGTCTTACGATTGGCTGACGGCACTACCATCAAGTCCGGGGTCATCACACATGAAACCTTCCCCATACCTGCCTCTACTCCTGACAGCCATCAGGAGCTCCTTCTACTAGATGTTATTGCTTCCCCCCTGTTTGCAATCATCCTTGGCTTACCATGGCTGCAAGCTCATAGCCCCTGTATCAACTGGGCTACCGGGGAGACCAAATTCCTGTCACCCTACTGCCTCCAGCACTGCTTTCCAGGAACTGAAGAACCTAACCCCACACTGCTCAGCCTGGATACTGACTCTCATCCAGAGACCCACCTGTTGGTTCCTTCCATTTATCATCACTTCCTAGACGTGTTCAGTAAGAAGGGGGCTGAACAACTACCATCTCATAGGCCATATGACTGTCCTATTGAGCTCCTTCCCAAAGCAGAGGTCCCTTTTGGAAGGATCTTCCCCCTAACTGAACTGGAGCTTGTGGCCCTCAAGGCCTACTTAGATGAGAACTTGAAGAAGGGCTTCATCCAGCCCTCTACGTCTCCAGCAGGAGCTGGAATCTTCTTTGTGGAAAAGAAGGACCACACTTTGAGGCCTTGTATAGATTACAGGGAGCTAAACAAAATAACGGTCAAAAACTGTTACCCCCTGCCTCTGGTCCCAGAGCTCTTCCAGAGACTTGGAATGGCAATGGTGTTCACGAAACTGGACCTCCATGGGGCTTATAATCTGGTCTGTATCCAGGAAGGCGATGAGGGGAAAACAGCCTCCTGCACCCTGTTCGGGCACTTTGACCAAATCCAATACATGGTTCTTGTGGACCGAGGAAGCCTTCAAGACCTTGAAAGGTCTATTCACATCAGCACCTATTCTGAGGCACCCTGATCCTGCTCTGCCCTTTGTCCTGGAGGTGGACACTTCCGAAGTTTCTGTAGGGGCCGTGCTGTCACAGAGACAGGGAGCCAAGGCTGCCTTACACCTGGTGGCGTTCTTGTCCCATAAGCTGACCTCACCAGAGAGGAACTACGACATGGGAGATCATGAGCTGCTGGCAATCAAAGCCAACTTGGAAGAGTGGTGCTATCTGTTAGAAGGAGCCAGGCACCCTATTTTGATCTTTACAGATCACAAAAACTTAGAGTATCACAGATCAGCCAGAAGACTTAGACCTCATCTCTTCTTCTCACGTTTCCTCTTCCATGTTACGTACAGGCCTGGGTCGAACAATACCAAACCAAATGCCCTGTCCAGGATGTTCTACAAACCTGGAGATTCCATGATTCCTGACGCGGTTCTGCATCCCAGTAACTTCTTATTGACACAGGGGGACTTGCTGTCTCGCATCAGGCAATGTTTATCTAAGACTCCCAGGCCAGCCATCCCCAGTCTGATTACAAGGGACGGGTTACTGTGGCACAAGAACATGCTCTTTGTACCAGAAGAGCAATGCTTATCCATTCTGGCATCTTGTCATGATCATAAGTTGGCTGGTCATTTCGGAGCTCGCAAGACCACTATTATGTTCATTTTGGTGGCCCCAGGCAGATGAAGACTGTCGGAAATATGTTGCCTCCTGCCCCACCTGTGCTCAAAAAAAGAACAGCAAAACCAAGGCATGGGGGCTACTAAAACCACTTCCTGTTTCCGAACGGGCATGGTCTATGATTTCCATGGATTTCATCATGGAACTTCCATCATCCCAGGGATATTCTACAATCTTTGTCGTTGTGAACCATTTAACCAAAATGGCACACTTCTTGCCCACGAAGGGCACACCATCAGCCACCGACACGGCTGAGATCTTCATTCAGGAGATAGTCAGACTCCATGGAGTTCCCTCTAGCATTGTCTCCGATCATGGAGTCCAATTTACATCCAAGTTCTGGAAAGTTCTGTGTTCTTCTCTTGATATTGAACTTGCTCTCTCACCTGCTTACCACCCACAGAACAACGGCCAGACCAAAAGAACTAATCAAACACTCAAGCAATATTTGCGCTGTTTTTCTTCATTCTCACAGGACGACTGGGCCGCTGCTGTTGGCTGAATTTGCCTTTAATAATACAGTTCACTCAGCCACAAAGCAATCCCCATTCTTGGCCAATTACGGCTTTCATCCAACCTTCATGCCTACATACAACTCAGAAGGCACGATACCCGCAGTACAGGAAATAACTAAATTTGTGGAAGAAAATAATAAATTGTTTCAGGAAACCTTGGCCCGGACTCAGCAATACAATAAGGAGATTTTTGACAGAGGGAGAAGGGGAGAGTTGGATCTACAACCCGGAGAGCAAGTCTGGCTCGCTACAAGGAACCTTAAACTAGCCTGCCCATCAAGGAAATTGAGACCCAGGTTCATTGGACCCTTGTAGAAATATTTGCTTACCTAGGTGGAAATGCCCTCAGATCCACGAGCTGCGGAACACGCCCTAAGGCCATTTCTACAAACATATACCCATTCCCAGTTATCTCCATTCCTTGATTGTATCTTTTGTACCTTATGATTGTGTATTATGATGTTTCATTGTATGTAAATCCTTTAGGTCTCCCTTATTCTAGACTCCTGAAGAAGCAGAATTTCCAGCGAAACCGGTAGAGAACACAGCTGCATTTTTTTATTTTATTATGTGTTGTAGTACATCTTTGTCTATATGTATATTAATTTTTTTAATAAATTGTTATAATTTTAACTTTTGTGTGATCTCTGAGTGCCAAAATAGTCCATGCTTCCTAACTATGCAATGGTCTGTTACTGTGATATTCCATACCATCTTCTATTCACCTAAGGGACAGTGCTAATGAGTAGCAGCTACCAATTTTTACCCTTTGCTGCCTATCAGTCAGGAAATCCAAAACCCAGTTACAAAGGGTTGGGCAAATGTAATTTAGCAACAAGTTTAAATGGCAAATCTCTGAGCTGCTCTATTAGCATTGCTCCTGGTGGAGCCCAGGAGAGGAAGTAACTTTTACACATCCACCTGGTGCAGCACTCAGAGGAGAAAAGAACACTCTGGAAGATTGTTTTAAACATTTACCATTTACCATTTTCCTTCAGCTCACACCACCAGGATACCTACTTAAAGCAAGACTCCGCCAACTGTTTAATTTTAAAGCAGTACAAAATTTGTATAAACAATGGTGGAAACAGTTTGTCACCAGGACAGAAAGGCATAAATAGAAATAAACACTAGGAAAAGTATATGTGGGCAGTGCAGCTGCATGGTATCTAGTGCAAGGCCGTTTCACAGTATTGTATTTAGTTGGATGAAGTTCCAAAAATAACACCTTCACTTGCAAAACACAGAAGTAAGCACTAAAAGCTTTGTCTTACACAGGTACAGTATATCTCGTGATAACAGGCTCAACAGCATTCAGTAACAGGATCACTAATACTCGGTATCAGGTTCAGTGGATCCTGGCCGTACACAATCTTTTTTTTTTGAATTTAAGGTTTATTTTATTTTCCATAAAAGGAGCAATACAGATGATGTGAATTAACAATGCAAACATAAACAAAGGATAGCATGTAGTTCGATATACAGAGGATCACAAATAAAGATAAATACGGAAAGACAGGACCACTGTTTGACAAAGGTGGTAACAAATATGTTTAAAACA
>BLSH010291695.1:252985-263690 GCA_018402905.1 Glandirana rugosa | reverse complement strand
AATAAAAGATGTTTAATGATTGACGGTTTGATTTAAAGTGATACACACATTTTGCAGAACAGTGATATGGGTACTCTGGGCTTATTTATACTTTTTGGACATAGTTTGAAGATGATTTTAGAACAGTTCTATGGCCTCTAATGTTAATTAATACTTTTCAGACCCATTTTGAAGATGATCTCCATTTTTGCATTTTTATGTTTTTATTTTTTTAAAAATATTTAAAGTTATTTCCCTGTCCCCATTTCTTTGTAGGGCACTTGTCCCACCCTTACCCACATTTTCCTTCCTTTTGCAGACCTCTAGGACCTTCCTGGGCTTTTTTACAGCATTTTTAACATTTTTCATTAAAATTACCAGAACACCGGACCCGAACCCGGACTTTTTTTGAAAAGTCCGGGTCCAGGTCCCGGACACCCCAAAGTTCGGTACGGACCCGAACTTTACAGTCCGGGTTCGCTCAACTCTACAGATGAGTCATGATTGTTAAGGAGTGTGCAGCTGCAGGCATCCTTAACAACCAGCTATTCTGATTTCTGAATATACAAAAAGAAAGCATCAATGAACCAATTCGTTTTAGGAATTCCAGAATTGGTTTTGTATTTTAGCATTGTTTATTCAGGTCCCCCCAATGCATGCCAGGCCCTTCTCCTAGCATGTAACCTGGCAGGCCAAGAAAGGGGGGGGGGTGAGTGAACCCCCCTCCTGAACCATACCAGGTCACATGCCCTCATCATAGGGGGGTACTTTGGGGAAGGGGGGCTCTGTCCCCCCAAGCACCTTGTCCCCATGTTGATGAGGACAAGGACATCTTCCCCACAACCCTGGCCAGGTAGTTGTGGGGGTAGTTATGGGGGTGCCAGGGGTGACTTGTCAGGATCTGGAAGCCACCTTTAACAAAAGGGCCCCCAGATCCCAGCCCCCTCATGTGAATGAGCTAAGGGCTGGGTCAATGACATCACAAGGGACAGGGCCACTGGTGATGTCTTTGGGTAGCCCCACCCCCTGTGATGTCATCAACCCAACACACCCCATCAATGAAGTTACAAGAGGACGGGTCACCCGATAGTCATCAGGTGACCCCACCCCTTAGTTATTTAAGAACTGTCAGACAGTGCAGCGGGCAGACAGCTGAAGCCTTCATCATGTGCAGAACTGTTTTTTGTTTTGAGTCAGTAGTAGAGGCTGGCATTGTGATTGATGTTGGATCTACTTCGGGGGGGACACGTTTTTTTTTTTGTTTGTTTTTTAATAAAGGACTTTTCAAAAACTGTCTCTGTGTTTTTATTTACTTTTTACATGTTTTTGGTGAATGAGTAGTGGTACTATGTACCCCATACTCATTCACATAGGGGGAGGAACTGGGTGCTACTTTGTTAAAGGGGGCTTCCAGATTCTGATAAGTCACCTGCCAAACCCCCACAACCACTGGGCCAGGGTTGTGGGGAAGAGGCTCTTGTCGTTAAGCACACCCCATGTTGATGACATGTGGCCTGGTATGGTTCAGACGGTGGGGGCACTCACTCATCCCCCCCTTTCCTGGCCTGCCAGAGTGCATATTCAGATAAGGGTCTGGTACAGATACAGGGGAGACCACACACCATATTTTGTAAAATTTTGGTGTGGGGTTCCTCTTAAAATCCATACCTGACCTGAAGGGCCTTGTATTAATTGGGGGGGGGCACACTGTTTTTTTCTGCATTTTTCATTGCCAGCATTCTTTGGTTTACATTTCAGTTGTAAGCTAGGAATGCCACTGATAGAAGATGAGTCATGGTTGTTAAGGCCCACTCCTTGACAACCAACAATTCTTTGCACAGAATTCTAATTTATCATTTTTCAACCCATCCGAATTTGAACTGTTCCCGAAAATTTGGAAGTCATTAGAAAATGAATAAACTAAATTAAATTAAACAAATCTAAACAAAACTAAACTAATTCTGAAACAAATCAACAAAACAAAATTAGTAACATAACGAATCTATCCAAAATTAAACAGATTTTTCTGTTCTGCGCATGTCCACCTCATGTATCTGCTGGGGGGGGGTGGAGGACTGGCAGTTAGCTGACACAGGTGGTGCTCAGATAAACCTGTGGGGTAGAATAGGAGTTACAAATAAAAAATGGTGAAGCGCATATCTTTAAATGTGATGTATATATAATGCTAATACAGTGCCACCATGTGACTAAAGTGCAAAGTGCCACTAAATAAATACATCAAAACATATATCTCATAACACAGTGACTATATGTAAATAATAAAACATAAGAGTAGAGTAAAATCACACCACTAACAGTGCTAAAACAGTTCATCAAACAGTCCGTGCACCAAATTCTTCATGTGCAAAATCATGCAGAAGTGCTTGGAAAAAAGTGCTTGGTAAAAAGTGCTGGTATGCAGGATTTGCAGGGTAGCATACACTGCAACTCTTCACAGTGGGACCACACATCACCACCGGTCACTCTATATGCTCACCTCCATTTGCGACACCTGATGGGCCAAGTCGCACATTCCCCTTAGGGGCAATATCCTCCTACTACACAACGCAGGTGAGACTACGTTTGCAGAATTGATCACAATGGTATGTAAAAACAGAAGAAGGCTACATTAGTCACATGGTGGCACTGTATTAGCATTATACATGTATCACATTTAATGGTATGTGCTTCACCATTCTTTATTTGTTTATTTTTGTAGTATTTGGGTACTATTTAGGTGAGAGGCAGCAACCACTATAGGATCACACATTGTCTGTTACTTTGAGTAGGGTAGCGCAGTAATCTATACATTATATTTTTTAGGAGCTACACCTGCCAACATGTATGTTCACTTTGACAAAGTGTATGATAGTAAATAAAGTAAACCTGTGTTTGCAGTCCTAAGCTTTTCATGACTGTTCTTCTTTTCTAGTCAAATATGTTGTGTTTATCTCTTCTTATGATGTTGAAACTGGAATTTTTATGAGATGGTTTTTCTTCATTGGCAGTCTCCCTGACTGGCCCTTAGTTAAAGTCCATAATGCCTCATGTACACTGGCCTACATGAACCGTGGCCATGGGAAAACACAAAATGTGGTAACATTGCGGCTAAATTGTGGTGCAATTTTGAAACATTTTGCATTTTCCCGCAGCGGATGGTCAAAGCTTTTTTATCCTGAACGTGATTCTTCTGCATTCAGGAGAGGGAGGTTGAAGCTCGCCTAAATGCGGCAGCTCTTAAATTCTGCTAAAAGTCCATGTGTACATTGACACATAGGCTTTTATGGAGTTGAGTTTAGGTGCTTTGGAAAAAAAACACCAAAAGCTCCTAAACTCAAGTTTAGGAGTAGCCAGTGTAGGCTAGTGTACATGAAGCCTAAATCAATGCGGTCCCTGCGGGATAAGTATTAATACAAATGAAAAAAGGTTACTAGAATACCAGTCAAAGGGAAGTTGCTTTCACAAGACACATGTGGTATATCAAAAACTACTAAGCTAAATGAACCACTTGCTTACTGGGCATGTAGCCTCCTTGATGGTATTCCCGAGTGTGGCTCGGGGTATGTTTCCACTGCAAAAAGCAGTAACCCCGAGCCACACTTGGGATTGCATCACTGGATCCAAGGCTGGGTTACTTACCTTGTCCCCTGGATCCAGCGATGTCTCCCTGCTATGTCCTCCGCCCGATGCCTGTGTGATGCCAGGCTCCATTACCTGCGAGCGTCGCGTTGCATGGAGGAGGCAAATTCAAAAAGTGAAACACACACAACACATACAGTATTCTGTAATCTGTAAGATTACATTACTGTATCAAATCATTTCACATTCCATTTGTCCCTAGTGCTTTGTCCAGTGCCCTGCATGCACTTTTATATTATATATGCCATTCTCTCTGCCTGGAAACTTTAGAATGTCCATGGCATAAAAAAGCATCCCTTTACATGAAAAGTGTTTTTGATCAGCTAGAAAACAGTGATAGTAAATAAGAATCATTTGCAGAATTGAGTGATACTGATTTTTGGGGAAATTTATCATCAGACACTGAAAGTGACGACAGCGACAATTGTGCAACTGAGCAAATTTCAGTGTTTGTGACTTGATTACATTATTGATTTTTTTTATTATTATATTATTATTTTTGATGATTATGTATAGTTATTTATTATATTATAATAATAAATAATAATAATTATAATAAAAAAACAGTTTCATAGTTTGTTATAAAATTTTGAAAACAGGTAATTTTTCTCCTTCATTGATGTGCGTTAATGAGGAAGCACTGATGGACACTGATAGGCACTGGTAGGTGACACTGACCAGCAGCACTGATAGGTGGCACTGGTGATGAGGCACTGATGGCCACTGGTTGGCAACACTGATGGGCACTGGTGGGCATTGATAGGTGGCACTGGTGAGCACTGATAGGTGGCACTTATGGGCACTGGTAGGCTGCACTGATGTGCACCTGTAGGTGGCACTGGTGGGCACTGGTAGATGACACTGGAGTGCACTGCATAGCAGCAGTGCCTCTCCATGTGCGGGACTGATGTCCCTCTCTGTGTGGCCGGTGATCAGCTATTTTTTTCGTTTACGCTATCAGCGTGAGGGGGGAAAAAAAGCTGTTTACCGATCTCTTGTTTACATCACGTCATTGGCTGACAGCTGATCACGTGGTAAGGGGCCGGGACTGGCCACTGATCTGTAAACAGCCGAGTCTCATTGACTCAGTGGGCACAGAGCGCGCTGCACGCGCCTCGCAGGGGCGTGCAGGCAGCTCGTGCATTGGAGAACATCCATGGACGCCCTCCCAGCAATTAAGGTCCATGCTGTAGCTGTCTTTTGGCTATAGCACGGATCTGTAGTGGTTAAGTAAATAAAATATGTTTATAAATGTCAAATATTGAATTAAAATAGTATAAAAAAGCACACATATATACTATATCAATATGCAGGATATTTATATAAAGGATATGTATATATGTGTTGTTTGATTTTTGATACTATTTTCTTTCAGTATTTGACAATTATTTGTGTTTACTTAAAGACTAAAAACCTTTTTGCAATGGGTACACTAGTTCTGGTGACCTGGGGGCCCCATGGGATTCCTTTAATTTGCAGGGATCTCCTCTCACTTCCTGTTTTGACAATTGTACAAGAAGTAAAGGTAAATCTCCCCAATGACACACATATGGGAAAAAAACTGACAGGGGGGCTAACCCTTCATTACCCTATTCAAAATAAAAAAGAAAAAAATGTCCTTTAGTTACATTTTCAAGCAGCCTTTCTCAACCTTTTCAACACAGAGGGACCCTTGAAATATTTTTCCAGTCTCAGGAAACCCCTGCTAAAAATTACTATATCTACAACTCATGATACATTAGTGTGATGGTCAGTGGAAGAATGGTCCTTACACATGTGGTCACTGGGAAGAATTAAACAAAAAAGAAAGAAATTACTGCGCTACCTGTAAAATGTAATATAAGCCGCCAGCACAACAATTCTACCAAATTGGACAAAGAGTGAAGGATATAACAAAATAGTGCAGCGCTGATGAACATTAAAAGGTCAAAGAATACTCCCAGTCAGAAGTACCATAAATAGTGATATAGGCACAATACAGTGCATAATAGTGAAAAATATATGTTGAATATACAACCTTAATGTGCAATGAGCGTGATGCTAATAAAATGAAAATTGTACAAATAATGTCCAAACTGAGTCCATATGTAAACATTAAATTGATAGAATCCGTGCAGTTGGTGACAGATATTGCATCGCAATCACACAACCCACCCGCACGCAGAGTGAACCTCCACCATGTCAAGATAGGGTACTCTTACCAGAAACAGATGAATAGATGCACATGAAAATGAAAATGGCATGGACCTTCCAGAACTTCAATGAGACTCCATACATGGATGGTAGAGATCGCACTTGTAATGGCACTCCCACAGAAGATCCTTACTCAATACAAAGGTCACTTCCCGGAACCGTAATATCCACATAAACCGGATAAATCCAATAAAAGATCCCAAGGGTAGCCACAATGAACCTTTTTGCTGCTGTTCTGAAAAGAATTACCCCTTTATACTGTAGATAGTTAAAAAGATCAATGATGTCAGTGGGAACTTATCTCTAAAAAAAATTGTGAAAAGGTAAAGTATCCCAACTACATATGACATACACTATATTGTCAAAAGTATTGGGACACCTGCCTTTGCATGAACTTTAATGGTATCCCAGCCTTAGTCCATAGGGTTCAATATTGAGTTGGCCCACCCTTTGCAGCTATAACAGCTTCAACTCCTCTGGTAAGGCTGTCCGCAAAGTTTAGGAGTGTGTCCATGGGAATGTTTGACCATTCTTCCAGAAGCACATTTCTGAGATCAGGCTCTTAAGTTGGAGGAGAAGGCCTGGCTCGCAGTCTGTGCTCTAATTCATCCCAAAGGTGTTCTGTCTGGTTTAGGTCAGGACCCTGTGCAGACCAGTCAAGTTCCTCCACCCCAAACTCACCCATCCATGTCTTTAGACTGGGATGCCATTAAAGTTCATGTGCGTGTAAAGGCAGGTGTCCCAATGCTTTTGACAATATAGTGTATGTTATAACCAGGGATTAGACCATTGTGATATGCATGTACATTGTATTATGTCTGGAGTGATTGGGAGTTTTTTTGCAGCAAATTATGTATATGCTTGTATATCCACTTGCCATCCGGAAGATTTACCCCCCTTCATGACCAGGCCATTTTTTTGCTTTTTGGCACTGCGTTACTTTAACTGACAATTTCATGGCCATGCAGCACTGTACCCAGCGTGACACTGTGTGGGAACCAGTGACACTAATACAGTGATTAGTGCTAAAAATATACACTGTCACTGTACTAATGACACTGGCTGGAAAGGAGTTAACGTCTAGGTCGATCAAGGGGTTCACATGTGTGCCTAACAGTGCTTGGTGCATTGACTGTGTGGTGCTTTTACTAAGGGATGTGCCAGTTTTTATTACCTGCAGGGAAACATAAACCGACACATCCCCACTGACAGGACAGAGCTCTGTATTTCTTACATTCACAAAGCTCTGTCCTTTCATCCTCTTTGCTAAACAGCAGGTACCAGTGGTCAATCGTTCACCAGTACCTGCTGATCGGCTTGTACCCTGACTAACCCCAGCACAGCCGGTCCAGCAGCAGCGCGTGAGTATGCCCCCCACATGGCGGTGCTGGATCACGTACTAGATACATGATCCAGCGCAGGAAAGCCACTCTGTCGCTGTGCTCCTACATGAGGTGGTTGGTAAGAGGATATTCACAAAAAAAGTTTCAAAATCTGGTAAAATTTATTTTACTACATATAATGGGGTGGATTTACTAAATGTAATGGATTTACATGGAGTGCTGTTTTTTTCTTTTACATGCGTGTGATTGGGTATTCTTTGTAAAGTGAAGCTTTTTTTTTTTTATAAATCTTTTTATTAGTATATTTTCAAAATACGAAATACATACATATCACATACCTTAAACATCTACCCCTAGTGGCTCTCACAGGAGCTCAACATATCTTCAATTATTTATCTAAAAGAAAAAAAAAACAATAAAAGTTTCACCCTACCCAATAAAAACCAAACTAAGGTGTGGCTTGTTTACTCTTTTTTCCTTTTCCCGGTTTGTTGCAGCTATCTTCTCTGTTATTGTCCCTCTTACCCATATTATTTGAATTATTCACTGCCCGTTGTGGGTTCCTCAACCCAACCAGCCCAAAATGTTTCATATTTCCCTGCACAACCCCTACCATAATATGTAGCTCTATACAAAGGTAAGTTATTATTTACTAGACTCTTCCAAATGGCTACTGAAGGAGGAGCTGACTTCTTCCAGTTTAGTGTAATTGTCTTTCTTGCATAAACTTATCTGTGTTTTTTTATTTTTTTTGCTACTGTAGTAATAAACTTTCATACCAAACCTAATAAGCAGATCTCCATTTTCCTTGCCATAGTTATTAGTGTAACTGCAGTGATCACCTTTAAAACCTCTCTCAAGAACGGTCTAGTAGCTGGACAAGACCAAAATATATGGGAAAAATCTTCCGGGGAATAATCACATCTCCAACATCTCTGAGAATGCATTATACTCATTTTATGTAGACTATGTGGTGTGTAATATGCTCAGTGAATTATTTTAAATTGTATCATTTTATCTCAAAGTGACACCAGAACGTGTAAAGGCAACCCCCATATATCCTGCCAATCTTCTTCATTCAACTCCGGGATATCTCTAACCCATCGTGAATGGAGTCCCCTCATATCCTGCAATGATACTGAGATGAAATGGGTATATTGTTTTGAAGTAGCTTTCCTTACACATCCTGATCTCACTACTTGCTACAAAGCAGACTCTGCAAAATGGGGAACTCCCCTAGAAAACTGGATGGACAAAGCATGGGAAAGCTGCATATAATGAAAAAAAAATCCTTGAATATTAAAATCTTCTACCAATTTTGTAAACGGTATTGCAGCTCCTTGACACAGCACCTGACCAAAATTTTTCACCTTAAATTTAGCCCAGACTTCTGGATCTGGGATGGAACCTAAATGGACCAGCTGGGAATTCCCCCACAAGGGAGTATTTGGGGATAAAGTCGGTCTGAGATGTTTTTCATAAGTCAACCCTGCCTTCCAAGCCCTTATAGAACTTATCATTGAAGGTGTCAAATGATATGGTGCTTTAGAATCTCAGAATAAAAGTAATTGAAGCAATTCGATTTGAACCAATTTGAACCGAAGCCTCTAACATTATGGAGGGGTTATGTTTATCTGGGTTTAGCCATCCTACTGCTGTTACCAGCTGTGTCGCAAGGTAATACTTATAGCAATCTGGGAAGGCTAATCCCCTTTAGAAAGTGGATGCATAAGTGTAGACAGTTTATATCTAGGTGACTGGTTCCTCCATATAAAAGAAGAAAAAATACTGTGCAACTGTGTAAAGAAAGACTTTGGCAACCACTGTGGAGAGTTTTGAAATAAATATAAACATTTTGGAAGGATTTTAATTTTTATTAAATTTATGCGTCCTAATAACAATAGGGGTAATATCTCCCAGGTTTTTAATCTTATCCCAACCCCCTATACTACTGGAGCTATGTTGAGTGTAAAATAATCTGAGGCCTGTCGTGAGATTACCACTCCCAGATATTTAAATGCAGTGACCCATTGCAATGGTAAATCCTGGGAAGCTGTATTCTGTGCCCCTGAATCTATGGCAAATAATTGAGACTTAGTCCAGTTCACCTTAAGTCTCATAAATCCTGCATATTCGTTCATCAAATTTATTGCTTCTTGCAATGAAGGCCCTGCATTATTTAAAAATAACAACATATCATCTGCATACAGGGCTACCCTCCCCTACAGCCTTCCAATCCAGAGTTCCCAAATATTAGGGGAGATCCGGAGAGCCTCCACCACCAGCTCAATAGCTATAGCATAGAGTGCAGGAGAGAGAGGGCAGCCCTGCCGAGTACCTCTATTAGACATGTGCAATTCGTTTAGTTCCAAATCGAAATTCAGAATTTTTTTTAATAATTCGGATGCATCCGAATTTCCGAATAACAATAGTAACGATTTTGAACGAATCCGAAAAAAAAATTTTGTTTTGAAAAATTTTGCACGAAATTTGATTCGAGTCGAATTTGAAATGGATTCGAAATAGTCAAGTCGAAATAGTCCAATCGAATTCGAAAACAAATCGCAATAAAAATCAAAACTAATTATAAAAAAAGATTTTCTAAAACAGAATATAAAATATAAAGTAATATAATAAAACAATGAATAGTAAAAGATAGAATAGAGAAGAATATAATTATATTAAAATAGAATATAAACAATTAACCATGTTCCGAAATTCGAGTTTCGAATAGTATAAATTTGAATGAGATTGAAAAAAAATCCAAAACAAAGAAAACCAAGAGAAAAGAATATAATAGAAAATAAGAGAATAGACTAGAAAATAAATAAAATAGAAAATAAATAGAAAACACAGTCTTCCAAAATTTGAATTTCCAATAGAATGACTTCAAATTTGAATTTGAATAGAAAAGTTTAGAATAGAAGAGAAAAGGAATAATAGACTAGAAAAAAACTAGGGAAATAAAAATAAAGAGAATAAAAAACAATACAAAACAATACAAAACAATAGAATAGAAAAACAATAGAACAGAATGGAATTATATTTATCTATAGTATTTATACATCAATTTTCCGAAATTTGAGTTTCGAAAACAGCATGAATTCCAATTTTGAATAGAATGAATTTGAATAGAAAAGATTATAATAGAAAAGGAAATAAGAGAAAAGAATAGAATAGAAAATAAGAGAATAAGATAGAAAAGAATAGAAAAATAATAGAACAGAACTTAAATATATATATATATATATATATATATATATATATATATATTCAGTCTATTTGAAATTCAAATTCATTGTATTCGAAATTCGAATTTCGGAAAATTGATAGATAATATGTAACTCCATTCTGTTCTATTGTTTTTCTATTTTTTTCTATTTTATTCTCTTATTTTCTGTTTTATTATTCTCTAATCTATTATAATCTTTTCTATTCAAATTCACATTCAATCTATTCGAAATTCAAATTCATGCTGTATTCAAAATTCGAATTTCGGAAAATTGATATATATCAAAGGCTTTAAGCTTAAAACTTATGTCGTACTTAAA
>BLSH010291695.1:175860-193213 GCA_018402905.1 Glandirana rugosa | reverse complement strand
TTTCAAACATAGCTAGAGAATAATAATAATTTAAATTTGGTTAGTGCCCATATTAAATGCATTTTGGATACATATAACAATATAATAGTGTCTCAAGTCAAGCCTTCTCCCCTTCATAATGGATGTTTGAGGATGTTCAATATATTCATAGCAAATGTTGTCTAGCTTTCTTTACTTCTAGCAGGCTGCTAAATGGCTATTTCCTGGTCCTCTGGGTAGTAAAGTATTTTATTTTTATCAGTATAGATTAGATTGCTTAACTAAAGTCTAAAGATAGTCTTCTACAACAAATCTAATTTCAGTAGATTTAGTTTAGTTAACTTTTCAATTATTGGTTAGGTTGTTAGTCCTGCTCAGGTCAAAACAACACTTAGCCCCCGTTCTCATTGGGCCGATTTGACATGTGTTTTGACATGTCAAATCACATGCCAAATAGGAGCCTATCGCCGGCGACGACACCATCTGAATCGGTGTGAAGCCACTGCACTGATTCCCAAAAGTATTTTTGCCAACTTAGGGGGCAATTTCAATAGACATCTGTACATGAACTCGCACAGATGTCTTTTAAATTGCCCCCAAACTCGTACTGAAATGCGAGTTTGAAATTGTGCGATTTCAGCTGAACTTGCACAATTTCAAACCCACTCTCAGTGTGAACGAGGGCTTAAACTGAGTATGAAAGTACTAAGTGGCCTTGCCAAAATCCCAGAGCTGACAGTTGAAGTGAGATCATATACTTTAAAGTACATATTTGTTCAGTTTTGGATAGAGTAGACAGAGATTAGAACGCTTGTCAGTTTTTATTGCTGTCTGCGCCCCCATTAAGGAAATTCCCCCTCTCTATTTGTCCTGTTTACCATTATCATTGAAAGTGAACATAAAAGAAAATACTACATTTTGAGGTGTCCCCAGAAAGGTAATAGAGGGGAAATCTTCTAATGGGGACACTAGTTGTGACCTGGGGTCCTCAAAGAATGTATTCAATTTGCAGGAAGTGATGGAAAATCTCTGCAATGGGACATACATGGTGAAAAAAAACTGACTTACTCTATCAAAAATGAAAAAAAAAAGAGTTTTGCCGATAGTTCTACTTTAAGATTTTCTTAGTGCTACTGTTATTGTACTGTAAATGGTTAAGATACAGTTTGAGCAACAACAAAATACCAATTTGCATAGGAACTGACTTGCCTGTGCAACAAAATGTTTTAAATTTAGCTGGGTAAAATGAATATGTCAGGCACTTGCACATCCTTGCATTGATGATCAATCTGCAATAGGGATTTTTCTTAGTATCACAAGGGATAACAATTCCTATTTCTTAATTATGAATATGATACTACAAATGGGAATAATATGTTGTAATCTTTGTACAAGAGACCATGACTTAAACTGTGCTGGATGCATTAGAGAGTGTATGGGAATCTTCAATTTGCTTGCCATTAGTGAAACAATATCTGATAATGTTCCCCTTTCTCTTCACTTTTTCATGCTCAAGTCATTTTCTGCTTCTTTCACCATTCAATATCTATTGATTAAGTATATTGCAGTTTCCATCGTCTGTACAAGTTTGTATATGATGCTTACTAATTGTATTATTAATATTACATTTCTTTTAGTTCTAATAAGCATTTGGAATGGCAGCAAATGTCAATAGCATTTACATTAGAAGATACAGTACATACTCTTGAATGATGCTTTGTCAACATGAACAACTTTAAACCTGTTTTAAAACTAGGCACTGCAGTAAAAGAAAGTGTGTGTGTGGGTGTGTGTGTATACAGTATATATATTGTGAAAACTAGCTTCACGTGATTGAGCTTGTAAGGAGATCAACACTTTTCTTCTTTTTAAAGTCTTTTCTTGACCAATTTTATTAAAAGAAAGGTCCACAAAGTTCCTGAAAATTAAAAATGAAAGAGCTCCCCTTCCTATTACACAATTAGCACTGCTGTTTTGACCTTACCCGTTAGGTCCTTGTCTGTTGCACAAGACTTGCAGCCTCTTGCTGCTCTGGCTCTCACCTCTCTCCTAGGCAGAACCCTCCTGGGAAACAACCTCCTGTCTGCCAAGGTAGAGCCCAGAACCCTAGTCAGGTCTATCCTAAAAGCCCAGCACACATCTTTGTAATTAGTGTGCTGGTGGTTCTCAAAATATGGATCCAGGATGGAGATTTTATCCCACCCAGATCTCTAAGAAATCTCCAAAACAATGGGATCTGGGCCAGAGGTAGCAGTATAAGCAACCAAGTCAGTGCAGTGAGGGCACTCAAAGGCTGATAAGGACACAAGTAAAATAGTCCAAATGAATGAATTCCAAGGCTGTAAACACAGATCCAGGTAAGGTGGGACTGCACTGAAGGCAAACTTCTCTCTTGAGTGAAGTCGCTCAGGTGTGTACATAGAAAGGAATGCAGAGAAGTGCCAGTCAGTAAACAGATCTTTATTGTGCAATACAAAGGCTTAAAACACTTATATGGGAGAATTGAACAATCAGCTCCTCATAAGCAGATGTCTTAGGGTCTGTCACTGCGCTGCTGGAAAATGGAAGAACCTGCCATGGGGACCACGATAACGAGAAGGATGCCGGCAATCCTAGCTCAATTCCAGGTAGCTGGAGACCAATGGCCAGCTTAGAAAGCAGTGCCGGATGGTGTGTGACGTCACGAGAAACACAACGCTTTTCAGAGCATGCGTCAAGTCCTCACAAAGCATGCACGCTCCTTTGTCAAGTGCTTAAGCCGATTGTTCAATTCTCCCATGTAAGTGTTTTAAGCCTTTGCATTGCACAATAAAGATCTGTTTACTGAGTGGCACTTCTATGCATTCCTTTCTAAGAAATCTCCAGGCTCCAGGTCCTACTTTGAGGAAGTGGCATGTCATTTTCTAAAGACTATTGTAACTATGCTGTCTAATGAAAATGTGTTTGCTTTAATGTTATAGGCTGCGATAGTGGTTATACCCAAACCTGGGCAGAACCTTTACCTTTGTTCTTCATATTGAACAATTTCCTTCTAAAATGTGGGCAACAAAATATTAACAAATATTTTCCCAAATTAATTGAAGAGGGGATTACCACTCTAGCCTCTGACGAACAAACTGGCGTTATGCTGGGGAAAGGGACAGATATTAATCTCTAATGTCGCTTTATGATTATTAGTGTGGCTCAGACAGGTGATGGGTGGACGCTTTCCTAGAAGCTGAAAAAGCATTGATTTCAGTCCAGTGGGAATGTTTCTAGGTGCATTGTTGCAAATTTAGCTTTGGCTCTAAATATATATGTCTTTGAGACAATTGTTGTACTCTGCACCTACAGCCTTTGTACATACCAACAAATATCTATCAACACGCTTTGTGATGCATAGAGGGTGCAGTGGGGTGTCCATTGTCCCATAGGCTTTTTGCCCTAACCTTGAAACTTCTTACTATTTTAGCCAGGGCAGGAGAAGCAGTGTTTGGTCTGACTGGGGGCATATTAAGAAAAAGTATCTCTGTATGCAGACAATACCTTTTTGTTTCATAAGGACATGACCGCCTCCTTGCAGACAGCCTTGTGGACTATTGATACCTTTTATTATTTCCCAGGAATTTATATAAACTCTGACACGTTTTTTATATAGTAACACACCAGATTTAGGTACTTGGGGATAAAAATACAAAATTACACCTCGCAAAATATCTCCCCTTTTCCCTGTCATATTACCCTCAAATGTGTGGCCTGGAAGTCCTTCCTTCTCAGCCCAGTGGGCCAAATAAAGCTCTTGAAAATGATCCTTATGCCAAAGGTTCCCTATTTCTTTAGACATAGGATGTACCCAAAATCTTTTTTGATAAGATTGGTGTAGTAATTTCCTCTTGTTTTTGGCCCAGAAACTCACAGACTCGCTAAGGATACCTCAACTACCTCTCACTGGAAGGTACCTAGCAATCCCAAATATTTGGATTTATTACTGAGTGGCAGTCCTGGTCATGGGGCATGGTGGTTCTCTCAATCATCCAACAACCTAGTGGTGTGTCTGATGACCCTCGATGCTAAAGTTCTACTCAGAGCTGAATAACCTGTTTTTTAGATGCCACTGTTCATAGCCACATATTACCACTCCCATGAGATTTATACTTTTAGTCTGGAAAATGCAAAAGGGAAGTATAGGGAACTAAACTTCCTATGCACATACCACTATAGGAAAACAATAAATTGTTTCATTTATGCAATGTACCAGATCCATAATTCTGGGTTAACAATGTCATCAAGACAATAAAGCATATAATGCTGGAAGGAGGTTGATTTGCTTCCTACCAGCAGCCTAACTGGATGTTTTTGAAGCCGAGACACATAGCACAGACAGAATTTCCAACACTGATTTTATTCGCATCTGTACCTCAATTGTATCAATACCAGTACTCCCAGGCTGATGTCTCTCCATCAGAAGTAACAGGGACATCTACAGTTCCTGCCCTAAAGGGAGGCTGTCTGCAACACTATCTTCCATATATGATCTCACCCAGGGACAGGTTACTACAGCTTCATCTCTTGCACAAACCTACTATATCCTACAAAAACTATTGGCTATTTACCCACCTATTGGGGAAATAAGTCATAGGTGTAGCACATAAACCAATAATTACCATAATGTATTAATTGCTTTCATGGTAACAAAATGTATATGTCTGCACTATATATTTATTTAAACTCTTAACTTATCATTTGCCATGCTAATGATATTGCTTGGGGTAAGAGAAAGTCTGCACTGTCTCCCCCTGATGTTGTGAACTCCAAATTGCAAGGTAAAGTTACACTTTAAATAAGTTGCAATACAAGGGAGTACGTCAGCACTTGTCCACTCTGTGCCCAACATAAGACCAGCCGAACAAAACCATGGGGTCTGCTGAACCCGCTTCCCATCCCAGAGTGGCCATGGTCGCACATATCAATGGAGTTATCCCCATCAGAAGGCTTTAATCCCATCTTTGTAATTATGGATCGTCTCACTAAAATGGCCCACTTCATCCTGATGAAGGGCACCCCCACCGCAACTGAGACTGCTGGGGCATTCATTAAAGAAGTGGTCCGACTGCATGGGCTCCCTGTCAACATTGTCTTGGATTGCGGGGTACAGTTCACCTCCCGGGTCTGGAAAGCCTTGTGTTCTGCACTAAACCCCAGACAAATGGTCAGACCGAGAGGACTAACCAGACCCTAAAACAATATATCAGATGTTACTCTTCCTTTTCCCAAGATGACTGGGTCTCGCTGCTACCTATGGCTGAATTTGCCTACAACAACACCGAGCATTCAGCCACTAAGCAGTCCCCATTCTGGGTGAACTTGGAATACCACCCTACATTTATACCCAACCTGGTTCCGGAAAGTGAGGTACCTGCGGTACAGAAGACTGTGGAATTCCTGACAAGGAATAGTAAGTTGTTACAGGAACCCCTAGCTCGGATGCAGGAGAGCAACAAGCATTCGACAAGGGGAGACGTGGGGAACTGGTCCTGCAACCGGGTGACCGAGTGTGGTTGGCAACCAAGAACTTAAGGTTGTTATGCCCTTCCAGGAAGTCAGGTCCAAGGCTCACTTTTCCCTGTGAGAAGGAAGATCAACAGGGTGGCATATGAGTTGCACCTTCCTGCTTCCCTGCTAGTGCACCTGGTATTTCACGTCACCTTACTGAAACCTGTAACACAAGACCCCTTCCCGGGTTGGAAGTCCGCCCGGCCTGAACCAATTCTTGTGGACAGAGAAGAGGAATTTGAAGTGGAAGCCGTCCTTGACTGCAGAAGAAGGGGTGGATCCACCTAGTTCCTGATTAAGTGGAAGGGGTATGGGCCCGAAGAAAGTTCATGGGAACCCGAAGACCACATCCATGCTGAAGAACTTGTCAAGTCCTTTTGGAGAAGACACCCAGAGCTGAGAGCCCTTTTGGGCATCTGTGGGCTGCCCCTTGGGGGGGGGGGCAATGTCAGGAGACCACTTCCGCCTCCAAAATCCGGGCCAGGAGACCCATGCATGGGTGCACGCCTGTTTGCATGCACCTGTGCATGCTATTGTGCACCGGTGCATGTGCGCGCTTGCCTGTGTGCAGGTGCGTGCACGTGAGCGCGTGTGCGGGCGCATGTGCACAGGCACGGTCCCCAGACGGCCATTTAAGCTGTCAGCACCTTGCAAGCGGTGCTGTCCATTCTACAGCATTCCGTGTTCCTGAGCGATTCCTTCTGAGCTTCCTGTTACCTGTGACCCGGCCTGAACCCGCATCTGCTTAAACTCTGCCTGCACCGACCCCCAGCTTGCCTATGACCATGCTTCTGTCTGATCCCTGTGTGCCTCAACCTGCCTGTCTGTTAAGGACCCTGCCTGCACCCGACCATGCGACTGACTGCTCCTCCTGTACTGCTTTGACCGGGCCTGCACCACTACTCTTCAATCTAGCACGGACATCTGGACGACATCTTACCATCACCTGTGTCAGATCCAGCCCTCGTGCCCCCCGTGTGCTCCAGCGCTCCCTGTCTGCTCTATCAGGGGTTCTGGAACCAGGGCCGTAAGAGAGGTTGCCTACTGCATAAGTCAGACTCCACCATCGGGTACGTCTCACATAGTTTGTGGTGGTGCCCGCCTACCTCTATACCTCTGCTGTTAGGGTTAGAGCGGATCAACTGAGCCAGGGGCTCAGTGGCCAGGGCAAAAAGGAGGGGGGAGAGGGGGAATCCCTGGTGGGTACCTCTGCAGATCGGGAATGGGCCTGACTTATAACCTGCGTATCTAACACTAGCTGAAGAGGAAGTGTATAGAGAAGAAACCCATGCCAGAAAATGTGGGCTGAACCCCCAACGTTTCAACACGAGGGACAAATATGACCAAGAAAGGTTATCAAAGGCCTTCCTGATATACAAAGACAGGAGGCATGTGGGTATTTTACGTGCTCGGGCTATGTGGGTTAGCAGGACCGCTCTCCGAATGTTGTCTCCAGCTTGCCTAGAGGGTATGAACCCGACCTGATCCCTATGAACAAGAAAGCCTATGATCTTATTCAGCTGAGTCGATAGAATTTTGGCCATGAGCTTGATATCGAGATTGAGTAGAGAGATCGGGTGATAATTAGTCCAAGAAGAGTTGTCGGATGAGGGCTTAGGCAGCATGGAGACAACGGCCAAGAGAGACTCTGGGCAGAAAAGGCTGCCCTGACAGACGGTGTTGAGGGTGTTAGATAGCAGGGGAGCTAGGAGATGGGCAAAATGCTTATAATAGGACACCATGAACCCGTCTGGGCCAGACCACCTTTTGTTGGTTTTCAGAGATTTAATGGCAATGAGAACTTCCTGGAGTGTGAAAGGGGGTGTCGGATTTGTATAGGGTCTCTAAATGTCTACGGAAATGGGCTACAATTTTCATGGGGTTACTAGTGTATGTATCCTTGGAAATTTTGAGGCAAATCGGTCTATGGGGTCGGTCCAAATTGCGTAAGGATAGGGCTAGGAAGGTGTCAGGCTTATTACTCTTGGTGTAGAATTTGTGTCTCTGTCTATGTAGGGTCTTGTCGGCTGACTCAGTCAAGAAGAGGTCCAGTTCAAGCTTAGCCTTGTCTAGGGCTTGTTTATTAAGAGCTGAGGGGTCGGCGTGGAAAGCACCGTGGGCCTTAATAAACTGTGTATCTAATAGTTTGTATAGTGTGCATTTCTCTCTCTTGATAAAGGAAACTTTATTGATGAGGGCTCCCCGTATGATGAGTTTGTGGGCCTCCCAGAAGGTGAGGGGGCGAGATCTCATTGGTAGAGTTCTCTTTAAGGTAGTTGGTTATGGCCATCTCTATGTCCGCCCTGTGTGACAGATGTACAAAAAGGGTATCATTGAGGCACCAAGAGTGGTCTATTTGTTTAGGAATTAGGGATTCTAGAGATGTTACCACACAGTGGTCGGACCACGGCAGAGGTATAATCATGGAAGCCAGTATGGCTGGGGCTGACCCTATAGTGAGAAGAATATGATCTATGCGGGAGGAGACCTTGTGTGGGTGGGAGTAGAAGGTAAATTGGCATTTTGTGGGGTTGGTGTCTCACCATGAATCAATAAGGGAGTGTCGTTGCAGGAGCTGCCTAAAAGAGAGTTTATTCGGGCTTTACGTCTGGGAGAAGGGAGATTTATCCAAGTACGGATATACCACTTGGTACCTTTCAGTAAGGTGCCTTGTTTATGCTGTTCTATCATGGAGAGAAGGTGGGATAGGAAATAGTTGGGATTCTGGTTGGGAGCATAATAGGAGACCACAGTGACACTCCTCCAGAAGGTGCCCAAGTAGTATCAGGTATCTCCCTTTGGGGTATTTAATTTCTTAGTGAGGGAGAACGATGCCGATCTGTGGCACCCTATTAGGACCCCCTCCGTTTAGAGTCCGCCGAGGCTGTGAAGACTTGAGGGTATGAATGGTGGAAACATTTAGGGGTGAACTTCGGGTTAAAATGGGTCTCCTGCAGGCAAACCACTTGGGCTTTGAGAGAGGCAAAGGTACGAAAGGCCTTGACGCATTTCTGTGGAAGGTTGAGTCCCTGAACATTCAGGGTGAGCAGATTCAGGGGGGGGCTTTTTGGGGGTGAAATCTTATGCCTAGTTGAAATGTATAGGGGAGGTGGCCAGTCTTCCCTGGGATTTACAGTAAGGAGGGTAGAGAAAGGAATAGAGATGAGTTGTAGAGAAGAAGAACAGAAAGAAAAGAGGTGTAGAGTCCTGTGGGATGACAAACTCACGTAGTGAGTGTGGTAAAAGGGGAGGTAGGCGGTCATACCACATGGGGAAAAATCCATCGCCTGGTATAAGGGTTTGTCCAGAGGGGGCCAAATAGAGTCTCTGTGGGCAAAAGTGGAGGCAGCAGTGACAGTCCATGGGGACACTGCGGCCTTGACAAAAATGTGGTCAAAAGGAGCGAGGTGGCAGGAGCCATATATGGCTTTACTGATGTTGGGGTGTCGAGAGGAGAAAGAGAGTAGTGCAAGCTATACAGGAGAGTCTGAAAAAAGAGGTTGGGAGGGTCTGCTAGAGATCCTAAGAGGTCAGGCTACGTGTGCTCAGTTGTCTGAGGGGTCAGTATAAAGAGGTATTTGATGGTCCTAACTGCTTAACAAGGAACATTGACTAGCCAGTAACAAACAACAGCCCCCCCAATCAGGCAAACAAACAAGCAAACACCCCAAACAAAAACAGGAAAAAAATTAGGAACCCCCCACCCCCTTAAACCTGAGCTTACGTCTTAGTACAAGTAGTCCCAGATAGCAGGCTGCTGTTGTGGTTTATGATGTGTCTGTACTGATGGGTTATCGCAGTCCTTTAGGCACTGAGCCTTCCAGTGGAAGGGGTGGCATAGGTGAGTGATGTGCCAGGAATCCAACATTAGCTCGGTATCTAGCCCCAGGGTTCGGCCTTGGGGGCTAAATGTCTAATGTCCAAGGCACATGGGTGAAAAAGTTCCAACCTGGAGGGCTGCAGGGCCTCTTCAACTGAGTTCCAAGGCAAAGGTGGTGGGAGGGATTAGGACAGGGTTGCAGTCTGAGCTGTCCGCCTCCACAACTTGGGGGGTGCAGTCCTGGAGGGGTGGAAGTGGGTCTGTGGATGAGGGGGGGGTGGAAGAGTTCAAAGCTGAGGCCAAGCGGTAGGGGCCCAGCTGTGGTTCTGATACAGTTAGTGAAATGCCCTTAAAACTGGGGCAGTATAATTCAACAACTGGGAGGTCCGGTATCTCTCAGGCTTAGGTATCAGGAGCGACAGGCCTTCGTGTGGGTGAGAGGTGCAGAAAAAAGGTGGCTATTACTTTAGTCCATGGAGTCAGCGAGGGGAGATGAGCCTGCTGCGCTTGTGCAGATTTAGGTCGTCGGGCTCTGTGGTGGAAGCATGGGCCTTCTGAGAAGAGCTGGATGCGGAGCGGCGTCTCTGTCGCTGTTCTTTCACAGTAGAAGAGGGGGTTGTCAGGTGGAGATCCTGTAAGAGAAACTGGAGATCCTCTTGAGACTTGCACGTATATTTGTGGCCTTTAAAAGTAAATTTAAGAGAAAAGGGGAACCCCCAGGTGTAGGAGATGTGGTGGTCCTGCAAGATTTGTAGTTGGGGTTTTAGTGCTCTGCGTCTAGCAATGGTTGTGGGTAACAGATCAGCGAACAGCTGGTAGTCATGGCCCTGAAAATTTAAGGTCCCTCTTTGGCAGGCTGCCTGCAACAGTTGCTCCTTAGTCTGGTAATAGTGTAGCTTGGTGACTATGTCCCGTGGGGGCCATCTTTTTTGCGGGGTGCCAGGGTCCTATGGATTCTGTCCATTTCCAATCTCTCGATTGGAATGGAGGGTGCCAGCTCCTGAAACAGGGCCGTGACTGTGGATTGCAGGTCCACAACAGTCTCTGGGATCCCCTGATGCGTAGATTGGATCTGCGCGCCCGGTTCTCAAAGTCCTCTAATTGGGCCTGCAGAGATAAATTTTCTTCTCTAAGGGCTTCCAAATCATCAGATTGGTTGTGTATAGTAACTTCCAGCTCATCAACCTTCTGCTCAAGCTCCGCAGTGTGGTGGCCTAGCTCCCTTATGTCCTTAGTGAGATCATCTGTGATCTGGTCTGATGTCTGTTTAAGGGCCCGCTGGAGCATCCTTTCGAATTGCTGCATTATATCAGGGTGCAGTGATTGGACTTGTGAGGACCTCAGCGGGGAGGCTAAGGGGTCACAGTCAGACTCACCCTCATCCTCGATGAGCAGGTTGCGTCCAGGGGGCGTGGAGGGTCGGGCGCCATCTTGGCGGAGGCCAGCGCTAGGACCTCCCCTTTTGCTTTGGGCTTCTGTCTGGAGCTTCTCAGCACCATCCCGGGTGTCCTGGCTGATTCCTGGGGCTTTGAAAGAGCCATGGGAGAGTGTGTGTCACGGCAGGCTCCTGTGTATGCAGTCGAATGTCCCCCTAAATGTATAACTCAATGGTGGTGCGTCCGTCATGTAGAGACTCGCGCATGCACCTCCCGTATTTAACCACTTCAATGCAGGGCACTTTCACCCCCTTCCTGCCCAGGCCAATTTTCAGCTTTCATCTCTGTTGCACTTTAAACGACAATTGCGAGGTCATGTAACACTGTACCAATATGACATTTTTATCATTTTTTGAGACTGATAGAGCTTTTTATTGGTGATATTTATTCCCCACTGGGTTTTTTTTTAGCTAAACAAACAAAAAAAATATACATTTTGAAAAAAACATTTTCTTGGTTTCTGTAATACAATTTTGCAAATAAGTAATTTTTCTTCTTCACTGATGTGCACTGATAGGCTTCACTGATGGGCATTGATAGACTGTACTGATGGTCACTGAGTTTTGGCATAGGGCTTCCCCTCAAAATCCATACCAGACCGAAGAGTCTGGTATGGTTTTGAGGGGACCCCACGCTTTTTTTTACTTTGGCTTGGGGTTCCCCCTCAAGATCCATACCAGACTCAAAGGGTCTGGTATGGATCTGGGGGGACCCCATGCCATTTTTTTCTAAAGTTTGAAGTGAGGTCCCCCCTCAAGATACTCAGAGAACAAGTCACATGCCACAAGTCAAATCAGTTATGATGATGATCCTGACTTCTATGCAAATCAATGGGCCGAAATCACCCCAAGTCAGACCAAAGTAGTGCAGGAAGCATTTTCAAAATCAGACCAGCTAAAACACAAGTCAGACCGACAGAATTAAACTTGGGAATTATTGACTTGTGCTCATGAAGCTATATAAATCCTGTATAATAATAATAATGAAGTCGGAGTGCATGTTGGACCAGTGTGAACCGGCCCTTAATCTCTTTCATCCCATTATCCCTTTTGGTCTTTTCCAGCAGTTGTGACTTCTACCTACCCATTAGGTGGCCAAAATATAATAACTTTAGTTTCATTGTTGTTACTTTTAATGTGCCTATTCAATGACTGGTCATTCAGTTTCAGAAAATCTTTAAAAAATTGGGTTAAAACTAAAGTAAGCCCAGCCTATAAAATAAGATGCTGTATACATACCTTTCTGGAGGACCATGTATTCATTTTCTGCCACATTGCTGATCTCTGCAGGTGTCCAAAACATTTTGGCGTGTTGAATACTTGTACATCATGCCCTTTGGTTCCTACTGCTGGTTTGTGCTTCCCGTGATAACAAAGGCACTAGCAGGAGAAACAACAGTGCCTGGTAAGTATTTGATGCCATCAGAAGTGTAAAATGCCTGCAGTTGCTGGATGTCAGTAACACAGTGAAATTTTAAGACACAGGTCACTGGAAACTGCTACATTCTACACTTTCCTCCTTTGATCTCTTTATCATTGGAAAGGTCCACATAACCACATGCCCCCCCAGAACCCTATTCCCTCACAACTATTCCAATCATCCTCTTGCTCAGTTCTACTCTCTCTAACTCACATCTCACATTTTCAATCTCTCCCTCTCTAATGGCATCTTCCCCACCTCTCTAAAACATTCACTGCCCCCCTCAAAAAAAAAAATCCCTTGCTGAACCCCTCCTTAACCACTTCAGCTCCAGAGGGTTTACCTCCCTTTAAGACCAGGCCTTTTTTTGCAATATGGCACTGCATTATTTTAACTGACAAGAGCGTGGCCGTGCGACACTGTACCCAAATAAAATGTATGTCCTTTTTTTCCACAAATAGAGCTTTCTTTTTTATCTTTGATTACTTCTGTGTTTTTTTTTCACTATAAACAAAAAAAGACTGACAATTTTGAACTTGACACAAACTTGACCCCGGACCCCGAACCCCATTGAAGTCAATGGTGAACAGAACTTTTGGGCACAAAAATGGCTGTAAAAAAGTCCTGGAAATGGCTAGAGGGGTGCAAATGGAATCAAAATGGGGGTAAGAGTAGGACAAGTGCCCTGCAAACAAATGTGGATAGGGAAATTACTTAAAATCACATAAAAAAAAAGGAGGAGGAGGTGGATGTGGAGTAGGAGGTTGAGTAGGCCGTGACCGTGGCAGTGAAGGTGGAAGTGGTGGTGGAGGAGGAGGAGGTAGCCAACACTGTTTTAAGTTTATTTGTTTTTTTTTATAATTGGGGTAGCCCCCAAAATATTGAGACATATTAAAAAAAAAACAAGTATACCAATGGCTGTGTGAGGCCGGTCTAAATGTCTATTCTGCACAAGGTACAGACAAGTCTTGTGGGATCCATGCCTGGTTCATTTTAATAAACGTTAGCTGTGGACATGCGGCTGCGCTTGTCTGTGATAACGCCCCCTGCTGTGCTAAACACACGTTCAGACAATACACTGGCTGCAGGGAAGGCCATCACCTCAAAAGCATAAAGGGCAAGCTCAGGCCATGTACCCAATTTGGAGACCCAGAAGTTGAATGAGGCAGACCCATCAGTCAGTACGTGTAGGCGTGTGCAAACATACTATTCCACCATGTTGCTGAAATGCTGACTCCTGCTAAGACGTTGCCTATCAGCTGGTGGTGCTATTTGTTGTGGCGGGCTGCTGACAAAGCTTTTCCACATATCGACCATGCTAACCCTGCCTTCTGAGGTGCTGGCGGTGCCACAGCTGCTTTGGCGACCTCTTCCTCCTCCTCCTCTGCCTTCGCCTTGTGCTTCCACTGAGCACCCGGTGTCATTTGGGAATGCTCTCAGCAGCACGTCTACCAGTGTGTGCTTGTAGTCGCGCATCTTCCAATCACGCTCCAGTGAGGGAATTAAGGACGGCACATTGTCCTTGTAACAGGGATCCAGCAGGGTGACCACCCAGTAATCTGCACAAGTTAAGATTTGGGCAACTCGGCTGTCGTTGAGCAGGCACTGCAGCATGTAGTCGCTCATGTGTGCCAGGCTGCCCAGAGGCAAAGACAAGCTGTCCTCTGGGGGAGGTGTATCATCTGTGTCCTCCGTATCCCCCCAGCCACGCTCCAGTGATGCCCACAAGCTGCATTGGGTACCACCCTGCTGTGAGCATGGCTCCTCCTCCTCCTCATCATCCTTGTCCTCCTCATCCTCCAGAACTGGGCCCTGGCTTGAAAATCCACGAAAAATCCACAGAAACTTCACCAACACCACCAACACCAGCAGCACCACGACCATGACCACGTCCTTTATTTGACGCTCTCCTCATTCTGGACACAAATGTACTATGTAGCACTATTTATTAATAATAAAAAAAAAGAATAAGAAATTATTATTCTTTTTTTTTAAACCAGCAATGTAGAATCACTTTTTATTTTTGTGCAAGAAATGCACCGCTGGCCGCAAATTTAGTATTTTATAATATTTTTTTTTTGTTAAACCAGCAATGTAGACGTAATTTTTATTTTTGCGCAAGAAATGCACAGCAAGGTGCAAATGTACTATGTAGCACTATTTATTAATACTAAAAAAAAAATAATAAATTATTATTCTTTTTTTTTAAAACAGCAACGTAGACACACTTTTTATTTTTGTGCAAGAAATGCACCGTTCACACCAGCAGCAGGAACCTCTCCCTATAGCACTAGGAGATGATTTTAGAACAAGAATCTGTCCCTCACACCAGCTGCAGGAACCTCCCCCTATAGCAGTATGAGATGATTTTAGAACAATAATCTGTCCCTCACAGCAGCAGCAGGAACCTCTCCCTATAGAACTAGGAGATGATTTTAGAACAATAATTTGTAGCTCACAGCAGCACCAGGAACCTCTCCCTATAGCACTAGGAGATTATTTTAGAACAATAATCTGTCCCTCACAGCAGCAGCAGGAACCTCTCCCTATAGCACTAGGAGATGATTTTAGAACAATAATCTGCCCCCCACAGCAGCAGCAGGAACCTCTCCCTATAACACTAGGAGATGATTTTAGAACAATATTCTGTCCCTCACAGCACCAGGAAACTGTACCTACTCCAGTATCAGATGGTTTTAGAACGCTAATCTTTTGCCTCACAGCACTGCCAGGAATCTGTCTGTAATGCAGAATGAGATGATATTAGAACGGTAATCTATCCCTGACAGCACTAGGAGACTATACCTAGTCCAGTATCAGATGGTTTTAGAATGCTAATCTTTCGCCTCACAGCACCGCCAGGAACCTGTCTGTAATACAGGATGAGATGATATTAGAACGGTAATCTATCCCTCACAGCGCCGGCAGGATCCTCTCCCTACACTAGCCTGAGAGCATGTGACACGCGGCACTACATGACTCCAGCTCATATAGAGGCTGGGTCACATGATGTACTAGCCAATCACAGCCAGGCCATTAGTAGGCATGGCTTTGATGGCTTCTAAGGGCAAATGAGTGAAACACTTGTTGATTGGTTGCCCTGCAGCTATTCAACAGGTGCCAAAAATAGTCTGGGTCACATGATGCACTTGCCAATCACAGCTATGCCATTAGTAGGCATGGCTGTGATGGCTTCTAAGGGAAAACGAGTGAAACGCTTGTTGATTGGCTGCCCTGCAGCTATAGAAAAGGCTCAAAAAATACCCGAATACCGAACCCGAACCCGGACTTTTTTCAAATGTCCGGGTTCGAGGCACAGACACCCCAAAGTCCGGTACGAACCCAAACTTTACAGTCCGGGTTTGCTCAACTCTATTTTAGAATGATAATCTGTCCCTCACAGTACCAACAGGAAACTGTCCCTACTACAGTATGAGATGATTTTAGAACGATAATCTGTCCCTCACAGCACCGACAGGAACCTCTCCCTACTCCACTATGAGATGATTTTGGAACGATAATCTCTCCCTCACAGCACCAACAGGAACCTCTCCCTATTCCACTATGAAATTATTTTAGAACGATAATCTGTCCCCCACAGCACCGACAGGAACCTCTCTCTACTCCACCAAGAGATGATTTTAGAACGATAATCTGTCCCTCACAGCACCGACAGGAACCTCTCTCTACTCCACCAAGAGATGATTTTAGAACGATAATATGTCCCTCACAGCATCGACAGGAACCTCTCCCTTCTCCACTATGAGATGATTTTAGAACGATAATCTGTCCCTCACAGCACTGACAGGAACCTGTCTGTAATACAGGATGAGATGATATTAGAACAGTAATCTATCCCTCACAGGGCTGGCAGCATCCTCTCCCTACACTAGCGTGAGAGCATGTGACACGCGGAACTACATGACTCCAGCTCATATAGAGGCTGGGTCACATGATGTACTAGCCAATCACAGCCATGCCATTAGTAGGCATGGCTTTGATGGCTTCTAAGGGCAAATGAGTGAAACGCTTATTGATTGGCTGCCCTGCAGCTATTCAACAGGCGCCAAAAATAGTCTGGGTCACATGATGAACTGGCCAATCACAGCCATGCCATTAGTAGGCATGGCTGTGATTGCTTCTAAGGGCAAACGAGTGAAACGCTTGTTGATTGGCTGCCCTGCAGCTATAGAAAAGGCGTGAAAAATACCCGAATACCGAACCCGGACTTTTTTTCAAATGTCCGGGTTCAAGGCACGGACACCCCAAAGTCTGGTACAAACCCGAACTTTACAGTCCGGGTTCGCTCTACTCTATTTTAGAACAATAGTCTGTCTCTCACAGCACCGACAGGAACCTGTCCCTACTGCAGTATGAGATGATTTTGGAACGATAATCTCTCCCTCACAGCACCAACAGGAACCTCTCCCTATTACTCTATGAAATGATTTTAGAATGATAATCTGTCCCTTACAGCACCGACAGGAACCTCTCCCTACTCCACCAAGAGATGATTTTAGAACGATAATATGTCCCTCACAGCATCGACAGGAACCTCTCCCTTCTCCACTATGAGATAATTTTAGAATGATAATCTGTCCCTCACAGCACCGACAGGAACCTCCCCCTATTCCACTATGAGATGATTTTAGAAAGATAATCTGTCCCCAACAGCACCAACAGGAACGTCTCCCCACTCCACCAAGAGATGATTTTAGAATGATAATCTGTCCCTCATAGCACCGACAGGAACCTCTCCCTATTCCACTATGAGATGATTTTAGAACAATAATCTGTCCCTCACAGCACCGACAGGAACCTCTCCCTACTCCACCAATAGATGATTTTAGAAGGATAATCTGTCCCTCACAGCACTGACAGGAACCTCTCCCTATTCCACTATGAGCTGATTTTAGGACGATAATCTGTCCCTCACAGCACCGACAGGAACCTCTCCCTGCTCCACCAAGAGATGATTTTAGAATGATAATCTGTCCCTCACAGCACCAACAGGAAACTGTCCCTACTGCAGTATGAGATAATTTTAGAACGATAATCTGTCCCTCAAGGGCACCAACAGGAACCTCTCCCTACTCCACTATGAGATGATTTTAGAACAATAATCTGTCCCTCACAGCACCGACAGGAACCTCTCCCTTCACCAGTA
>BLSH010291695.1:151459-169599 GCA_018402905.1 Glandirana rugosa | reverse complement strand
CCAATCACAGCCATGCCATTAGTAGGCATGGCTGTGATGGCTTCTAAGGGCAAATGAGTGAAACGCTTGTTGATTGGCTGCCCTGCAGCTATTCAACAGGCGTCAAAAATAGTCTGGGTCACATGATGCACTGGCCAATCACAGCCATGCCATTAGTAGGCATGGCTGTGATGGCTTCTAAGGGCAAATGAGTGAAACGCTTGTTGATTGGCTGCCCTGCAGCTATTGAAAAGGCATGAAAAATACCCAAATACCGAACCCAGACTTTTTCTCAAATGTCCGGGTTCAGGACACAGACACCCCCATAGTCCGGTACGAACCCGAACTTCAAAGTCAGGGTTCGCTCAACTCTAAACACAACCAATAAAAAAATATAAAAAATTAAAATTTCTGTATCAGTTTGGGCCAAAATGTATTCTGCTACATATTTAAACTTCCCAAAAGCATATATTGATTGGTTTGCACAAACACACTACAGCTACCCCATCACTTTTGTGGTTCAGAGAATGCAGTACTGAAGATTTAGAAACCCTGCCCGTTTTTTTTTTTTTTCTCTACTTTAACTGACATAATGTTGAGCTACACACAAACAAAACACAAATTGATGCAGCACCACAGTAGCTAAGTGGTTAAAACTTCTGCCCAGTGGATCTAGGGTCAGTCGTTCCAATCCCCACCACAACACTACCTGTCTAGAGTTTGCATGTTCCCACTGTGCCTGTGTGGATTTCCTCCTACACTCCAAAGACATGCTGGTAGGTTAATTGGCCCCTGTCTAAAATTGGTCCCACTGTATGAATGTGTGTTAGGGACCTAAGATTGTAAGCTCCTTGAGGGCAGGGACTGATGGGACTGTACAATATATATGTGAAGCACTGCATAGAATGATGGAGCAATACGTACCATAAATAAAATGATGTGAAATCTTGCTAACTATGGCCACTAGATTCAATTCCTCATTTTCACAGCTCTTATTGTGAAGAAGCCATTCCATACATAAAAGACAAGTCTCTTTTATTTCATATGTAAAGAGTGCACCCTTGTCCTCCGTAATGACCTGAAAGTGAATAACTCTACACTAAGTTCCCTATATGGACTACTTATGTATTTATTTACGTTGATCATATCCCCTTAGTTGCTTCTTATCAAGAAAGAATGCACCCAGTTCAGCAAATCTTTGCTTGCTTTATAGCTGAGCTCCTCCATGCCTTTTATTAGTTTGGTGTCCCTTCTCTGCACTTTTTTCCTTTCTTCGATATCCTCTTTGTCAATTGGTGCCCTAAATTGAACTGCATATTCCAGATGAAGTCTTACTAATGATTTGTACAGTAGCAAAATTATGTCTCTCTCTCTCTCTGGAGTCTTTACCTCTTTTAATACAAGAAAGTACTGTATATTGCTTGTTTTACTGCAGCTTGACATTCCATGATATTATTAAGTCTATAAGCTACCAGAACTCTATCCCTCAAGTGCATAACTTTACATTAATCAACAATAAACCTCCTTTGCCACATAGTTGCTCAATAAATAGTGCATTGAGGTTGGCTTGTAAGTTAGAGACATCCTGTAAGAACAATATTCCACTATATAGGTGCCATCTGCAAATACTGAAATTATACTTTTAATGCCAGACTCTGTATCGTTCATAATTATGTTAAAAAGTAAGGGTCCAAACACTGAACCTTGGAGTACACCACTAATAACCTTTGACCATTCAGAGTGTGAATTGCTAATTATCAGTCTCTGAATATGATATTTTATCCAGTTTTCTATCCATTTACAAACTGAATTTTCTAAGCATGGAGCTTGTTTAGCTTATACATTAGCCATGTGTGGGGAACTGTGTCAAATGCTTTGGCAAATTCCAAGTAAACTATGTCCACAGCCATTCCTATGTCTATGTTTTTGTTAACCACCTCATAAAAAGAAATCAGATTTGTTTGACAACTTTTAAATTCTTTTACGTGGTCTTTTATTAAACTCTCAAGTATCTTCCTGACAATAAAAGTTTAACTAACTAGTCTGTAGTTAGTTGGTGAAGACTTTGAACCCTTTGTAAATATAGGCACCACATTGGGCTTATGCCAATCCAGTGGTACCATGCCAGTCATTAACCACTTTCCGACCAGCGCCGTAAATAGGCGGCAGTCGGGTTTGAGCGGTTCTACTGGGACATAGCCTGCACCTGCAGGCTATATCCTGGTATCATTTTTTAGAGCTGGCGGTCGGCTATCCAGGGGTAATGACCGATCCGGCTCAGGAGCCGCTCGGTCGTTATCCCAGGGGGTGGGAGGGGACATCCCCCCTCCTGCCGCCTTCTGCCGCTCTTCTCTGGCCTCCCGTCCCACCGGGAGACCGGAGCAACGATCCAGCACGATCGCCGGCTGGAAGGAGACCTGATAGAAGCCGTAATCATCTCAGATCGGGTCTCCTTCAACAAATTCCGGAAGCGAGGTCACTTCCGGTTTACTCGGCGGCTAACGGCGCCAATTTTAAAAAAATGACAGTATTCAGAATTGCCGTTTTTGGCAATCTGAATACTGTGAAGTCCAAAAAGAGTACCTGTCAACATATATTACTATCACAAGGGATGTTTACATTCCTTGTGATAGCAATAAAAGTGATCAGATTTTTTTTTTAAAGGAACAGTGCTAAAAATAAATAAATACATAAAATGAAAAAAAAAATTAAAGCGCCACCGTCCCCGCGAGCTTGCGCAGCAAAGAAAACGCATACATAAGTCGCGCCCGCATATGAAAACGGTGTTCAAACCACACATGTGAGGTATCGCCGCGATCGCCAGAGTGTGAGCAATAATTCTAGAAAAGACCTCCTCTGCACCTCTAACCTGGTAACCAATAAAAAATTTTAAAGCGTTGCCTATGGAACTTTTTAAATACCGGAGTTTGTCGCCATTCCGCGAGTGCGCGCAATTTTCAACCGTGTCATGTATGGTATCTACTTACTCGGCGTAACATCCTCTTTCACACTATACAAAAAAATTGGGCTAACTTTATTGTTGTCTTATTTTTTAACTAAAAAAAGTAAAATTTTTCCAAAAAAATCGCACTTGAAAGACGGCTGCGCAAATACAGTGTGACAAAAAGTATTGCAACAATCACCATTTTATTCTCTAGGGTGTTTGAAAATATATATATATATATATATATATATATAATGTTTGGGGGTTCTAAGTAATTTTCTAGCAAAAAAAATGTTTTTAGCTAGTGACCACCAAATGTATAAAGTGGCCCGGTTGGTAAGTGGTTAAAGAGTCTTTAAAAGTTAGAAACAGGGCTTAGATATAACAGAGCTCCACACTTTGAGAAGCCTTGGGCTTTAGCTATCTGGTCCAGGTGCTTTATTCACCTTTATTTTGTCTACTGTAAAGAATCATGTACATGATGTTTTTGGATTTTTTTACAGCAGCGTTTTTAGCTTCAGATGTTTTTTCCTACAGTCAATAAACTCTCCAGAATATTATCATATGTGTCCATGCACACATAGGGGTTGATTTACTAAAGTTGAAAAGTGTAAAATCTGGTGAAGCTCTGCAAAGACACCAATCAGCTTCCAGGCTTTATTGTCAAAGCTTGGTTGAAGAAGCTGAAGTTAGAAGCTGATTGGCTACCATGTGCAGCTGCACCAGATTTTGCACTCTCCAGTGTTAGTAAATCAGCCCCATAGGCTGTTATCAACTGTTTTTGCCTGGGGGGTTTTTGAGCTGTAAAAAACCCAAGACTAGTGGGTTCTGGAAGACGTTTTTCAGCTGTAAAAATGCTCAAATGCCAATAAATGCAGCTAAATGCAGCTCACCAGTGTTTTTGGATGTTTTTGATCCATTAAAAAAAAAAACACTCAAAAACGCAAACTCGCAAAAACGCTAATGTAAAAATGCTCTAAAATGCTCAAATAGGTCGAAAAAGCTACTGACGTTTTTTATAACATTTTTTAAATGTCCTGTGTGCATGAGGCCTAAATGTTTATGGACCATGTCAATATTTAACCATTGTCAAAAGGATATATGCAAAAGCCCGCGCTCACTTAATATTTGAAAAAATACACCAATATCAGAACCTTAAATACAAATTAGGCTGCTCGCAAAACAACTGATCCAATTGTCCATAAAATATTCTCAAAACTATTGCAGCGCCAAAAGAGGAGAAAGAGTGAATAAGGATCCAGGAAAATAAATTCCTGAAAATAAATGGGTAGGTGGGCAGTTCATATAACCAGACTAATGGGGAGAAACCAGTGGGTTACAAGTGTAAACTTGCTAGTTCATTCATCCATATGTAACACATATTCCTTGCAAAGTCCAATTCATTGCTTAGTATGAAGGTTCTCAAACCCACAAGGCGTTCTGATAGAATCCACTAAACGAGTAATAGACGTAAGCTTACCAGAATCTGGTAGATATTGCGCAGATGTCAAAATTCCAACTCAGGCATAGATGATCTGGCATCCACTGACCGTGAAGACAGGGATGGGAGAGGGGAAGAAGGTAGAAGAGGGATTCTTGTCCGAGTAGGTGACTTCAAATCCTCCAAGCAGCGCTTCCCAGGATGTTCCAGCACTCACCATAAATGTTATGAGAAGAGAAAGACCACAATAGTGTAATACTGCTTGATGAAAATGTATTTCAAATGAGGGGATTAATAATACTCACAATATGTACGTGTAAAAAGAGCTCTTGTAATAAAAACAAATGTGACAGAAGGAGTCTGGGAACCCGACGCGTTTCAGCTCAAAAGCCGTCATCTGGGGTATTCCCCCCCTCCTGTCACTACTCCTATTTATAACAAATGAATAAAAATACAAGTCCAGCCCCTAGAGGGCTAAAAAACGGAAGTCAACTTTTGCTTCCAAGATGGCGTCGTCGGCGTGCGTTCCATGCCTCATTTTCATGTGTCCATGTGTAAAGCCACACATATGATCCGGAAGAAAAGAGAACCGTAGTTCAAGGAGAATTTTATTATTAAAACAAAGTTGCTGGTAGGTTAGAAAAAACAGGTACAAAGAATATACCCATAAGAGTCCGTAGTTAAAATTGAAAATACAAACCAAAGAAACAGGGCTCAGAATGCCAATGGAGGTGATTAGGAATTCATATCCGGCCGGGACTCGCCATGACCCGGAATCGGAAGGGGAAATAATCCAAATATGGCCACGTCATGATGTGAACACGTTCACCTCCTAAGAGATGGGCGGGATAAGTACCCTACGTCATTTCCTCCATAAGCAAGTGTCAGCAAAGAAAGTCCATCCGTCGGGAAACGTATAGACCAGTGTGTAAGCCGATCATACGTGTATGTACCCGAAAGGGGGAGAGGTTCCCAAAGTGGACACTAAATAAGTAGCAAAATAAGTAATAAAAGGACCACATGCAAATCAAAATTAGGATATGGGTCCACAGTATATGAAAAGAAAGTTCCTGATTATGGGAAAAGTGCGTGATAATATAAAAGAGATTAAATGATGAATGTGAACAAAAATGGGAGCATGGTGTATGTGAATGAAAAAAGAGAAAATATATTTATTTAAAACTAAATATAAGTGGAGTAATTGAAAACTCTAAAAAATGTGTTTATAAATATAGGGAGAAGTAAAAACATTGATGATGTTAAAAACGGGAGGGTGTCCAGGACTCATAAATGACTGCATCCAAAAAATATGCTAAAATCAATTAAACATAGCGCTGAAATAAATAACCTAATGCAAGGCTAGATATCATTTGAAATTAATTTTCATCAAGCAGTATTACACTATTGTGGTCTTTCCCTTCTCATAACATTTATGGTGAGTGCTGGAACATCCTGGGAAGCGCTGCTTGGAGGATTTGAAGTCACCTACTCGGACAAGAATCCCTCTTCTACCTTCTTCCCCCCTCCCATCCCTGTCTTCACGGTCAGTGGACGCCAGATCATCTATACCTGAGTTGGAATTTTTACATCTGCGCAATATCTACCAGATTCTGCTAAGCTTACATCTATTACTCGTTTAGTGGATTCTATCAGAACGCCTTGTGGGTTTGAGAACCTTCATACTAAGCAATGAATTGGACTTTGCAAGGAATATATGTTACATATGGATGAATGAAATAGCAAGTTTACACTTGTAACCCACTGGTTTCTCCCCATTAGTCTGGTTATATGAACTGCCCACCTACCCATTTATTTTCAGGAATTTATTTTCCTGGATCCTTATTCACTCTTTCTCCTCTTTTGGCGCTGCAATAGTTGTGGATTGTTTGGGGCAATGTCAATATTATCCCCATTAACTTGAGCTCCCTGACTTTTCTT
Organism: Glandirana rugosa; assembly: GCA_018402905.1. Classification (NCBI taxonomy): domain Eukaryota; kingdom Metazoa; phylum Chordata; class Amphibia; order Anura; family Ranidae; genus Glandirana; species Glandirana rugosa. The sequence continues at coordinate 163,297 of BLSH010291695.1, read as the reverse complement.
TATAGTGTATACAGAGAACTGAAGAAGGTATTTAATACATTTGCCTTCTGTTTGTCTGCAGTCACAAACTCAATATTATCTTGTCAAAAACCTACATTCTCAGACCTAACCTTTTTACTTATATTTAAAGACTTTTTGTGGGTTTGTCCTTCTCTCATTCGTAACCTATTGTCATTTGCCATATTCTGTTATATTCTTTTTTTGTTCCATAAATCTTTATTAAAGGTGACGATTCAAACATTTTGACAAAGGTACAAAGTATCATGTAGAAGTATAAGTTGGGAGCATATTCAGTCACATGTTGAGTATTACAAGTACAAATCAAACATTGAAAAACTAAACATTGAGATGACCTGTAAATGTTCACCTTGTAGCTACGTTGATCTTTATACATATATTTACCTGGGTTTTTATATAGAACAAGGGGGGGGGGGAAGACCATGGGGAAAAGAAAGGGATAAAATACAGACTGAAAAAGAGGGAAAGCGAGTAAAATAAGGGAGGAGAGCAGATGAAGAGGGATAAGAGAAATTATAGGAATAAGAATAGGTCGACGGCCCCACTCAACCTACTGCATGGAGATTGGTGAATGGATCGGGGGTTAAAGATAATTTGGGGAGGTTTGATTGTTTGGTGTGAACCCGTGGTCCCCGAGGCGAACCTGCTGCGGATCTACACCTGGCAAAACCTTATTCATGCTGAAGGGATATTTAAGTTTGCATAAAAGTTGAAATGTCTGGAGCAAGCTGAAAAGCTGAGTGATGGTTTAGGGTGTAATCAGTGCCTATTTGCATAATGAAATGATGATTTAAAGGATAGCCAACCATAACAGATAGCTGTGTGAGTGGACAGTTTTTCTTGCGAAATACTGATGAGTAGAGTTGATTGAACCTCTGGAAGTTTGGGTTCGGCAGGTTCGGCCGAACTTCAGGAAAAAGTCCAGGTTCGGGACCGAACTTGACCCGAACTTTATCCCGGACCCCGAACCCCATTGAAATTAATGGGGGCCCGAACTTTTAGGCACAAAAATGGCTGTAACAAAGTCCTGGCAAGTCCTAGAGGTCTGCAAAAGGAAGGAAAATGGGGATAAGAGTCGGGCAAGTGCCCTACAAAGAAATGGGGATAGGGAAATAACTTAAAATAATTTTTAAGCTAAAATCACATAAAAAAATAAAAAAATGGAGGTGGATGTGGAGTTGGAGGTTGAGGAGGCGATGGAAGTGGCGGTGGAGGAGGAGGAGGTAACCAACACTGTTTTTTTTTATTTTTGTGCAAGAAATGCATCGCTGGCCACAAATGTAGTTTTTAGAATATTTTTTTTTAAACCAGAAATGTAGACTTTTTTTATTTTTGTGCAAGAAATGCACCGCTGGCCACAAATGTAGTTTTTAGAATATACATATTTTTTTTTTAAACCAGCAATGTAGACTTTTTATTATTTTTGTGCAAGAAATGCATCGCTGGCTGCAAATGTAGTTTTTAGATTTTTTTTTTAAACCAGCAATGTAGATGCACTTTTTAATTTTGTGCAAGAAACAATAATCTGTCCCTTTAAGCAACAGCAGGAACCTCTCCCTACAGAACTAGGAGATGATTTTAGAACAATAATCTGTCCCTCTAAGCAAGAGCTGGAAGAACCTTTCCCTATAGAACTTGGAGATGATTTTAGAACAATAATCTGTCCCTTAAAGCAACAGCTGGAACCTTTCCCTATAGAACTTGGAGATGATTTTAGAACAATATTCTGTCCCTTAAAGCAACAGCTGGAACCTTTCCCTATAGAACTTGGAGATGATTTTAGAACAATATTTTGTCCTTTAAAGCAACAGCTGGAACCTTTCCCTATAGAACTTGCAAATGATTTTAGAACAATATTATGTCCCTTAAAGTAACAGCTGGAACATTTCCCTATAGAACTTGGAGATGATTTTAGAGCAATAATCTGTCCCTCTAAGCAGTAGACTCTACCTAGTCCAGTCAGATCGTTCTGTGCAGCAGGATGAGGTCTGCAATCTGTCCCTCAAAGCAGCAGTACTAGTAATCTCCACCTAGTCCACAATCAGATCATTCAGTAATGCAGGATGAGATGTTATATAATATCTGCAATCTGTCCCTCACAGAGCCAGCAGCATCCTCTCCCTAAACTATCCTGAGAGCATATGACATGCAGCACGGTGACTCCAGCCCCATATAGAGGCTGGGTCACATGATGCACTGGCCAATCACAGCCATACCATTAGTAGGCATGGCTGTGATGGCTTCTAAGGGCAAACCAGTGAAACACTTGTTGATTGGCGGCCCTTGCCAGCTATTCAACCTGTGGAATCAAATACCAGAACCCCGAACTCGAAACCAAACTTTTTTTTAAATGTTCGTGTTCGGGTCCGGTTCCCGGACACCCCAAAGTTCGGTACGGACCCGAACTTTACAGTTCGGGTTCGCTCAACACTACTGATGAGTTCTTCTATCCTTTCAATATTGTATTTTCTGTGTATCCACTCCTCTCTCGTGGGGATATTGGGTGTTAGCTAATGTGTGGGTATACACAGCCTGGCAGTGTTTATCAGGATTTGTGTCAAAGATTTATGGTAATGCCTCTTAGGGATATTGGAATGATGAAGCAGGTAGAAAGCTGGGGAGAAGGTTAGGCCAACATTGTATTAGAAAGTTTTTATTGGTTCCTGGTGGAAAGTCCAGATTTTCTTGCAAGGGGGTGAGTAATCTCATTAAGAGGTTGGGCATTTTCTTTAAGATAGAGGTGTGGTAGGCGTTCAATGTGGAGCCTATCAGGGGTGGGTCTTTGTATTAAGAGTGATGTGTTTGGGGTTTATCCAGGTTAGGGATCTAAGGGTGACAGGCGAAATGAGGTGTTCTAGAGTGACCCAGTCTTTTACATCTTGGTGGATATTCCAGTCTACGATGTGGGAGAGGAGAGAGGCCCAATAATATTGTTGTAGATCAGGCAGTGCAATACCTCCTTTGTTTTTGGGGATTATGAGGAGATCATATTTGATCCGGGGTCTTTTCTGTCTCCAGACAAAGGAGGTGCACATTTGGTGGAAAGAGAAATAGAAGGCTTTGGGGATGTGAATGGGTATGGTTTGGAGAAGGTACAAAAATCGGGGTAAAATAGCCATTTTTAATAGGGAAGCCCTGCCAAACCATGATACATTAAGGGTATTCCATCTTTTTAAGTCATCCATTGCCTCTTTTAAGATTGGATTGAAGTTTAGATTGAAAAGATTTCTCAGTGAGGTGGGAATTTTGATCCCCAAGTAGGTTATTGATTATTTGGCCCATAAAAAGGGGAAATTGTTTTGACATTGTTTGACTAGTTCAGGAGGGAGCGTAATGTTCAGGATGGATGATTTAGAATGATTAATTTTAAGGTTGGACAAGTTTTGGAAGTTGTCAAGGGTTTTGAGTAGGTTGGGGATGGAGGTAATAGGTTCTGTAATGAAAAGCAGCAGATCATCGGCGAAGGCCGCAACTTTATATGTATAGTTTTTGATGGTTATAACTCTAATGTCAGGGTTAGAACGAATGTGGTTCAATAGGGGTTCGAGGGTGATTACAAAGAGGAGGGGGGAGAGGGGGCAGCCCTGTCTAGTGCCGTTGTGTAGGGGGAAGGCATTCGATAGGTGGCCATTGACCCTAACCCTCACAGTCGGCGAGGAGTAAAGGGTGCTAACATAAGACAGAATAACATTGGGCACGCACATGTCCTAAGGACCTCAAACATGTAGTCCCAGGCCACTCTATCGAACTACTTCACCGCGTCAAGAGACAGGAATACGCCTTGCTTTTTGTTTTGGTTAAGCAAATGATGGAGGTTAAGGGCTTTTATCGTGTTATCTCAAGGGATATAGAGGAGGGTAGGAGGGGGAGTAGACGTTGGCGAGAATTTTCTCGTACACCTTAATGTCAACGTTTATTAGTGAGATAGGGTGATAATTCGAGACCATTGATGTATCTTTCCCTTCTTTTGGAATAACTACAATGTGCACTTCTAGAGATTGAGGAGGCAACTGAGGGGTGTCCTTATGAGAGCCAAAAGATTTGAGGAAGTGAGGTTTGAGGATATCAAAGAAGGTTTTAAAATATTGTAGAGGGAGACCATCAGGGCCCGGTGCCTTCCCTAGTTTCATGCTTTTAATGGCCCGGACAAGTTCTTCTTTCAATAAAGGCACATTTAATTTGTTTGCTATGGATTGGGAGATCTTTTTGACGCCGTGGTTGGAAAGGAATTCTTGTATCTTACTTACACGGCCTTGTGGATCAGAGGGGTTGGTCGAGTTGGGGGGTATATTATATAGTTGCTGATAGAATTTTACAAATTGTAATACAATTTGCTCATTGGAGGAGTGAATGGCATCTTTGTTATCCTTAATATGGTGGACTGTAGTGGATCCTTTTTTTTCTTGGACTGCTTTGGCTAAGAGTCTACCACATTTATTTCGCTGTTCGTAATATAGTTTGTGCCTTAAGATGTATTGTCTTTTAATCTTAATGTTGAGTTCTTCCAGAAGTTGAGCACGTGCATCTGATATATCCTGAAGCGTAGAGGAGGCTAGGCTTTGTTTATGGGTGGACTCGAGGGTGCGGATAAGAGTTAACAGGGATTGTGTTTTCACTTGTTGTTCTTTCTTAATTTTGGAAGTTATTTTTAAGAATTCCCCCCGAATCACGCACTTATGGGCCTCCCAGACATTAACTGGAGAGGTTTCAGAGGTGTCGTTTAGCTGGAAGTATTCTTTCAGGCATTTCTGGAAGAGCTTGACATTGACTGGGTCCTTAACCACTTCAATACTGGGCACTTAAACCCCCTTCCTTCCCGGACCAATTTTCAGCTTTCAGCGCTGTTGCAGTTTGAATGACAATTGTGCGGTCATGCGACACTGTACCCATATGAAATTTTTATCATTTTTTTCACACAAATAGAGCTTTCTTTTGATGGTATTTAATCACCCCTGGGTTTTTTTTATTTTTTGCTCTATAAATTAAAAAAAGACTGAAAATTTTCAAAAACAATGCATTTTTCTTTGTTTCTGTTATAAAATTTTGCAAATAAGTAATTTCTCTTCATAAAGTTTGACCAAAAATGATACTGCTACATTTCTTTGGTAAAAATAACCCAAATCGGAGTTTATTTGGTGTTGGCGGACAGACAGATGTTTTGGGGACTGTGACAGTTGTGACGGGGACAGACAGATGTTTTGTGTATGGTGACAGATGTGACGGGGACATACAGATGTTTTGGGGACTGTGACAGATGTGACGGGGACATACAGATGTTTTGGGGATTGTGACAGATGTTTTGTGTATGGTGACAGATGGGATGGGGGACATACAGCTGTTTTGGGGACTGTTTTATGGGGACACTGATGTGTATGGGGACAGGGGTATCAGTGTGCTTGGTGCACCGTGTGGGGGGGCAATCTGTGACAGCTCTCTGCATGAAATCATCATCATGCAGAGAGCTGTCATATTGCTGCAGATTCCCCCTTCCCCCTCCCCCGCACTGAGCTCTCACTGAGCTCGGTGGGGGGAGAACTGTCACAGAGACGTTCGTCTCTGTTTACAATGATTGAACACAGCCGTCACATGATCGGGAGGGCCAGTCACTGCGCCCATATCCCAATCTCTGCTCAGCTGGATCCTGTGATCATAATGATCACAGGATCCAGCTGCAGCGCACCGCGTATATGTACAGTGGCCGGGTGGGAAGTGGTTAAGCAGGGAGGTGTTGAGTCTCCATGTTTTGGTTCTGGTCTGATGTTCTGGGAAGGATAGAGAGAGGGTAATAGGGTGATGGTCAGAGATTATCTTAGGTTCTATTGAAACTTTCTGGAGAAAGGATAGGTCTTGTTGAGAAATGAAAAGGTAATCTATTCTCGAGTATTTTCTGTGGATGGGGGAATAGAAAGTATAGTCCTTAACTCGTGGATTTAGTGTTCTCCAAGAGTCACGGAGGAGAAGGGTTTGAAGTGAGTTTTGTATTTGTTTCAGAGCTCTGTAGGGTATAGCGGAGGTTCCAGTGGACGAGTCTAGGAGCGGGTTTAGGGGAACATTAAAGTCCCCTCCAAGGATCAAAATCCCAGATTTGAAGGAGAAAAGAAGGTTTCTGTCTGAATCTATCTATGATCTATGTCTGAAAAATGCTACTTGTTTAACATTTGGGGAGTAGATATTGGCTAATGTGATAGGGCAGTTATGAATAGTTCCTTTGAGAAATATGTATCTACCAGTGAGTCTGAAAGTTGGAACGGGGTTTTTTTTAAAAAAAGGATAGAGACCCCTTTTGTTTTAGATGATACATTAGAGGCGTGAAAAACTGTGGGGGAATTTTTGTTTGAGAGGTTGGGTATTTTCCCCGAGACAAAATAAGTCTCTTAGATATACACAATATTATCTTTCAATTTGTGGCATTCCATAAGAATTTGGGATCTCTTTTCTGGGAGGTTTAGACCTTTGGCGTTAATGGAAGCGACTTTCATCGAGAGAGGAGTGGATACCTTACAGGCTGTAGGCATGTTAAGGGTAGATTGGTAGGATGATGAAATTAAGACAGGGGAGTAAGAGCGAAGCACTGATTGACTAGAAAAGGTTAGGAGGGGTGCCGCCGACCTAGAAAGAGAAAAGTGAAAGGTAAAAAAGAAGAAGCAGAGATATAGAGGAGTGGGAAAGAAGATGATCAAGGGGAGAAAAAATGAGTGTCTAACCGGGGAGGATAATAGCCCAGCTACTTTACCCTCTTGTTTAGGGAAAAAGAAAAAAAAAGAAAAAAGAGGATAATCCGGGGGTTTCAGGGGGCGAGCCAAGGGATAGCAAGGCCCCTTTGTGGGGACGGGATGTGGCTACGCAAGCGTGGAGGAACATACCCCCCTCAAGAAAGCCCTGGTTGGTTATATTTGGGAATTGATCATGTAGGAGAGGTTTTATTAACTCAAATTAGGAGGAAATTTGTATGGGTGGGGTATGTTGTGCTGGCAAGTGATGTAGAAGGGGGTTGTATGATGGGGCACATTAGCCGGGAGATGAGTGGGAGTACAACATAGAAAAGATTCGGAATGGATCTAACTCTTAGACGTGTGATGGATGCTACCTGAAGTATATTGAGTACATATGGGAGGGCTCGTGAATCTATGTAAAAGGGGGTCAGGAAGTGTGAATGGATGGTTATAGTAATGATTGTGGGGTCCCTGGTAACTTAAAAATCATAGCTAGAGTTGAGCAGACACCTGGATGTTCGGGTTTGGGTTCGGGTTTTCGTGGAAAGGTTCGGGTTTGGTCCGAACTTGACCCCGGACCCCGAACTTCATTGAAATCAATGTGGACCCGAACTTTTGGGCACAAAAATGGCTGTAAAAAAGTCCTGGAAAGTGCTAGAGGGCTGCAAAAGGAAGAAACGTGGGGGTAAGAGTAGGACAAGTGCTCTACAAAGAAATGGGGATAGGGAAATAACAATAATCTGTCCCTTACAGCAACAGCAGAAACCTGACCCTATAGGACTAGGAGATGATTTTAGAACAATAATCTGTCCCTTACAGCAACAGCAGGAACCTGACCCTATAGGAGTAGGCGATGATTTTAGAACAATAATCTGTCCCTTACAGCAACAGCAGGAACCTCTCCCTTTAGAACTAGGAGATGATTATAGAACAATAATCTGTCCCTTACAGCAACAGCAGGAACCTCTCCCTTTAGAACTAAGAGATGATTATAGAATAATAATCTGTCCCTTACAGCAACAGCAGGAACCTCTCCCTATAGCAGTTTGATATGATTTTAGAACAATAATCTGTCCCTTATAGCACCAACAGGAACCTCTCCCTATAGCAGTTTGATATAATTTTAGAACAATAATCTGTCCCTTACAGCAACAGCAGGAACCTCTCCTTATAGCAGTTTGATATGATTTTAGAACAATAATCTGTCCCTTACAGCACCAGCAGGAACCTCTCCCTATAGCAGTTTGATATGATTTTAGAACAATAATCTGTCCCTTACAGCAACAGCAGGAACCTGACCCTATAGCAGTAATAGATGATTTTAGAACAATAATCTGTCCTTTACAGCAACAGCAGGAACCTGAACCTATAGCAGTAGGAGATGATTTTAGAACAATAATCTGTCCCTTACAGCAACAGCAGGAACCTGACCCTATAGCAGTAGGAGATGATTTTAGAACAATAATCTGTCCCTTACAGCAACAGTAGGAACCTGACCCTATAGAACTAGGAGATGATTTTAGAACAATAACCTGTCCCTCTAAGCAGTAGACTCTAACTAGTCCAGTCAGATTGTTCTGTAATGAGGGATAAGATGTTATTGGATCTGCAATCTGTCCCTAAAAGCAGTAGTAGTAGTGATCTCTACCTAGTCCACAATTAGATCGTTCTGTAATGCAGGATGAGATGTTATTAGATCTGCAATCTGTCCCTCACAGCTCCAGCAGCATCCTCTCCCTACACTAGCCTGAGAGCATATGACATGCAGGCTGGGTCACATGATGCACTGGCTAATCACAGCCATGCCATTAGTAGGCATGGCTGTGATGGCTTCTAAGAGCAAACCAGTGAAACGCTTGTTGATTGGCTGCTCTGCAGCTATTCAACAAGCGGGAAAAAAATACCAGAACCCAGAACCCGAACCCAAACTTTTTTTCAAAAGTTCAGGTTCGAGTCCCGAACACTGCAAAGTTCGGTATGAACCCGAACTTTACAGTTCAGGTTCGCTCAACTCTAATCATAGCCAAAACTTGGGTGAAAGATGAGTCCCACCCAAGGCAAGGAGATTCTAGATGCATTCTATATCAATAGCCAGGACTTATTTGTGCGACTGTCTATAAAGTTGTTAATATGAACGACCCATTGGATACCCAAACATATCAAAAAGAGAACAAATATAGTAATGCATTACAAAATATTAATTGGTACGATGTCAAGTTGTGACAACCAAGGAGGGGCACAGGTCTGACTTTGCAACACATATGTGGGACGGAGGTGTTACTCCTCGTATTCATATGAGGGATAGAAGTACAAGGTTAAAAGGTTCAATCTCTATCCAGAGAGGGATTTGACTGAGTGATATGTGTCCTGTGTGGGAGCTATGCTAAATTTAGTTAACTGAAACTGCAAAGCTCAAGTTACCGGGGATAGGTTAAATATGATAGTGTTTGAGTGAGCAAGCGCCAGACTTGTGTGACCAGCCTCTGGTTAACCTGTAGGCAGAATTAACAATTGAGAACATAAACCATACACGTAAACATTACCAAACTTACTAGTCAATATAAAGAGTGCTCTACTAGTGCCTAGGAAGAAGGACAGATAATTAATCAACTAGCTCCGGCTTATTCTACAGAACTATGGCAATGTGGTATAGGGTTTCTGGAGCTCTAAAGGTCAGAAAGTTATTTATAGAAGTTGTACCATACCGACACGCCCAGTATTACACTTGGTCGTTAGCCCCTCAAGGCCTCTGGATATGCGATGGCAAGGCTGGCCATAGAAAAAGACCAGAGATCGTGGTCCCTACTTCCCCTACCTCAACAGGTTGCAAAGCCAACTGTGGAATGGCAAACTTAGGAGTGGGAAGCAATTGTTGGATCAGCCCGCGAAGAGCAGAGTGGCCAAGTGTTCTGTTGAGGTGAATGTAGCATGTTGCAAGGTTAGATCGACAAGTATGGAGCTTATGCTGATAGGCTCAAGTCAAAAGTATCAACAAGTAGAATAACAGACTTAAGCTTGGAGTAATCTTAAGTCATAACATGAGGTGGTCAATCGACAGGAAGAACCAGGCAGATTCAGGGTGCAGTGCAGTCTCTCCTGCATGGAGGAGAAGCTCCCGGACTTCTGAGAGTGTCATTTCTGCAGTTGGGGGTATGTGGGGATGATGAGGAGGCCGATCTGGGTCTCCTGTCACGGTGGTATTGCGCTCGTGGTGTGGAATTTGAAGTGACTTCAATCTAGGGCTCAGAGAATGAGAAAGCGCTACACCACTCAGGGACTTCCGTATGGGGGATTTGCAAAGTATCGCAAAAGGCTTGGAGGTCGTCTGGAGTGCGGAGGTTGGCAGTATGGCCCCTCCAGGTAGCTGAAAGGCAGAAGGGGAATTTCCATTTATATGGTATTCCTCTTGCATGCAGCTGGTCCAGTAGAGGGTGCAGTGCGTGTCTTTGTTGCAGGGTTATGTTAGATAGATCCTGAAAAAGCTTGATTTCAATACCATTGATTAACACACGGTTCCTTTCTCTGGGTTTTCTCATTACTGCTTCTTTCAGTGGAAAGTTAACCAAACAGCAAATAATGTCCCTGAGGGGATCATTTTCAGGTCCCCTGGGTCTTATGGCTCTATGCATCCTTTCTACTTCGATGGAGGAACCAGCAGGCCTTTCCAGCAGATCATTAAAAATGCCTGTGATTGTTTGCAGTAAATGTTGCTGTTCGACAGATTCCGGGACACCCCTTATCCTAATTTTATGACGCCTCCCCCGGTTCTCGAGGTGCCTATGCATGGCAATAATGTGAGAGAGGTTCATGTCTGCAGTTTTCTGTACCTGTTTAATGGCGTCCGCGTGGCCTACGATCGTTCGTTCGACCGAACCCATCCATTCGGCTATGGAGTGAATGTCGGCTTTTAGCTCTGTAACAGCTGCTGACAGTGTAGCCTTGATGTCCGCAGCTATGGCTTAAAGGTCGCTGAGACACAGTGCCCACGCTTGGCTTGTAGATTGATTGCCAGGGTCCCGCTGGGATGACTTTAGCGCTCTGGCGTAGGAGGCCTGCTCCATGTCGGAGGCCGCGTGCTGGTCTCCGGTGGCCATGCGGAACATGGCGGGGATGTTCCCCATGGAGTGGGAGGTTGCTTCTTTGGGGCCCCGGGTGGCCTGGGGGTTATTGTCATGCTTCCCCATAGGAAAGAGGTTTGAGCGTGGCGTATTGTCTCCCACTGCTGCTGAGAAGGGCTTTGTGCTGTGGGAGAGAAGAGATCAGGCGGCCATCAACGAGCAGAGCCAAACCATGCCCCTATATTCTTTGCAACTTTTAGATGATGATAGTGTCCTTCATGTTTATATTGGCTTGATGTGTACATTCAACAAAAGTCAATTTAAATAATGGCTAGATTAAAGAGCTGTCAAATTACTCAGAATACTAGTGATCCTTGCTAATGATTGAAGCTGCAATGGAGGAGCAACAGTGCAAAGTATAAACTTTATTAATGAACTATGTGCGAAGGAAATGATTTATAATTAGAATTGAGCGAACTTCTGGAAGTCCGGGTTCTGCTGGTTCGGCCGAACTTCGGGACAAAGTCCGGGTTCAGGTCCGGACAGAACCCGAACTTTGTCCCGGACTCCGAACCCAATTGAAATCAATGGGGACCCGAACTTTTAGGCACAAAAATGGCTGCAAAAAAGTCCTAGAAAGTCCTAGAGGTCTGCAAAAGGAAGGAAATGGGGGTAAGGGTGGGACAAGTGCCCTACAAAGAAATGGGGACAGGGAAATTACTAAAAGCATTTTTAAAAAAATAATTTCATAAAAAAATCAAAAATGGAGGTGGATGTGCGGTAAAAACACGGATTTTCAAGCCCAGGGGTAACTAAAGTTAACCCAAGCCTCAGGCCCTGTTTCAAGCCCAAGACAGGCCTGGACTTGGGCCTGAAACAGGGCTTCAAGCCGGCTTGGTCGTCTTGGGCCTGAAGGTCTTCAAGCGAGTTAAGATTAATATTTAGTAAAGGAAGCGTGTATCAAGTAATTATTTCAAATATGAAACGTGACAACGAGGAGGTAACGTCGAAGTTAGTAATCGTTCCTAGTGATCATAAGACTCATTAAA
>BLSH010291695.1:131252-145039 GCA_018402905.1 Glandirana rugosa | reverse complement strand
CCTTTAGGATTTTCCTGGACTTTTTTACAGCAATTTTCAGAACTTTTAGTAAAATTACCAGAACCCCGGACCCGAACCCGGACTTTTTTTGAAAAGTCCGGGTTCGGGTCCGGGTCCCGGACACCCCAAAGTTCGGTATGGACCCAAACTTTACAGTCCGGGTTTGCTCAACACTATTTATAACTAAAAGAGCTGTGTTGGCTCCTGTGACTGTATTGGCATGAACATAAGTACAAAATATTTTTCGTTTCAATGTTTTTATTGGGTTTAAAAAAAATACAATATACATCTCACAAAGGGAGCAATATCTAGACAAACCTGACATTTTAAGGTCCCTATCGGGTTTGAAGCCTTATACATACAAAGCCGGTAAGAAACAAACTGGTGTGAAAAGCCAAAATCACATTCACATATCATAAAAAAGTGCATTATGGTCTAACTGTCTGTGTAACTGACGGGCACAAAAGAGGGGTGATACATTGAAATAAAGGGTGCTAGGGGCAGGGACCAATGTTGTCCTCTGCGATTAATCTGAACAATATCCGCAAATAAACACCTGGCCGAGAGTTGGCCGGGAAGAAGAGATAGCAGAGGGAGGAATGGGAGAGAAAGGATAGAAGAGATGAAGGGAGAGAAGGAAATGTGTTTAAAAGGCAAGTAAAAGAAGTAGAAGAGACCAACAGGTGGGTATCCCCATGCTCCAAAACTGATTTATGGCTAGGGGGCATAGGAGCCCTAATATATAAAGCCCAAAGTTCCCATAGTGTTTCATATTTTACAAAGGAATCCAAAATAATGCTTGCTATCTTTTCCTGAGCCATTATCCAAGATATTTTTCTCTTGGCCATAGAGACAGAAACAGTAGGTTTCTTCCAGGATTTTGCTATTGTGGTTCTGGCTCCCAGGAGAATAAAAAATATCAGTCGTTGCATATTCTTGGGGGCGGATTCCACTGGGAAGTTAAGAAGGCCGATTTGCAGTGATTTTATCACCAGTATTTGGGTGATCTTGCAGATTAAGGCAAAAATGTTATTGCTCCTCATTTTGGGACATTCCCACCAGATATGCAACATGCCTCTCCTGAGGTTGCAGCCCCTAAAGCATAGGGGGGAGCTGCCTTGGTACATTTTAGCTTGTTTAGTGGGTGTCAGGTACCATCTAGACATTACCTTATTGTTTGCTTCAAACAGAGCGATGTTTAGAATCCCCTTAAAGGCCCTAAAGAAGTTATTATGCCAAGTCTCAGGTTCCCAATGTTGGTCTAGGTCAGATTCCCATGCCAACATATAGCTGGACTTTGATTGGGGTTCAGAAAGCACCCTTTAGACTATCGTGATCCCTCCTCTCCGCTCTATGGCTTGGCCGCACCCTTGTTCATGGGCTGTTATTCAAGTGTTCTCACAGTGGGAGGTCCAAATTTTGTGTAAGTAATTGTGGATTTGGGTGAAGCGAAACATTTCAGAGGTGGGCATGTCAAGCTTACTAATACAGTAAGCTTTAGTGAGTGGGCCTAAGGGTTGGAGAAAGTGGCCAATTCTGTAAAGCCCTTTGTTTAGCCACCACCTGAAGGCTTTGATGTCCATACTGGGAGGAAAGTCTGGGTTGAGAAAAAGGTGTCTCAGGGGTTTGAGTTTGGAGGTTAAGTGAGGGTGGTCTTGCATTTTGTCCCAAGTAGCAAAGCAGTGTGAAAGCGTTGGTGAGAGTATTGGGGGTCTCACTTTACAATTGCACCATAGGAGGTAGTCTAACATGTGTTGGGGGACTGCCTGTCTTTTGATATAGACCCAATCCGGGAGTTCCCCTCAGGAGTAGACAACTGATAATTGGGTGAGTTGTGTTGCTCGGCAGTACCATTCTAAATTAGGTAGGCCTAGGCTCCTCCTCTCCCTAGTCCTAAATAATATTGATTTATATAATCAATGACCCTTCTTCCCCCAGACAAATTTGATCATTTTTGCTTGAAATCTAAATAAGTGGGTTTTGACTATGGGAATAGGCAGGGAATCTAAAGAGGTACAGAATGCGAGGTAGGAGTGCCTCTTCATAGCGTTGACCTTTCCAAGCCAGGACAGGGTGTGGTGAGACCATTTGTCGAGGTCTGCCTCTAGTTTTTAGTAGAGGGGGGAAGTTGGCCCCATACAGGAGTTCAAATCTGGGCATCAAGGTGACTCCCAGGTATGAAATATGTGACTTGTTCCATGCAAAGCGGCTGGCAGATGTTTGGGAGAGGAACCAAGGGGGAGGATAAAAAGAGTAGTATGTCGTCCCCAAACAGGGCGCATTTGTGGATGTGTGATCCACAGTGAATACCATGGATATCTGAATGATCTCTAATGGCTACCGCCAGTGTCTCAATTGCTATTGTGAAGATGATGGGAGAGAGTGGGCAACTCTGTCTGGTGCCTCTTCTTATGCAGAAGGGCTCCAAATAAAATCCCTGCAGGCAGACTTGGGCTTCTGGAGAGGAGTAACGGGCACAAAGTATTCTCAGAATCCCCATCTCCGGAGGATGGCGAATATATATTGGCAATGCACTGAGTCAAACGCTTTTTGGGGGTCCAATGAGAGCAGAAATCGCCCTTGTGGATTCCCACTGTCCCAGTTCAAGTTCAGGAGAGAAATGATGTCTATTGCCCTACGAATTTGGTCTGGCCCCTGTCTCCCTGGTATAAAGCCTACTTGGTCTTTATGAATATAAAGACCAATAAAGGAAGATAGGTGGTCTGCTAGGACTTTCGTCAACATCTTTGAGTCATTATTTATCAAGGATATGGGTCTGTAATTACTCACTGAATTAGAGTCCTTACCGGGTTTGGGGATAACAGAGATGTATGCAGCTTTAAGTGATTTCTCCAAGGGTGAACCCTGGCGCGTAGGGCGTTGAAGAACCTAGCCAAGTAAGGAGCTAAGATGTGTGAGAGCGCTTTATAGTACAGAATTAAGAATCCGTCTGGGCCTGGGGCAGAGTGGGGTTTTACATTTTTAATGACTGCGCTTATCTCCTCTGACGAGATTGGTGATTTTAATTCCTGACGATGACGGGATTCTAATCTAGGGATATTGACATTGTCCAAAAAGTGGTCCAGTTCATGGTGCTGTGGTGATGTTCTGCCATTATATAGTTTCTGGAAGAAGTTGTGGAATTCCCCCATAATGCGCTGTGGATTCTGAAACAGCATGCCGTTCTCTATCCTTATTTTGGGGATCGTATAAAACCTGGACTGAGGAGTAAATCTATGGGCTAGCCTGGTATCTATCTTGTCGCATTGGTAGTAGTTTCTTGCTTTGTTCCAGTGCAGCCATTTTTCTGCCTTGGATGTGAGCGCTAGATTGAGAGCTGCTTGTGCTTTGTCCAGAGCGACTAAAGAGGCCTAGCTCTGGTTAGTTTATGTTTTTTCGAGAGGGCATAGAACTCTTTTTCTAGCTTGTCTATTTCAACACGTCTAGCCTTATTAATTTAAGAAGCTAATTGGATCAGTGTGCCCCTCAGCATGGCTTTATGAGAGAGACTAATTGGGGAGATATCAGGGGTATCATTGGTTTGAAAATAGTCTTTAATCGCGCTTTCAATAGCATGAGCATGAACTAGGTCACTTAGAATGGACTCATTAAGTCTGCTACCTCTAGGTCCCAGGGGCTGCTTCAAAATAAGAAAGACCATTGATGGATCTGACCAGGAGTCTCAAATGAAAGATTTGGAAGTGAGTGGAATCAGGGACGCCGGAATAAATATGTGGTCTATCCTCGCAAATGAGTTATGGGGGCTTGAGTAATAGGTATAATCCCGCATAGTCGGGTTGATTTCTCTCCAGATGTCCACCAAGACATGGAGGAAGATGGTCTTGGCAATACTTAGGCTCTGACTGAATGGTCGGGTGAGGCACTGCCCAGGTGGGCGCGCTTTGTCTTGGCCCTGGTTGAATGTGATATTTGAATCTCCCCGAAGATCACCGCATCCTCTAATAGGGGGGACAGTGAGCTCAAAAGTGATTAGAAAAAGGGTGCTTGCCCCATATTTGGAGTGTAATATGAGACAAACAAATAGATTTGATTATCAATTAACCAGATTATACCTCCCCTCATGATCTCTATGTTCTGACAATAAGGAAAAATTGCAGCGCTTAGAGAATAGTATAGCCACTCCCTTTGTTTTGTTTTCAGCATTGGCCAAAAAAAAGGTTGGGAATTAGGGATGAATAAACAAAGGACGGAAACCCTGAGGGAAGTGTGTCTTCTGCAACAGTGCCACATCAATTTTAAGAGTGTGGAAATGCTGCAGAACCTTCCTCCTTTTAAATGGGGAGTTCATTCCTTGTACATTATGCAAGACCACCCTCAACTGGGGGTAAGGGGGGGTTAGGAGGATGAAATGAACAACAGTCCAAGTACCATTTACCCAGAGGAGCCCAGAGTTTGGAGGCCACAAACCACTCGCCGACCTGTGCCCTATTGGTTTTCTATCGATGCCCACAGAGCCGGTCTCTGTAAAAGAAATGTAGTTAGTAAAGCAGAGAAATAAGGCAGGGGAGCCCAGTGTCCCCCAAGAGGAGTGGGATATTAGCCCCACCACCTTAGCAAAACACTTTACTACTGCCCCCTCCTTAAGCGGTGAGGCACACCTGTTGTGAGGTGGGCAAACCGCCATGACCTCAAGACAGGAGGGACTGCATGAGTACCGCTTCAGCCTTGGAGCACCCTAAAATATTAAAGCTTAAAACTTTAGGTTGTACCCAATCCTTGAGTTTCGGCACCAACATAAATATAAAAACCATTAAGACAATGTTTTCAACAAAAACAAGTGGATAATAGTTAAGCAGAGTAACCTGGGGCGGAGGTTGGGGTATTGGGAGGGGGGAGTGGGGGAGGGGGTGGATTGGGGATGGGGTAGAGGTAATGCAAGGTAAGATACGTTCTCTGTGGGTGAAGAGAGGGGAAATTGAAAAGGGTCCAAAGGAATGACTTTCTGTCCACAGATTCTAACACTAAGGAGTGGCGAATAAATGAGGGGTAGTATGGCCTGCCTAGAAAGGGATACTAGGAATATCCCAGAGTACGTCAGTTCCTAAAGGTGAATTAACTGCAAACTGCTAAAGAACAATGGAGATAGCAACTAAGTTAACTTTCTGACATTGCCCTCTTGTTATGGTTATTTAGAGGCCTAAGCCGACAACACAAAAGGCCCCCGTTCCCAAGTCTACAGGTACTGGGATACCACATCAGTCTGGAAATTAGAGCCCAGTGGCCCATACAAGAGGGAGAAATAACCCAATGGGAAGGTAGGCCCCTTCACAAGTGGAGAAGGCAAAGTGTCAAAAAGTGCACCCCTTGGTCCTCATGTAGGGTTGTTCTCCTTTGGCTTCTTGGACTTGGATTTTTCCCAAAGCGGGTTCAGTGGGCTCGAGGGCAGTTGATGTTTCATGGTAGCTGGGTTTTGAACGTTAGCAGATTGAAGGGGATCCAGCCGGATGAGTCCCAGTTGCAAGAGAAGACGTTCCCCCTCAGTAAATGTAGCAAGTGTGTAGGCTTTACTTTTGAAGGTGAATTTGAGCTGAAAGGGAAAGAGCCACCAATATTTGATTTCTTTTTCCGTGAGGATTGTCAGGAGTGGTTTGAGAGCTCTGCGTTTTCTGGATGGTAGTCGGGGACAGGTCTGCAAGGACTTGAATGTTGTGGCCTTGGAAGGACAGCTTGGATAGTGTGCGGGACCTGCGCATTACCTCCTCTTTGACGCTGTAGAAATGTGGCTTTACCACAATGTCTCTGGGGAGGCCGTCTTGGCGAGGAGGTTTAAGGGCTCTGTGGGCTCTGTCCAGCTTAAGCTTATGTTGAGAAATGTCAGGGATAAGTTCCTTAATGAAGGAACATGTCTGCTATTGCATCTGGGCTGGGTAGGCCCAAGGCCCCATGCTGGAGTGGCTGTTGTGATTGAGACAAGCCTGCTTCCATGGGTGAAAGGGCTAGCTCCTTCATCATACTGTCTATCAGTGATTCCGTGGAGGCAGGGGATAAGGGATTAGGGAGTGGGTTACTCACATGTGCGAATGCAGCCTGTGATGGAATCATGGCCGGCGTCTGGGGAGAGGAGAGGTGGGCCGGAGTTGTTATCTGTGCTGCAGCCTCCATCTTGGGATCGGAGGCCTGCTGCTCGTCCTTCCAGAACTGGCTTTGGAGATCTCTCTCCTGGCACTCCCCACGGACATTGAAGCAGTCAGCTGGGATATCCCCTGCCCTGCTTGTGTGTCCACACGCCGACTCACTAACGGA
Source organism: Glandirana rugosa (assembly GCA_018402905.1). Classification (NCBI taxonomy): domain Eukaryota; kingdom Metazoa; phylum Chordata; class Amphibia; order Anura; family Ranidae; genus Glandirana; species Glandirana rugosa. Next base: position 138,775 of record BLSH010291695.1, on the reverse strand, counting down.
GGTGCTTGCGATGTTGGAGGATGTCCGACTGCTGGAGTGGGGCGGAGCACTGTGTCCATATCAGTTGCCACCGTGCATGTGCTTGAGTCCAAAATATTTTTTTTTTTTTTAAGCAAATTTTATAGAATTTTTTAGAAATACAGAAAAGTACAGATAGTACAAAAAAAAAAAAAAAAGGATCCTCGTAAGGAGCAAATCGTAAAGTACAAAGCATTGACTTCGACAGTTTACATAACATAAGATAGGTGTGTATACATAAACGAAGGCACAACCGATGTAGGGGATATAGTCTCTGTTGAGAGCTTAGAGCATTGCTTAAGTTAGAATGTGTTACGCTATTCTGTGTCCATAATTGGCCTAGGGGAGGGGGGAAAGTCGTAGGTGGGGATTTTGGGGGCCTTCAAAGATAAAATCGAATAGTGTAACAAATGGATTGGGTTTTTTGTGGAACGTCAAGGGAGGGGCAGTGTTGAAGTAATTGTTGACATGCGGAACGTTAGCAAGGTTCCTGGATTTTACGTTTTCCTAGGGAATTGGTGAGGTCTGCTTTAAGGTACCAGTCCGAGAATTTGAACGGGTTCATGAAATTGTTGATCTCTGTAGGGTCCAGGGAGTACTCTATGAATTTCCTCGATCTCTTGAAGAATTTTTTGGTTTGGGGGAACTTCATGTTGATAGTGTCCTGTTTTTCAAGGTATAGAAGGGAAAGAAGTGCTTGTTTGACCTGATTTAGGCTAGGTGGTGTCGGTTGGATCCATGTTTGCATGATGGACCTTCTTGCTGCCAGGAGACAGAGGTGAGCCCAGTTGGGCAGGGCATTGGTGGGAGAGTCGGATTGTGGCTTTGAGGGGTTCCCACTAAAGATACAAAGGAGGGGGTCTTTAGGGACAGTGAGTCCGCAAACTTTTTCCATATAAGACAAGGTTTTGTCCCAGAAGTGGGAGATGCGAGGGCATTCCCAAAGTCTGTGGTAAAGAGTCGGCCTGTGGTGGTCGCACCATGGGCAGGTGCCCTGGCGTGGGTTGCCCGGGGTGAAGATCATGGGAAGATATGCTCTGTGTGCTAGCTTAAATTGAGTTTCCCTCCAGGTTTCTGCCGAGATCAGAGAACAGATTTTTTTGTATCCCAGTAGGATTTGTTCTGGTGCCTGGGTATCATTCATCACTGTGCTGCAGGGGTGGAATTGGTGTACGGAGTGCTTGAGAGTGTGCAGCACAGTTATATGCTTGTAGATCATGGGTATTGAGTAGGTACCTCCATGGATTAGTGTGTCCATAAAAGACTGAGCGCAGGGGTTCTGGTAGTTCCCTCGGCAGGCCTGTAGGTAAGATTTAAGTTGAAGATGATGGAAGCAGTGTGAAGGTGGCAGGGAAAACTCGTCTTTAAGCTCCGATAATGACTTAAGGGTGTTGAGGCCTTGGTTTCCCATTCCTTAAACGCTGGAGTGATCGTTGAAGGGGGGGACATGGGGTTCCCTATTATGGGGAGGAAGGGTGAGATTCAAGAGGGTAGTTGTAGAAGTTTCCTTGTTTCCCTCCATGCTATAATAGTGTCCCTTAGGACCAGGTAGTGTCTTATTTGTGTTGGAAGAGATAATACCTTAGCATGTAAGATCGCTGGCAGGTTGTAAGGGGAGGTGAGTCCCTCTTCCAGGGCACAGTTGGAGTAATTAGAGTTACCTGAGATCCAGTCAAGACCGTATCTTAGTAGGCAAGCTAGGTTGTAGGCTCTCAGATTGGGTAGACCCGTCCCTCCCTCGTCCCTCAGGAGATATAGTTTTTGTAGGGCGACTCTAGGTCTTTTTCCATTCCAGATGAAGGATGAGAAGGCTGCTTGCAATTTTTGTATGTCTTTGTGTTTCAATAGGAGAGGTAGTGTTTGGAGAGGATACAGCAGTTTTGCGAATGGAATCATTTTAATCAGGTGACATCTCCCGAAGAGCGAGAGAGGGAGAGATTGCCATGATTGCAGGTCCCTCAGAATTTTTGCTATTAATTGTGGGTAGTTCAATTAGTAGAGAGAGGATGGCTCTTTGCCTATGAGGAAGCCCAGGTATTTTATTTGACCTCGTGCTATCACGAAGGGTGAAGAGGACCTCCACGGCTCCGCTTTGCGTGGGTTAAGGGGGAGAACTTCGCTTTTGTCAAAATTTATTTTCATGCCGGTGCATTCCCTGAAGGTTTTAAGGATGTGGTTTAGGAAGGTAAAGTCTTTTGGGGGGTTTGCCGAGAACAAGACAATGTCGTCGGCAAAGAGGGCCGAGTGGCATAGTTTGTCTCCAATGGGGATCCCACTAATTCCCTGTGAGGAGTTGAGTATTCGCGAGAGGGGTTCTATTGCTAGGTTGAAGAGGAGTGGGGAAAGGGGGCAACCCTGGCGAGTCCCCTCGGCTAAGGGGAACTCCGGGGACATGAAGTTGGTGGTGACCAATCGGGCCGTTGGTTTGGCATACATCTCGCGGATGAAATTAAGAAAGGGGCCTGTGAAACCAAAGGTGGGTAGTACCTTGAAGAGCCATTCAAAGCTAATATTGTCAAATGCCTTTTCGGCATCTAATGCTATTATAGCTGCGTCTCTATCGGGGTGGTTTTTGGCTTGTTCTAGAATAAGAAGGACTTTCCTGATATTTAAAGCGGCCGATCTCCCCTGGACGAAACCTGATTGTGCTGGGTGGGTAATGGTGGGGAGTATGTTGGCCAGGCGTGTAGCAATGAGTTTAGATAGAATTTTTGCATCGACATTTATGAGGGAAATTGGTCTATATGAGCCCAGAGATAGTGGGTCTTTATTGTTTTTTAGGAGAATTTTGATGTATGCATGGTTGCCTGTGGGGAGATAGGTTCCCCCATCCCATATGGCTGTGAAGACATGGTGTAGTGTCTCTGGAATAAAATCTGAGGTCAGCTTGTAGAATTCTGAGGAGAGACCGTCAGGGCCCGGAGATTTACCTCCTGCCATTGTTTTAATAGTGGTTAGGATTTCGGTAAGGGTGATGGGGGTGTTAAGATTCTCGAGTTGGGTTTTAGTTATTGATGGAAGATTGGCGGCTCGCAGTATGTCTGCCGCTTTATCGTGTGTCAAGTTGGTCTTTCGTGTATAGGCTCTTGTAATAGGTGTTTAGAATTTGCTCTATGTGTGAGGGGTCAGATGCTATCTAGAGATGATATATGGGTGGGGGTGAATCTTCCCGAGACCATCCGAGCCAGCAGTCGCCCTCTTTTGTTGCCATGTTTGTGGAAAAGTAATTTAGTGTGAAATTGATGGATTGCCTCTTAGTTGGCCGACCATTGGTCATATTCCTGCTTGGCATGTTGCCAGGCCCGTATGTTCTCGGGAGTGCGTGATTGGTTTAGTCTCCTATGGGCTTCTTTGAGGCTGTTACTCGCTTTCAGTGCATTTTCTAGGGTTCATTTTTTGAACTTGCTAGTGAATGAAATGATATGTCCTCTAATGAAGGCTTTTCCTGCCTCCCAGTAGAGGTTGGGCGAGTGGAGGGATTCAATATTGTTTGTCTGGTATTCAGTCCAGGCCATTTGAAGGGAGTTTTTTAGTTCTTCATTTTGTGATAAGTAAGAGGGGAATCTCCAGGGCATACCCTGTGCCTTGTGGGTAAGGTTTGAGATTTTGACCAGCACTGGTGCATGGTCAGAAATTGCCATATCTTCTATGGTGGCTGATGCTATTCTAGGGATGAGGGCCGAGGAGGCAAAGAAATAGTCGATGCGGGAGAAGGTATGGTGTGGGTGAGAATAGAAAGTGTATTCTCTGTCAATTGGGTGCATCATTCGCCAAACGTCTGTTAGGTTGAGGGTGTCTACCGTTTCAGCTAGCATAGTCATTTGGGGATGTGATTTGGTGGTGGGTTGTGGGTGTTGTGTTGTACGATCTTCCGAGGGGTGCATTATAGAGTTGAAATCACCCCCTAGCAGGTGGAGGGGTTCGGTGATTTGCGTGGCCCAAGTGGTTAAGTTGTGGTAGAAAGCCTGTGAGGGAGAGTTGTCTGCGTATATATTAGAGATGACAAGATCCCTCCCGGCTATTGTTAAGCCGAGAGTGACTCTGCGTCCCTCTGAGTCTATAGTCGTACTGCGTATAGAGTAGGGGAGTTTCTTGCTGAGAAGGATAGCCACCCCAGCCTTTTTTCCCAGCACCGGGGAGCCTACCACTTCTCCTACCCACAGCTTGCGGAGTCTCGCAAGGTCCTCATCCCCTAGGTGAGTCTCTTGTAATAGGGCTACATCTGTCTTAAGTTTCTTTAGGTGTCTAAGAATTTGCATGCATTTCTGGGGTGACCTCAATCCCTTGACGTTCCAGGACACTATGGTTAGGTTACTCCCAGGCTTGGGTGGATCCATGCTGTTACAATTGGGGAGTAATGAGCATAGTGAGGCCTATGATGGGGCTCCGGTAGGGGGGTTCCTCCTAAGCCTGGGAGAGGACACAGTAAAGAAAGTGTAGTTCGAGTGTAACTAGGACATAACTTAAGACTTTTGCTACATCAGAAAAGCGAGCCACTGAAAAAGGGTCTCGGGGACTTCTCTTTTTTCCGCATAGGGGGAAATGTGGGGGCTGGTGCTCGGTGTCCGCCCCTGTTGATAATTTGAAGGTAGAGATGTGGGGCTCCGTCTGGGAGGTAGGGGGGGAAGGGAGGAGTGGGAGGGGGGGAGAGGGAGAGGAGGTAAGGTAGGGTGTAAAGGTTGAGTGACCGTTATTCAGCGTGCTCGCTTTAGCGATTAGTGAGGGAGGGATATCAACACCTTGGAACAAAATTGCGGTGCCATATGGGCTCGCAGATTAACTGGTCCAGTGGGGTGGAGTCTGCTCCCGGGCTGAGGGGTCCCGGGAGGAGAGTCCATCCACCTAGCTTTGGTCGCCGGAGAGAAGACCGATAACAGATCATAAACAACAGGAACAGTTAACATTTTTAGGTTAGTAACAGTTTACCATAGCTTCATAGCTTTTCACAAACTGTGGGTCAGCTAGAGATCTGGCAAAGGTTCGGTCAGGGTCCCCTTAAGGGGGGGCCCCTGGTGTGACACTTACAGTTTGTTGTTCATTCCACCATGGATTGAGAGATATGGGAGGTGTTCATGCGATCAGGTGTGGTTTGGTAGGGGGGGTGTAGTCATCCGGATTAGATGAGATTAGTCTTTTTTGCTTTTGGCGTGAAGTATTCTCCATTACGCTTGGGTTGGTGAGGGCTCCGAGGGGCCGAAGCGAACTCTCTTGTATGGGGGTTTCATCGGGCTTCCAGGCTAGTTGGTCGTGAGTGATGATTTCCTGGGAGAGTTCTGTGTGGTGGCCTCCGATTGAGGGGTTTGGTCCATGTCAGGCTGCAGGGTGGTGTTGATATAGGTCTCGGCTTCCATCGGGGAGGTAAAGGAAAGTTTCTCTCCTTGAGGCGATTGAAAATAGAGTGTGGCAGGGTAAGCCAGGCTGAATCTGATACCGAGACCATAGAGGGTTGTACAGATGGGGGAGAAAGCCTTCCTCTTCTGCATGATTTCTATGGAGTAGTCCGCAAAAATCAGGAGGTTGTGGCCTTCGAAGGTTAGTGAGTGAGATTTTCTGAAAGCTTGCAGTATGGCTAACTTGTCCGCGTAGTTCAGGTATCGCACAATAACTGCTCTGGGCTTGGAGCATGTGTCGGATGGTTGGCCTATTCTGTGCGCTCTTTCCACCGTGCAATGCGCACGAAGTCCCAGTATTTCAGGTATGGTTACTGCACAAAGTTTGATGAGGGAATGTGGAGAATATGATTCTGGTAGGCCTATGATTCGGAGGTTGTTCCTCCTGGCTCTATTTTCTAGGTCAATTACCTTTTCTTGTAGCTCTTTCTGGGATGCCGTGAGTTTTGCGACCGTTGCGATTAGTGCGGTCGTGTCATCTTCAACATTTGACAATCTGTCCTCCGCTTGTTCTAATCTGGTTGCCTGTGCTTGCATTTCTCTATGCAGATGCTCCAGCCCCTTCTGTATCGCTGTTTCAACAGCTTCTGAAATTATAGGCCTCATAAGTACCGCAACCGCCTGTGCTATGTCCGCTGGGAACGAAGGCTCTGGTGGGGGTGTTCCTGGTAGTTGCTGTGTATGAGGCTGTATTGCAGGGTTGTCCGTGTGCAGGGATGGAGCGGGTGCCGCTAGTTTAGCTGCATACGTTGCTGCCTGTGTCTGTGGTTGTGGCTGGGCCTGTGGAGCGGCGGCCATGATGGCTGCAGCGTGCGTCCTCTCTCCCCCTGAGTTTAGCTGGACTGCGGGCGTTCGGTGTCCAGGTCGCTCCACAAAGCAATCCATGCAGGTCCCTGGTGTTGTGGGGGGGGGTCAATCAGAGGTATACCACCGAGAGTCACCGTTTTTAAAGGCAGGTCTTCAGACAGGGGAGTGGAGCTAGTGTCTCCTAGCTCCTCTCCATGCGGCGCCGGAACCGGAAGTTCCAAAATATTTTTAAACACGAGGCTTAGCTTGGGACTGATGGAGTAGAGCATAATCATTTTTGAAATTTTTGTGCCAAATAACTTGGTGACTACAGTAAAACTGTGTCAGTTGAGAAGCCTCTAGCTTGTACATGAACAATTTTTATAACGTGATTAAACATGATTTTATGATTATATGATTTTGCACAGTTTCACCTAGTTTACAAAGCTCAAAGTCCAAGGCACTTAGACTTACAGTTGGATAAGTGCAACAGGATACAGTTTAAACTAAAAACTTTGTTTGAACTATGCAAAAAAATATTTTAAAGAGAATAAACTCTACTCATTAAATGAAATCACCTTTTGATATATACGTTTTTAATTTTACCTAAAAAAAAAAAGTGACTGTCAGTTGCGGTCCCACTGCATTATCTATGTATCTTGCAACTTCACATAAGTAACTGTATATGGGGCTCCACTAAAGCAAGCTTATTTAGAACAGTCTTATCACACTTGAAAATGCAAGGTGGCCTAAGCCTTCTGAACTTTACAAAATATTATCAGACAGCCCAGCAAACACCCATTGCCCAGTGTCACATAAAAAGGAAGAATCCCTATGGCTCCGCTTAGAATCTGCCGACTGTGACCCCACAGCCATTGACAATTTACTCTGGCTACTTCCCAGAGAATGAAAACTGATAACTAATCGCATTACACTTCATGCTCTGACGCTCTGGGACAGACTGAAAGTCCCATATTGGCTAGAGTCTACACATAATCCACTCTTGCTATACGGCTCATGTAGTGCCTGCTTCTTTTCCGTTTTTACGCATTACAGTCTACACTAGGTCACTACTTTTCTTCGTCCGTGATGTACTCGGCATATCGTTCTCACCTAATACACATCTGAGATCGGTTATACCCTGAAAGTCAGACAGGGTCTCGCAGTCTCGTACTTCACATTACGCTAATCAATAGTCAAAAGTAAGAGACCCTTCATCGGTCTCATTTAACAGTTACCGACACCCCAGTGTCAGCCGTCTAAGATTCGCCTCGGTATCCCTAAGAAGGAAAAATACACTGTGACCCGTTACCCACAAACGACCCGACA
>BLSH010291695.1:110845-128743 GCA_018402905.1 Glandirana rugosa | reverse complement strand
TACAGCAGGATTAATCATATATTTAGCAGCATAAAATTAATGAGTACTTGTTGCCATATAAAGTTTTGCTTGTGTAATATATTCAATAGGACTTATAATATATGAGAATATATTTAACCACTTCAATACCAGGCACTTAAAACACTTCCCGCCCAGACCAATTTTCAGCTTTCAGTGCTATTGTGCTGTAAATGACAATTGCGCGGTCGTACGACGTTGTACACAAACAAAATTTGTAACATTTTGTTCCCACAAATAGAGCTTTCTTTTGGTGGTATTTGATCACCCCTGCAGTTTTTATTTTTTGCGCTACAAATAAAAAAAGACTGAACATTTTGAAAAAAAAAATGTTTTTGTTTGTTTCTGTCACAAAACTTTGTATAAGTATATTTTCTCCATCACTGACGGGCCCTTATGTGGCTACACTGATAGGCACTGATAAGGCTACACTGACGGGCACTGATGAGGTAGTACAGATTGGCACTGATGAGGTGGCACTGATAAAGTTGCACTGATGATGGGGCACATATATGTAGCACTGATGGGCACTGATAGGTGGCATTGATATGCAACACTGATGGGCACTCATAGACGGCACTGATAGGTGGCACTGGGCACTGATGGGCACTGATAGGGGGCACTTCTGGGCACTGATAGGTGGCACAGGTGGGCACTGATAGGTGGCACAGGTGGGCACTGGTACATGACACTGGTGGGCACTGGTGTATATAGCACTGTTAGGGATGGCACTGGCAGGCATCACATATGGGCACAGTGCCATCCCTACAGTGCACTGTATGCCCCTTATCTGGTGGTCTAGTGTGGGCTCCCTGGTGGTCCCTGGGTGGCCTCCTGATATTCTCCCTGGTGGTCCTGGGTGGCCTCCTTATGGTGTCCTTGGGGGGGCTCCCTGATGGTCCTGGTTGGCTCCCTGGTGGTCCAGTGTGGTGATCCTGAGGGGGGCTGCACAGATAAACGTTCAGCGCAGCCCCCCCATCAGGCGAGTAGCCGATCTGCTCTCCACTGCTCAGGTCTGCATATAAATAACTCTTCCTGTTTACACTGTGATCAGACGTGAATGGTCACGGCTGATCACATGGTAAAAGGCTTCTGATGGAAGCCTTTTACCTCGGTCTGTAATTTGTTGGGTCACACTGACCCACAGCAGCACCGATCGCTGCAATGTGATAGCGGGTTATCCTTAGGACGTCAATAGACGTCCAGTCAGGATATCGAACAACCCGCCTGGCCATCATTTGTCAATAGGCCGGGCGGGAAGTGGTTAAAATATTGATTATATTTCTCCACACATTATACTCTTTTCAGCTTCCCCAGTGTTGATATCGTAACTCTTTCCATTTCAAAAGCTTGGCCCATTCAAGCTGGGCCTGTTTACATTTGCCAAAGGTAGTGACCAATTAGGGTGCATCATATTAACCACTGTACAGAAAGGAGAGGGGGACATAATAAATAGTTACCAAGCTGTGTTCTCTTTTTATCCTGGGAAACAAAAGCACTCAGTATTACTAGATCTACTGTTTAGCTGAAAGGTAAAGTCCATACATTGTATTGTAAATGTGCTATGGTGTAAATATCATGTAACCCATAACTTTGAGTTGCGGTGCCACATAGGACGTGCAGGACGGGGGGTTCATCTCAGACACTACATGTCTGACATTGTCCTACTAGCTATTACGCTGATACCTTAGGGACCACTTAATGCTTACGAGATAAAGCCTCATTCACCCTTATTGTGGGAATGTGACTGTATTGTTATATTATGTATGTATGTATGTGCTACCTCACAGTACGAGGGAGTATGTACCTGACAAAGTATTTGTTTTTTATATATTTTATATATACAGTATATATACCTGTAAATGAAGTATATTTTTTCAACCAAAAAAAAAAAGAAATCTCTGTAAGTTATTGTGCACAACATACCATAGTGTATTCCCCTGCACTACCACTAGCAGGTGTTGTATATAAATACAAACAAATATACTAAACAGTGATGTGACTGGACAATATTTAAATGGGTAATATGAATCTGCTGCAGTATGGGTCTGTGTTCACAGTTACATATATAAAGCAATGAATGGATGGAACATGCTGCGTGATATTCTACCACTAATAACAGATATAATAATAAAGTGCCAGTGCAAAAATCATAAAGGTGATCAGTGCTCCATTGCTTCAATAATTCACATCCATATGAGAAAGTGCATAAATCATTAAGTATAAGCATAATAGTTCATATACAAATGATCCAATAATGTACTTCAAGTAGTAATAAAGTGCTTCAAACTCATTGGGACCCTCATGGTGTAGTACTATAAACAATGAATGGTTTATTTAATAGTAGATGATTACATTAAAAATAGGTAAAATCAGCTAAAACAGGTAAAAACCGGCATGCAGTCGCCTCTCACGTCACTTCTGGTATCAGGCCACTCCTACGTGTTATGTCATGCCTCCTCATGCCTTCATCAAGGGAATCTGGTTCCCTTGATGAAGTCACGAGGTGTGATGTAGCCTGGTGAGTGTCTCCTGCTTTCATCACTTATATTAATTAAATTTGTACTTTTTAAAGTTAGTCCAACTTCCAAATTACATAGATATTGCACTTATGCTAAATAATTGATGCATGGCTTTGCTACGCCAATTTTAAAATGTAATTTGCCACTATATAGCTGACCTTCACATGCCTCATGTAGATTCTGTTCAGGTTCTTAACTATTGAGTATCAGCACTGCAAGGCCTTGGAAAATTAGTATCAGTCTCATACAGTTTAACACATGTCAAGAAGTATAAATTGACACCCTAATGAATTTTTGGTGCAGCCACATTAGCTTTAATAAATAAGCTTGTATATGTGGTAATTTTTTACTAGGTGTTTCTACTGGAAAAATTAATACTTTTATGTTTGTAATGTACCGATTTACTTTATTTGTGTTAGTAACATGCACAGCAAATGTAATTATATGCAGATGTTAAATAAAAGGTATGTATTTAAAAGATGACATAAATATAAGATAAACAACCACATCTCCAAAGCATCAATTTCTTAGGAATAAAGAATGCTCTGAAGAAAATGTTCTCTTTTGTTTTCAATATAATTCAACAAGAACACAAAATAAAACCATGGTTCTACATATCACAATAATTCCACAATCCATTTTACACTGTCATTGTGGTGTTAAAAATGTCTTGGTAACCAATATTTTCATTACTGTGCAACCATAATTTATGAAAAATCATAATAATTACAAGTAATGAAAGCAGAATAAGAAATACGTTAAAATGTTATTTTAGTTACAAAAGAAAGCATGATTGTCCCTTTTCCAGTGATTCAAGATAAAAAAAAAAATACATTATCTCTGAGACTCAAACTGATTAAAGTGGCGTGCTTTTGTGTTCACTTTTCTAATTTTAAACCATAACATTCAGAAAGGCAGACAATATTTGTAGCCTACACTATGCTGAAAGTGTCTCTTAAAGTCAGATTTTTTTTTTTTTTTGCTTTTATTTGTCCTGGTGACCATTTGTCACTGGAACAGTATGTTATAGTCTGTGCACATTATGCTTTTTTACAGTAACCTACAGATGCACACATAAATATGTGCTGAACTTTCATATATGGTGTCTAAAGCAATCCTGTACCTTGGCTATGCAAGGAAAGCAAAAGGCTCATGTTGAGGCTCTCCTTCCCAGCAGTGCATACTTACGTTCCCTTTGCTACCCTGCCACTCTATACAGCTACTAAATTGCTCTAGTTGAAGTTTACACAGGGCTTAGGACTGTCTCCCCATTGCCATGTGACTTCACTGGACCCATCACCAGGCATAAGTGCTGTCATATTACAGAAGGTGAAATACGTCCATTTCAACTCTATACCCTAAAGTACAAAGTTACTTTGTGCTTTGGTAGCTAAATGACAGAAACAGGGGAAAGGTAAGTTTTTACTGCTAAGGGGGATTAAAAACCCTACAGGGTACTTGCTGCTTTTCCCTGCATGATCAGGACAAGTTTCATTAGTCAAACCATGTTTAATCTCTATATTTGACATATGTATTGCAGGATATCAAATACTATAAATACAAATACTATAATATAAAAGTCATCTTTTAATGTCTTACACTTCAGTATTTTAAATAGCTTTAATTTGTGTTGTGGAATGAAAAATTACCATGTACACTCGATTTAAGGAATATTCGCAAGCAATTTGATATTTTTGCCTATACACAAAGATGCTCATGTGTATCCAGATCAGCCATGGCAATCATCACGATTTCAAAAAGTAAACAGTTTCACATCAAAATGAAGAATCATAAATACGGGAAGATAAGAAATATATCTGAAAAAATAAACCACAGTATATATGGTATGGGTTAAAATTAAATCAACTTCTTAATTACCAAAATGTGAAAGCAGAGAATATGTTCTATGAAAACTGCATGTCAAAATTATGTATACATGCATAGCAATATACTACTGAAGTTATCTTCAAATCTTACCATTTCCTGTAAAACCGAGTTTGGTCCCACAAGCTCCCACTTCCCAATCTCCTAAAATTGTTATTTAATATGTAATAGGCAGTTTTATTAATCAATTGAATGCTCACAAGATGGGATGGGGTAGGTTGGGATCAAGATTGACTTTTGTTCAGCTTAATTTGAAAAAGTTTGTGTCAGGGTTACTTCAAAATATAATAGTCACTATATTAGCACAATCAAATCTGGTAAATTGTACTATATTAATAGTTGCAAAGTAACTTTGATTTAAAAAAATCCAAACAGACAAAATAGTATATTTACAAGCTAATTTATTTTTTCATGTGAGTAGGACAGCTGTTTTTTTTTATACAGAAAACACTTTTCTATATAGTGGTTGAGAAATATTATACTGTATAAGTTCCATTAAATGTCTGAAATGTATGTTGTAATAATATTAAGGATGGGGACATGGTGCCCTGCTTAAGAAAAAGAATGAACTTTGTTTTACATTTTTAAAATATTATATCATAACCCAAAAAATTAGTTCAGTAATTCAAAGTTAATCTTGTTTATACATATCGAGCATGATTCCTATTATAATGGGAACTCTGCAGCATAAAATGACAAAATCAATGACTGTGTGTTATATCATGTAAGTTTATATCATTAACTATTTAATAAAAAGATATCCTTAGCTTTTTAATAGCATTAAATCCTACAATAACTTTGGGTAGAGTTTTCCTAATAGAAATAAGCAATTTGTGTATTCAGTTTTAAAAATATCTTTGGCAATGTGACCCCATTACTTTAATGTGTTTATATTCAGTTTGACAGATATATTGCCTCTCAGCATTGTACATACCAGAAAAGTTAGGTCAAGGATAACAAAACTAAAACAAAAGTTAGGTAAACATAAAAAACACAGTAAACAAGCACTATAAAGCTGTCTTTAAAAGAATTAAATTAATAGTGGGTCCTGTGTAGTTCAATTCCTTATTTTGTTTAATAATAATCTGTAGTACCTACATTGTTTTTATCTCTTTTATGTCTGATGCTGTACTTATGTTTCTCAGCCTTCAGATAAAAAAAAATGTACAAAAAAAATAGCAAGGAATAAGAAATAATGGGTTTGCTACCTTATCTCTAAATGTTTTGTTTGATTCTATTTACAACCAAAACCTCAACATAAACTTATCTGCTATCATGCGCTGCACATTTGGGAAAAAAGGAAGTGCGTGTAATAAAAAAACACTTATCCCACCTTTTACACAATGGAATTTCTGGTGACTTAATCATGTCTAAATGTCAATAGCTCTGGGATTATGGATAACATGCTTCCCTGGACTCATTAAAGTTTAAAGTTTTTGATTTGTCATTAGTTTTTTTTTTAGTGGCAAGTAGGCTCCAGCTGTACACATCCTACTCTTGAACAAGACTTTAAATAATTATGAATAAATATTGGATGCAAAACCGAAGATGTGATTGCTAAAAAAAATTACAACAATGAATGAAGTGGCATTGCTCTGAGAGCAGAGTATCTTCCCTGTTGAAGGTGCATCAGGTGCTGGCAAAGGAGGCTGTCAGTGTTCTTAATCCCAAAAATCTTATAGAAAAAAATACATCTTTGCTTCATAAAAACATTATTGTATCACAGACAATGTAAAGCATGTCACAACCATAAGAACTGCCCCTTTGATATGTTTCATTACAATAGACTTATTTGCAGATATGGTTGTGTCTAGGGGGAGTGCCTTATATACCGAAGAAATCAAGAACATGAATATCATACTTTTTTCTTTCCAGTGTAATTATTATTATTTTATAATTAATTTTATTTAATTAATAATTAATAAAGTAAATAAAAGGCATATATGGCTTTTGTGGAGTAATACTTAAGTACAAACCTCCCCTGGAGCACAGTGCCTATAACACGTGTCCCATAGAAGGATGTTATTGCTGGTCTTGATTATATACTGTAAGAGAATCCTCCCTAGCAACCCCCATCTCTTTGACTATTGTAAAGAAACATGCAAGAAGGGTCGGTTTTATTGGAGGGGACATGCTGTGGATCGCCTTGGCACACTTACTTTTTTTTTAAGCAAAAACATTAGCAGTGTGGGACCTGCTTTCTATTTTATTTTCATTTTAAAAGATTACTATATTTCACATACAGGCAAATTTAACCACTTCAGCCCCTTAAGGATTTCCCACATTAGGACCAGAGCATGTTTTGCCATTGCGCGGTCGTGTGACATTGAGCCCAAATTAAATTGGCATCCTTTTTTTCCACAAATAGAGCTTTCTCTTGGTGGTATTTGATCACCTCTGTGCTACTTATGATCACCGCTATAGACAAAAAAATAGCGACAATTTTGCAAGAAAAAAAACCCCAATATTTCTTACTTTTTGCTATAATACATATGCAAAAAAAATTGAAAAAAAACCCAAATTTATTCATCAGTTTTGGCCAATATATATTCTTCTACATATTTTTGGTAAAAAAAATTGCGATCAGTGTTCATTGATTGGTTTGTGCAAAAGTTGCAAACCATGAGATTTAATTTATGGCATTTTTAGTATTTTTTTTTACTGGTAATGACAGCGGTCTGTGATTTTTATCGGGACTGTGGTATTGCGGCGGACATGTCGGACATTTTTGACACTTTTTTGGGACCATTGACATTTATACAGCGATCAGAAATTTAAATAGCTACTGATTACTGTATAAATGTCACTGGCAGGGATGGGGTTAACCTGCAGGGGGCAAAGAAGGGGTTAACTGTGTTCTCTAGGTGTGTTCTAACTGTGTGGGGGCTGGGCTGCCAGGGCCATAAGAGATCTAATTGATACCGTTGACAGGGATCAGTAGATCAGTGTTATGTCCCCTGTCAGAGCAGGGAACTGCCGTGTTTACATTGGCGGTTCCCCGCTTTCATGCTATTCTAAGTGATCGCTGGTCACCGGCAGACATCGAGTCCACCCGACCCACGGCCACACTCCTGGAGCTCACGGCAGGCATGAGAGCATGACACTGGTGGTGCGCACTAGCCCCCTAGCTGTGCGCGTGTGAACCGCCGTTTATAGACGGCGATTTGCATTATGCTGCCACCTTGTAGCAGTAAACCACCCTGCCACCTTGCAGCAGTAAATGTAAGCAACATTGTCCTTAAGTGGTTAATCACAGTATGAATTTGAGTAATACTTTTGGCCTCTATTTGGTACAGTTTACTGCAAAGTACTGTATATTGTGCCATTTCCATACTGTGTCTAACTGTTTTTTATGTGGCAAGTTATGGAAAAGACCAAAAAAATGCTCTTTGTAAAACAGCTGTGCAACGTCAACACATTGACCTGTTTGTGCTTAGTGAAGATAAATATATTAGTATATATATTAGTATATTAGTATATTTGTCACCATAATACTTTAATAATCAACATTTTCCTAAGAAACCTTTTACAATTCAGAAGTGTTAACTCTCCATTATTTTTTTATGAGGAGAGATAGTAGAATAAAAAAAAAATAATACAATCATCAGTGTTTTCAGTCTCCCTTTCCGAAAGACAGCTACAGTGCAGATCTCAACTGCCGGGGGGGACGTCCATGGATGTCCGCCCCTTTGTGCACTCCCCGCGTGCACTCACAGCCTGCGGCAGAGACCCGCAATCACCTGTTAGAGCTGCAGAATGGGGAACCCCCAATGTAAACATGGCAGTTCTCCGTTCTGTGAAGGGGGACATAGAAGATCCACTGATCCCTGCCATTGGGATCAGTTAGATCTGTTATGTCCCGGTCAGCCCTGCCCCCACACAGTAAAAACACATGCAGGGAACACAGTTAACCCCTTCAGTGCCCCTTAGTGTTAACCCGTTCACTGCCAATGACATTTATACAGTAGTCAGTGGACATTTAAATTTCTGATCGCAGTATAAATTTCATCGGTCCCAAAAAAGTGTAAAAAATGTCCGACATGTCCGCTGCAATATCGCAGTCCTAATAAAAATCGCAGATCGCCGCCATTACTAACAAAAAATAAATAAATAATAAAAACGCCATAAATCAATTCCCATAACTTTTGCGCAAACCAATCAGTATACGCCAATTGCGATTTTTTTAACCAAACATATGTAGAAGAATATATATCGGCCAAAACTGATGAATAATTTTCTTTTTTATATTTTTTTTTTGGATAGTTATAGCAAACAGTAAAAAATATTGTTCTTTTTTCAAAATCGTCGCATTTGTTTGTTTATAGCGCAAAAAATAAAAAACGCAGAGGTGATCAAATACCACCAAAAGAAAGCTCTATTTGTGGGAAAAAAATGATGAAAAATTGGTTTGGGTACAGCGTTGCATGATCGCACAATTGTCATTCAAAATGCGACAGCGCCGAAAGCCGAAAATTGGTCTGGGCAGGAGGGGGGTTTAAATGCCCAGTAAGCAAGTGGTTAAAATCCACTATATAAGAGCACATGTACTTAACTGGAAGTACAAAGGGGTACCTTGAAATCTTTTTTACAAGGGCTTGCCATTGTAACTATAGGATGCTTAGAGCAATTCCATTGATCTTGTGCAAAATCATTAATTGAGACAGTGGGTTTGATTTACTAATGGTAAATAGACTTTTCATTTTATAAAGGATAATGCTATTTGCAAAGAAATTTGGCCCAGAGCTTAGTGTATGTGGTGACATTTCCCTTTGTGAAAAAAATCACCTACCTTCCCTTAGCTCTGTGGTAAACCTTCTAAGTGCAATTTCCCTTGCAAAGTTTACAGCCTATTTGCCTTTGGTAATTCAACCCCAGTATCTATTGCCCAATTAGCCATGTAACCCTCTTACATTCTGTCAATTTTAAGGTATCCTATTAGCAGAGTCTTTTGCCTCATTGTGTTTTATGCTTATTTAATATGTTCAAAGTGCGATTGAGCATGGCTCACACATGCGGATGAAGTGAGCAGAGCGTAAAGTGTGGGGCAGCGCCATAGCCGGGGCTCCTGAATGTCGGATTCCTGCGGCGTGAGGCAGCACAACTTTCCGTCCCTTCCCGAGCTGTCTGGCTCATTCTGTGAGGAGGAGTGCTGGACGCAGGAAGGGTGATCCACTGCTGTAAGTGCGATAAGAGCCCATGCTTGACCTTGGGCAGGAGCCAGAGAGTGATGGGTGGATGAGCCTGCCGGAACTGTGCCAGCTTTATCTATTCTTTCCCTCTGTGTGGGGGCAGGCAGCAGGTGAGCAGAGACACTGGGGATAGGAGAGCCCTGACTGAGCTGGCTACACTGCACTGAATATGGCAGCTCCTTGACAGAGACAGTTACTGTGGCCTGGAAGGACTATTGGGCTCTTTCTCCCCCTATTATAAATCACAGCAGTGAAGGGGAGACAAGCCTGGGATTTGGGCAGAGGATGGAGGAAACCTCACTAATTAATCATCGTCTGGGACAACCAGTAGTTTAGCAAGAGGTTACAAACAAGAAAGGTGGATGGCTCCAGGTAAGCAGAAACCTACAAAAGCTGCACCTACCACTCCATGCCCCTCACCATCAGGGACTAAGACAACTAAGAAGTCTCCTGGGGCAACTTTGTCAGTCAGCACATAGTCAGCAGATGGGGAAGGCTTGGAAAATTCCCCATTTTTCAGGGAGATTCTTACCGTTATCACAGAGACTCACTTACAGCTAAAATAGACAATTTGGCTATTGATATGGTGATAGATAAAAATGAACTAAGCAAGTTTAAATCTAGAATAAGGGAGGTGGAGGACCACATCTCAGCGGTGGAAGAGATGGTGAGATCAGACAATAATGATCTACATTTATTACAGATTCAGATCCGAGAGCTATAAGCAAAGGCAATAGACACTGAGAGCCTGTTAAGAAGGAATAATATCTGCATCCTGGGGTTGACAGAGTGGGCTGAAGGTGCCAAGCCAGCAGAGTTAGCAGAGCATCTTCTAACCAACATTTTAAACCTCACAGCTAAATCCTCCACATTTGTGGTGAAGCAAGCACATAGAATCCCTTTGGGGGCACATGCGCGGCTTCTGACATGGTGGACGTGTAGAGAGAGAGCTCCAGTACCCTCTCGTTCTCCAAGACCTCCTTAGAGCTCTATTACACTCCAGCAGCATGGGGGGTAAGCCTAAAACCTTCACCCATCCTACGGGCAAAGAAGGCCAGCAACAAAGCAATTACACACCGTTCTCCGGGCCACGCACATGATTGGCAATGGAACGCTACCTTACTAGGCCCCAATCCCAAACCTCAATTTCTCCTGCAGACCTGTTCATGGCAATAGATCCCCTACTGGGGACCAAGGGAACAGAGATGGCGCACACACAGGTCACTTCTGCAAAGACCTCTAGCTCACCCCAAACTATCCTGACCCCGGCCATCTTGGATGAGAAGCTATACACTCTCCTACAGCAAATCACCCACAATATCACGGCGGAGGTCTGTAAGATTTCTCAGGAATTAAGGGGGAGATAGTTTAAATTGGTGAACAAACAGATGCACTGGAAAACAAAACAGATGATATTCTCCAGTATGTTCAAGTACTGGAGGAAGAGAACTCTAGCTTAAAGCATTCAATCTCTCAGGTCCAGCTGCAGCAGGAGGGACTTAGATAACAGAGAAAGACGCCAGAATTTGTACTTTTTGGGAATACCAGAGTCTGTTGGAGATAACAACTTGCACCCTTATCTTTTGGGCCTTTTCAACATACTTGCGCCATCAATAGCAGACATTGACTGGCGGTTGGATCGGACATACAGGTCACTGGGCCCCAAGCCTCCAGTTTGCGCCAGGCCCCGGGACGTGATTATACGGTTCCATTATTATGACAGTAAAGAGGCACTATCCTTGGCCACATGCAACAAATCATTGCTTGAATATAAAGGGGCCAAACTCCAGATCTTCAGTGATCTGTCCCCCATCACACTGGCCAAGCGTAGGGCTCTACGCCCCATCACGGCACATTTGCAACACCATCATGTCCAGTGCTTTTGGGGCTTTCCTTTCCACCTGGTCTTCACCCTTGAGGGCACCCAACACAGCATTCGAGACCTCCAGGAGGGAGAGGCATTCATTATAAGCCTGAATCTACCACCTTTACCGGAAGGCGACTTGCTACCTGGCTGGCCGCCAGATACCTTCTACTCCTAACTGGCTCTGGACCCCCGTGAGGTCGAGGAGACCGGCCAATACCCCCCAGCGATCCCAAAACTCAAGACAACCTCCATGATTGCCCAGGCGAAACTTCACCTGCTCTTTTCCATACGTAGATCGAAAGGCCTATGTGACTTGATTTGATCTGGACTTCAGATTTTCCGGGTTTCCTCTGTTTGGATGGGCAACCGTTCCCAAACCCATGGGGCTCAGTTTTTTGTTACTTTAACTGATTTACTATGGTTACTGCTGTTATTAACCATAGCCATATTCAATCAACAGTTTCTGGTCACACCTCACTGTTTTGTTTTTCTAATTGGAGTCTTAGAAGTTGGACTTGACCAGTTTCCATTTGAACTTCCTTTTTTTCTTTCTCACAAGGAGAGGGGGTGGGCTCCTCTGGAACTGCTCCATGTTGGTTTACTATCAAGGCCTCCTGAAACGTGGCTGACTCTCAGGATTCAAGATGCTGGTTTGCTGCTGTTTTCTTTTAGGACCAGTTTTAGGTCCAAGTGAACTTATGTTTTCTTGTGCAATATGAATCCTACCGGACAATTTCTTTCTTTTTCCCCTTGTTATGGGATTTATTTACATCCAAGTACTTTTCAACAGGTTGACTCATGTACTCTTCATTAGGTCTATATTGATCAACACTTTTATGTTTGATAAGATAACAGATGCTTTAGAAAATGAAAGGTTATGATGGCTTTACGAATAATGTCTCACAATTTCAAAGGGCTGAACTCAATTCAAAAACGTTGGATGGCTTTGAAGGAGTTCAGAGCCTTGGGAGCTGATGTAGTCATGGTCCAAGAGACACATTTTTGGGTGGGGGGCTCAATGAGATTTGCTTCAAGATATTTCCCTACCTCCTACATAGCCTCAGACCCTACAGGGAAAGCGGGCGTAGCCATTCTAATTAAAAAAACATGCCCGCTTAAGGTTAAAAACAAATATATCGACCCACATGGACGTTTTATAATCCTGGGCTGTGACTACATGGTCTCATCTTTTACCTTGATTAATGTATATGCCCCAAATACAGGGCAAATTGATTTTCTCAATAACGTATTTGAATGTTCCCAACAATTCTCTCAATCTTTCAAGATAATTGGTGAGGACTTTAACTTGATTATGTCACCTAGTAGAGATAGGCAAACCTTATTTCAGGGTACCCCATCTCGTAAGATAACCTCCTCTGCCACTTCCTTTCATAAATGTATCAGAATGCAGCAACTGTTTGGTTGTGGGGTGCTTAAGCCTCCAAGAATCAAACAGTTTTCCTTTTATTCCATGGCACATAAAATGTACTCTAGACTAGACCATTTTTTTATTTCTGCCCCAATAACCCCGTACGTGGTGGATGCTGACATCTCATGCATAACGTGGTCGGATCACATCCCTATTTTCTTGGACGTGGTCCTGACCTCAAGATTCCCCAAAACCTGCCATTGGTGCCTTAATAAACATCTCCTTCAACTTCCAGATATACAAACTAAATTGTCTAAAACATTGGAGGAATTCTTTCAGCTAAACAAGGGTTCAGTCCAGAGTCCATCCACATTATGGGAGGCACACAAGTCCTACTTTGGGGGGGCCAGCATAGCGGGAGGCACAAGGCTCAAGAGGGACAAGGCCAAATTGACTCAAACCCTGACAGCTGCTTTAAAAACTGCTGAGGGCTTCTTAATGCGGCAAAGGCCTGCATCCCTCTGAATTGGAGATCGGAGAATCCCCCATCCAAGGCAATGTGGTTCCGAAAAATTAACGAGTTGCGCAATATGGAGGATCTCACAGCGACTCTATATGACCGCGAGGAAACTTTCCGTGAGACATGGAGACCATGGAATTACTTTGTCTTCACTGACCCCTATCTTGAAGCGATGTCCTGAACTTGCTGACTACGACCCTTCATAGGTGCGGCTCGGGTTGGGGGCACGGGGGGGAGGTGCCCCGATCTGTGGGCTCTCTCCCTCCCCACCCTATATCTCCCACCCATTTTCCTTTCCACATCCCCTGAAGACCCCCCTTGAACCCCCACCCCTCTACTGCTCTCCCTCCCTAAAATGGACCCCCCCTCTATCCCCCTTCCTCTCTACCCTATCTCCCCCCTCCATCTTCCTTCCTTCCTCTTGTCCTCCTCTCCCACTACCCCTTTTATGGAAAGACCAGGCTCAGCCATTTGCTCGTCCTCTCTCCAGTGCCTCAGCTCCAGTATCAACCTACTACTTGAGTCCTCCTCGGAATAGAGGGGCGGCTGGGGCTGCACTACCTGAGAGACAGAGAACCGTTTGCTTTTTTCTCGTTAGAACTGGCCCTTCCCCAGCCCTGTCCCCACTACCCATTCTTCTTCTGTCTCACTAACTTAATTGTAACCTGAAAATTCTCAGCTAATCATATTGCTTGCCAGGAAAAGCTCCCATTCTGCAACTCCACCAGTACCTTCTATTAGCTTATCTGAACCTTATCTAGAACCATTGGTGATGTTTGTATATCTATGCTATTTTGATCAAAATAAAGGAATTACAAAAAAAAAAAAAAAACTGCTGAGGGCCAGCTACTGAGCAATCCTACAGTGGCTGGACTTAGGGAAGTAATGTCCATAAGAGAGCAGATATGCTCTTTGACCTTTTCTAAAGCTGCCAAATCACTTCTCCCCTCATATCCCTCCCAATCCTACATACCCTCTTAACTTCGTTTAGCGTCATTTCAGGGTACATAATTAACACAGCTAAAATGGAGGACCTACCCCTACATATGCCACTGAGTTTATTGACACAGCTTAAACAGGCTTAACCCTATAGATTGTGCTCAGGTTCACTTAAGTACCTAGGTGTCAATCTTACTCCTTCATACTCCACTTTGTACATGGCCAATTATATACCCCTATTTCAGGAAATCACTAAATCCCTGCAGCAAAGGGGGAAATATCCCATATTCCTTCTAGGTAGAGTGAACGTTTTAAAAATGTCCATAATGCCCAAACTACTTTATTTCTTTCAGACCCTACCAGTAGCTATGCCGCCATCACAATTAAAAGACATACAGAGGAGCTTCCTTAAATTTATCTGGAAGGATGGAACACATCGCATAGTGAGCTCAGTGGTCTTCTGTCTGAGATCTATGGTAGGGATGGGAACCCCTGATGTTGCTAAATATTACTATGCCTCACACCTGAGAGCTATAGTCTCATGGTCTAATCTAATGGCTCCAAACAGATGGTCAGAGATAGAGAAGGGGGTCATGTACCCGATTCATCTGGGATCTGTAATATGGTCTCCATCTCTACATAATAATCCTGTGTTGAAACGCATGTTTCTTTCACCCATGCTTTTTACTCTTTCCATATGGTGTAGGGTAATAAGTGTCAGGGTAAGTTCTCTCTCTCCTCCCCACGCTCCCCTTTGACCACTATACTGCTAAGCCCAGCAATCCCTCATAGTATGTCACTGGGGAGGATGTGGCCATGGATACAGGCCTCCCTTTATCAACTGCATAATCTAGTACACCCGGTCACTAGAAGGATATATTCCTTTAATGAGCTGCAGGAAAAATTCAACATTCCTACCCACACGTTCTACTATTACCTACAAGTTAGACACTTCTTTCAGTCTATATCCAACACCCAGACTTTAGCTAAACCCACACTTTTCAAACATCTATGTGCACAAGGCCCTCACTAACCACACCTGATACCTAATATCTACCATATCCTCCATGAGGCCTCCCCCCTCACGGACAATTTCCACCAATACATGGTAAAATGGTCCCTCATACTAGATAAACCTCTCACACTGCAGATGTGGGACAAGATTTGGACATTCATGTTTAAATCGTCTAAATGTGTTACACAAAAAGAAACTGCTCTGAAAATTCTAATGTTCTGGTACCAGACCCCAGAGGTTATACACAAGTATAAGCCCACCAGTTTGAAATTTTGCTGGAGATGCGGGCAGGAGATAGGTGCCCTTTACCATATTATTTGGCAGTGTATTCTGATCCAGCGCTTCTGGAGAGAGGTCATGAAATGACACCAGGGGGTGTTGGACATGTCTTTCCCGCTCGACCCAGTCCATTACCTGTTGGGTCTTCCATTTCCCGGAGTCTCCAAGGCTACCAAGCGCTTGATCTCATATATACTCCTAGCAGCAAAGAGAACTATCCCACTCTACTGGCTACAAAATACAACCCCTCTGTGGTCCAGATTTCTCCAGATCATAGCTGATATTACAAGGATGGAATACCTAACTGCCCAAGTACATGATGCCATGCCTCAATTCAATAGAATCTGGGTATGTTGGGACGACTTGGAGTGTGGTACTCCATTACCAGGGTCTACAAGCTAAGATCCATATTATGTTCAAGAGTAATCAGGGTGTGTGTTCCAGCACTTTGATCAAATGGATTGATACTGGGTTTTGTCCTCTATGTGGTCAATGTAGATGTACTCTGCGAACATGTCCTGCCTAACCTTTCTGATGTATTAACCTCTACCAAATGATACAATGTACTTGAGCATAACCTGTAAAGATTGAAGACTTAATAACGGATGTATTCACCTGTTCATGTATTTAGTTATATGATAATGACAATATTTTGCCACTGAACCGATGCAATTGTTATAAAAAATGTTTTTTTGGGGGGGCGTGGCCTGGCGCGGCTGGTGAGAGGACGTGTAGTGCGAGGGCTCCGCTCATCCAAGCAAATCATCAGTCTCCATTAGTGTTGAGCGAACCCGGACTGTAACGTTCGGGTCCGTACCGAACTTTCGGGTTCTCTGCATAACACAACGATCGCTACGATTGTGCATAACAATCAGATTGTTGGAGTAATTTGAGATTTCGCATACTGCTGCTTTGAGTGTCAGATTGCAGATCAAACCCTGCCTAACACAACGATCGTTACGATCGTACACAACGAACAGATTGTGGGATCGTACACAACGATCAGATTGTGGGAGTAATTTGAGATTTCTCATACTGCTGCTTTGAATGGCAGATTGCAGATCAAACCCTGCATTACACAACGATCTGACTGCACTAGGTAGAGACTTCTGCTTAGAGGGACAGATTATTGTTCAAAATCATTGCCTACTCCTATAGGGCCAGCTGTTGCTGTAAGTGACGCATTATTGTTCAAAAATAATCTCCTAGTTCTAAAGGGAGAGCTTCCAGCTGTTGCTTTAAGTGACACATTATTGTTCAAAAATCATCTCCTGGTTCTAAAGGGAGAGTTTCCAGCTGTTGCTTAGAGGGACAGATTATTGTTCAAAAATCATTGCCTACTCCTATAGGGCCAGGTTCCAGCTGTTGCTGTAAGTGACACATTATTGTTCAAAAATCATCTCCTAGTTCTAAAGGGAGAGTTTCCAGCTGTTGCTTAGAGGGACAGATTATTGTTCAAAAAACATTGCCTACTCCTATAGGGCCACGTTCCAGCTGTTGCTGTAAGTGACAGATTATTTATTGTTCAAAAATCATCTCCTAGTTCTAAAGGGAGAGCTTACAGCTGTTGGTATGAGCAGTGCATTTCTTGCACCAAAATAAAAAGTCTGACTACATTGGTGTTTTCCAAAAAAAAGGTATTAATTGGTATTAATAAATACTTACATAGGGCTACATAGTACATTTGCGGGCCCAATGAGGAGAGCAAATAAGGGACGTGGTCATGGTGCTGCTGGTGATGCTGGTGCTGCTGTTGTTGGTGGTATTGGTAAACCCCCTGTTGGAAGGAGAGGACGTGGTCGAGATGTGCCAGCTACACGCACAAGGGAAACACCTTCCTCAGGCAGCCAACAGAACCTTCACCGGTATATGGTTGGCCAGAATGCCCCTCAACGATTGGTGAGGACAGAACAAGTACAGGCAATAGTAGATTGGGTGGCTGACAATGCCTCCAGTTCCTTCACATTGTCTCCCTCCCGGTCCCTTGATGACTTCCTTGACCTCCGTAACAGTCGGTGGGTTAGATGATAACGGACATGAACAAGACAGGAGTGGTTAGCAACTCCCCGTAAGACCGGTTGGTATATGGCCACTTCCAAGACAACCGACGGACTCCTTCCACAAAGGGAACACGCACATCGACCGTGTAGAGCTGGTGCAGGAGAGGAAGGTTGTCCCCCAAATGGTTATGGTGGTTGTTGTCGTCGTGGTCGTAGTGGTCGTCGTGGTACTGGTGCAGGGAATAAACGAGAGGAGTAACCCGGGCGTTTACATGATACATCGGGATACATTCATA
>BLSH010291695.1:93032-105448 GCA_018402905.1 Glandirana rugosa | reverse complement strand
TAGCAGGAGGCAGCATTTCAGCAACATGGTGCAAGAGTATGTGTGCACACGCCTACATGTACTGACTGATGGGTCTGCCCCATTCAACTTCTGGGTCTCCAAATTGGCCACATGGCCTGAGCTTGCCGTTTATGCCTTGGAGGTGCTGGCCTGCCCTGCATCCAGTGTATTGTCTGAACATGTGTTTAGCAAGGCAGGGGGCGTTATCACAGACAAGCGCAGCCGTTTGTCCACAGCCAACGTGGACAAGCTAACCTTTATTAAAATGAACCAGGCATGGATCCCTCAAGACTTGTCTGTACCTTGTGCAGAATAAACATTTAGACCGGACTCACACAGCCATTCGTATACTTGTTTTTTTGAATAGGCCTCAATATTTTGGGGGCTACCCCAATTATAAACAAACAAAATAAAATACAGTGTTGGCTACCTCCTCCTTGACCACCGCCACTTCCACCTACACTGCCATGGTCACGGCCTAGTCAACCTCTAGGCTCCTACTCCACATCCACCCCCCCTTCCCATTTTTTTATTTGATTTTAATTTATTTTCCCTATTCCCATTTTTTTGTAGGGCACTTGCCCTACTCTTACCCCCATTTTACTTACTTTTGCAGCCCTCTAGCACTTGCCAGGACTTTGTTACAGCCATTTTTATGCCTAAAAGTTTGGGTCCCCATTGACTTCAATGGGGTTCGGGGTCCGGGATAAAGTCCGGGCAACGTTCGGTGCCGAACCCGGACTTTCCAAAGTTCGTTCGGACCCTCCGAACCCGAATGTCCAGGTGTTCGCTCAACTCTAGTCTCCATCCAAGCTCTACAGAGCGAATCTGAAGGTAAAAAGACCCCAGCGTGCCTTCACACAACGTAGGCTTTCCAACAGGCCTACTTTAGAGCGAAAACACAACTTTAACTCGTTGCGGCCTAGGCCGCGAATGGATCCCCGGACTAAATTTCCGGATGCGGAGGGGCGGCCCGTTCCGCCCGAACCTTATCTCCCACAAGCATTAAGGTTCGGCCACTCACACAAAGTCAGTAGACCCTCTCCCTGGATGA
This sequence comes from Glandirana rugosa, assembly GCA_018402905.1. Classification (NCBI taxonomy): domain Eukaryota; kingdom Metazoa; phylum Chordata; class Amphibia; order Anura; family Ranidae; genus Glandirana; species Glandirana rugosa. The sequence goes on along the minus strand of BLSH010291695.1, from coordinate 104,394 downwards.
CAAAGGTGCTCTTTAGCCATAGAGGCGGCCATTCAGATATATAGTACAGGACCCCCGCCATCTTGCGGCCTGGGACACTACTTACAATAGACCCTACTACAGCTTCCCAGACTCTGAACCCACTCCCCAGGGAAAACCACAAACTTTCAAGACACACTCCAGGCTGAATAAAGAGAAGCTGTACCAGCAAGGAAGGTAGACTGTGGATACTGACTGCTTTTCCATAATCTCACACCCCTTCTCAGTGAACCCAGGCCGCAATCAAAATTAATGCTAGGCCCCTGCTCCAGCGAGCCCCCTACTCATTCAGATTCACTTGAAACACCCAGCAGAAAGGCCTTGGTGCGTATGAGGCCCGACCTCCTCTCCTGAAAGCATACAACACACAAGGCTAAGAACAGTCAAGCAGACAGAGTACAGCAGCTGCTGGCTCCCTCGATTTTTCCCCAAAGAAACTAAACTTGCAGCTTTACCTCTCTCCAAGCCTTGAGTTAAGCAACTTCGCACAAACCAGAGAATAAAGGAGGTTGCCCCGAGCAGATGAAAGCGGTATAGACTAAAATGGCCGCACAACGCACATGATGGCCCTGGCTTAGGGGGGAGATAGTCTACCACACTAAACAAACAAGCATACGGTGATGGGCAAGATAGGACGACAACTCTCTTTTACTAACACATCCCACTCTCAGGGGGGGAATCTCCCAGAGCTTTTCTGCTCCCAACCCTCAACGGCAGTGACCACACAGGATCCGCATTCTTCTCCATCACACGCAGACATGTCACGTCGTCAATCAGAGGGAACCCAAAAATCCAAATCCAACCACGATGCAGACCAAGCTACTATACTATCTCTTATGCAGCAAGTCCCAAAAATGACCGACCTACAATCAATTGCTTCGGATATCAAAAATGCCTTAACGGATGCGGTATCGGAGCTTAAAGAGGAACTAAGAGGGGTCTCCGACCGCTTAGAGGAAGTGGAGAGAGCAGCGGGCCGACATGATGCAAACATACAAGAACTCCAGCAGCATGGCACGAGATATCAATATCATCTTATTGCTATGCAGCGGAAGCTCGAAGACCTCGATAATCGGGGCCGCAGGAGAAATCTACGTATCCGTCGCATCCCAGAATCCATTGAAAATGACCAAATTTCTCTGGCATTACAGTCTCTAATCAACAACTTATTGAAGAGACCTCACGACTCTCCGGTGGAATTTGAACGAGCTCACAGAGCATTACGCCCAAGAAGGAGAGGAGGCGAACCACCGCGTGTTATCGTTTGCTGCTTTATGGATTATAAACTCAAAGAAGAGGTAGCCATACATGCCCGAGACCAGGAGAAAATCACTTTCAACGGAACGGAAGTAAAGATTTTCCAAGACCTCTCACAGATCACGCTAAACCATCGTAGGGCCCTGAGACCCATTCTCTCCGTCCTCAGAGAAAGACGTATTATCTATAAGTGGCGCTTCCCCTTTGGATTTTGTGTGACAACACAAGGGCGCTCCTTCACCCCACAAACCCCAGCAGACCTGCCTCTTTTCTTTGAACACCTCAACCTGACACCCATTCCAGTACCGGAGTGGTACCCAGAGTTCACTATTCCCGAGCTGTGGAGAGAACTCCTCCCACCTGAGATGGAACAGCGTACACCCCGTCATAGACCAAACACTACTCCCTATCGACGAGGTCGTCCGGATCCTCCTGAGGTTTCTCCATCGATCCAACCAGTCCTGGACAAAACTTAGAGATGCTTAAGTAGGACACATGAGAAAGGGACAAGGTACATCTCCTTTTTGTTCTCTATTGTTCACAGTTTCTTTGCACCTGACCTCAGTTTTGGTCCAAGACCCAGCCCACTACTCTAAGGCGAGCCCCAGATGACATCTTACTCTAAGTTTCAACCTAAATATTGGAAAACCTCTAAGCTCAAGACTTCCAGGATCATCTGGTCTATAGGACAGCTTTGCTGAATGAGCTCATTAATAGAACACCAGACCAATAGGAAGATAACCCTCCCCGCAGACTGACGCTATAACCCAAGCTCAACATGGCCGAAATACGACCATGGTGCACCACATCGCCCCATATGACTTTGATGGCAGCAGCATGAGCTATACCCAGCAAAGACCCTGATTCGATGATTAGATCATCATCAACTGACAGACCATGGATATAGGAAGTGAAGTAACAACCCGCTCAGCTTTATATTCTTATCTGTTGGGGAGGGGGAGAGTGGGACATGATTCCCTCCCCCATCAGGAGGCCGATACCTATAAATTTCCTTTAAAATACTTCCCTACCCCTTATAAACCAACACCCTGACTCCTTGCGGAGTCAATTTGACTCACCCACCTTGGCATCACTGATTGTAAGCCCAACACCCTGACTTTCAACACCAAATCCACCATACCTCAATGCTCTTCTCCCCAGATGGTCGCGGCCTCCGGGTCAGCGGGGGATTACGTCTGGCTATACTGGTCAAGACGTGATCACTAATACTACTTCATCCTTGTGATATTCAGGTTTTGTAGGCCTTATGACACAGTTATTATGTTAGAAGTTTAATGTGATGAACGTTAAGGTTGTTTTAGAGGGCTCAAGGACAACTATGCAATTTTTCAACGCCTTAGGCTGGTCTTGGCTTTTCCATATGGGTTGATCCGCATTCTTAAAGTATTTCTAATGTTCATAGGAGATGGCTTTGCACCTTCGGACCTGACAATGTCGGGCCCCCATGTTTATTCTCATACAATCCTTAGTTACTTCTACACAAGCTTAGTTTGAATGTAACACCAGATAAAGTTCAGTTGATTATGTACTTTATTTAATTGATTGTTTGTATTTTCGCCTCTGCCCTATAAGTCATCACCCAGGTAACATTTGACCCCATTGGGGCCCAAACAATTACTCTTACACTGCCCCTTGACATATCAAGAAATGTCTCCCCCCTGGCCAATCGGCCGCTCACTCTCCTGGCTGACTGCTCCTTCCACTACCCCCACATCAGCCTGGGACTCTCCCAGCTGTTCATCCATTTGGATCGTCTGCGTGACCCGGAAACTCACTGTTCCAGCCTCACGCGATCCCCTACTACTCCCCCCAATCCCCTTCACTTCTGACTCCCTCCCCGACCCTCCCCTCCCTCTCCTGACTTAACCCCCCCTTTTCCCCTTCCCAACCCTTTTTAATACACCCCTTTCATCTGCCTCATTAACAAAGACTCCCTTGTAAGAAACATAAGGTAGCATGCCATCCCTTTCTGTCCTTAAAACCTACTCCCTGAATGCCAGGGGTTTGAACATCTTGGAAAAAAGATCCTTAATCCTTTGAGAAATAGTGACGCTAAGAACACAGATAGCATTTATCCAAGAAACCCATTTCAAAGGACCAAACATTCCCAAGCTGACAAATTTCCCCACAATTTACACACGCATCTTCCTCAACCAATAAAACGAAAGGAGTAGCCATCCTCATGGCGAACAACTTTCCCTTCCAACTTAAAGAACAGCAGGATGACCCCGAAGGACGCTATCTGTTCGTCAAAGGGACTATCTATGACAACCAATAACTCTAGCCAACATTTACTCCCCCAATACCCATCAAGTAGCGTTCATCAGACAGGTGTTTGGACGCCTGATCTCCTTTAGTGAGGGAATGATTATTTTGGGAGGAGACTTAAATGTCCCCCTTGACCCTCACTTGGACTCTTCCTCAGGTTCCTCATCAGTCCCGTACAGAGCTTTAAAACAAATTAAGCTTCATTTTAATTTACTCGCGTTGCATGACTCCTGGAGGACCTTGAATCCAGACACCAAAGACTATACTTTCTTTTCCCCTCCCCATGGAAAGTACTCGCGCATTGATTACTTACTGCTATCTCAAGCGGACCTAACCTACCTCCAAGATACCAGAATAGAACCCAATAACCATGACTCTTAAATTCCCTCACACCAAACACAAAATGAAGACCTGGAGACTAAACCCTTCCTTGATCAGCAATCCCCTTCATAATGAATCAATTCGACACTCCATTTAGTAATACTTTGGGCTAAATTCCTCCCCAGAAATGACACCCCTAAATGTCTGGCTTGCCCACAAGTGCGTAATAAGAGGAAAATATATATCCCTAGCGACTCAAGCTAAAAGAGAGAGGCAGGCGAAGATAGCATTATTAATCACATAAGAGAAGCAAAGCGATGGAGGACTATACCCCTCTGATCACAAGCCGACGTGACCTCCTTGAGGAGCTAGGCAAACAGACAAAACGCTAATTTTTATTATCCTCTAAACTCTTTTACGAACATGCCAATAAAAGTGGCAAATTATTAGCTAGACTACTACAGGGTAGGAAAGCATTAATGACTATCCCCGTAGTTTATGATCGTAAAGGGAAAAAGTACCACAGATCTGACAAAACCACTCAACAATTCGCAACTTATTACTCACGTCTCTATAATCTACCGAAAACCGCGCCCTTAGATGAAAAATCTGCATCCCGCACCCAAGCGATAAAAGACTACCTAACCCAACATGGTCTTCCCAAGATATCTACAGATATGGCGGCAGCCCTGGATAAACCAATATAACCAGACGAGCTTCAAAATGCCCTGAAAAACACAAAACCAGGCAAGAGCCCGGGACCCGAAGGCTTTTCTAGCATCTACTACAAAACCTATCAGGATATACTGGCCCGCGTTTAACTCCTTGGCCCAAGATACGCCCCCCCCAACTGATTTACTAGAAGCCCACATTTCAGTGATCCACAAAAAAGGAAAAGATGACACCCTTGTAGAAAGCTATCGCCCAATTTCGCTCCTAAATGTAGACATCAAATTATTCGCCAAAATTTTAGCAAATAGACTCCAGCCCTTCTTACCCAACTTAATTTCAATATCTCTTTATTAAGTTTTATAGTGATAACAAAAACAGAACGGTACAGATCAAGAAAAACTACAGAGTGCTATTCCGTATAGTACGTTGAGGTACAAGGCAATTTATCTCAAAATACATCAACATAAACCAAGAGTAGAGTATTGTATATATCTCCATTCTGAAACAGACTTGCAATGCTCCTAAGAGATTAATGTCAAGCAGCTCCCCAAGCTTGGGTACTCTGCATTCCCCACATCCCGGGCACCCCATTGGGCACACGCTGTGCCCTCTGGGATGGGGATGGATAAAGAAGGGTTGAGGTTGGGAGCCCGCAGAGGGAGTAATGATCATTGAATAATCAAAATGAGGATGTAGCTACGAATTCTCGAGCCTGTACAGCGGGAGGCTAGGAGAGGAAAATAGGGGGGAGGGAAGGACAAAAGAGGAGAAGCAAGGGGTGGAGGGGAACCAATGATTGCGACCTAATGTCAGAGTTAAATGGGGCAGTGTGAACTGTTAAGCTATATTTCCCAGCATGCCAGGAATTTAGTGGAGGTGGATGTGGTGGACGCCAAGATATTCTCCATTTCACATTGGTGATTTAGAGTGCTTATGGTATCTGTATATGATGGTATTATGGTGGACTGCCAGAGCTTCGTAATGTTTGTCTTAGCAGCTAAAAGAAGATGTATTATTACGGTAAGTGCATTTAAAGGAAGAGAATGGGTGTTTAAGTGTAATATCGCTAGTTCAGGGTTTGGGCTGATTTGATGTTTACATAATTCTGAGATTAAAGCGAATATTTTGTTCCAGTATGATCTCAAGGATCTGCAGGCCCACAGTATATGAAGTAGTGTGCCCTGTTCTCCACATCCTCTCCAACATCTATCAGGTTGGTTTGGGTAGATCTTGGGGAGTTTGAAAGGGGTGTAATACCATAGGTGCAGCATTTTTTGGTAGTGTTCCCAGTGGTTTACACACTTCGTGGAAGTATAGGTAGAGATGAATGCTCTACTCCAAACCTCCACTGGGAAGGAGTTTCCCATAGCTTCCTCCCATTTATGTATGGTGGTGGTTTTCAGGGGAAGGGATTGATTCTGTAGTAGAGTGTGAACAATGATATTCCCTTTGCTGTGGGACTACTATTGTTCAAGAATTTGTGTATTGGCAAAGGTATGTCCATATTGAGAGGGACTTTGTGGGATGTAAGGTATTTTTTTAATTCTAATATAGTCAAATGACATGCTTTCAGGGATATTATATTTGTTCTGTAGGGTTGTAAATGGGCATACCTGGGAGCCTTCATATATCTGTTTTAACAGGGTAATGCCTCTTTTATACCATGGGGCTAGATTTAGGTATGTGATAACGTTTCAGATATGTTATTGAGACATCTACTTTTTGAACTGGGTCCTTGGGGGATGAGGTCATTAGCATTTCTGTCCAGGTTTTGGCTGAGATTAGGATAGTCGGAGAACTTGAGTTAGTGGGAGTAATGCCTAGTTTAAATGCAATGAGAGCTGTCTGTAGGTCTCCGTTTGGAACAGATGCTGCTTCTATTTCAGTCCACAGTTTATGTTTAGATGGTGTGTCTAAGTTGATCTAGGATGCATGCTTTGTAGTAAGCCCGCACGTTAGGAGCCCCCATCCCTCCTTTATTCTTGGTTCTCATCATTATATTGAATGAGCATCTAGGGGGTTTACATTTCCAAATGTAGTGGTTGAATTGCTTTTGGATTGATGATAAAAACCTCCTTGGTATGGGTATTATTAGTGTTCTGAATAGGTATAGTAACTTATGAAAGATCAACATTTTTAAAACTGCAATTCTACCAGCTGTAGTGATCCCTTGTGACTTGAGCTGTTGAAGTTGTTGTGGGAGGTTAACTAAGAGAGGTTTAAAATTGTGTTTGTATAATTGAGAGGATTGGGCAGTTAAATGGGTACCTAAGAAGGGAATGAAGTTAGTTGTCCATATAAAGGGAAATTTCTTTTGTAGGTTAATTTGGGTAGTATTTCGAATATTGATGCCCAGGATCTGAGATTTTGTGGCGTTTAATTTATAATATGAGACCATGCTGAATTCTGTTAATAGGTTCTGTGCTTCTGTGGGAGAGGTTTTGGGTTCCGTTAACATAAGCATGACATCATCAGCAAAGAGGCTGATCCTCTGTTCCTGATTGTTCACCATGATACCTTTGAGAAGCGGGTGAGTATGGAATCTGTCTGCCAGGGGTTCCATCAGCAATGTAAATATAATGGGCGACAGAGGGCAGCCCTGTCTTGTTCCATTTTTTATATATATGGGAGTGGAGCTTATCCCTGAGGTAAGGACTGTGGCCGAGGGTTTAGAATATAGGGAGAGAATGGCCGTTTGGATTGGACCAGTGATACCAAATATATTAAGAGCTTCTCTAAGGTACCCCCAATGCACCCTATCAAATGTCTTCTCTACATCTAGAGACAGAAGCAGAGAAGGCATTTGCGATTGGCTTGCCCAGTGGATCACCTTAATAAGGCGTCGTGTGGCATCCGGGGCTTGCCTGCCTGGTACAAACCCTACCTGATCAGGATGTATTAAATATGGAAGCACAGTTTGCAGTCTCAGTGTCAATAATTTGGCATAGATTTTTACATCCACATTCAATAAGGAAATAGGTCTATAACTTGAGGGGAAGGATGGATCTTTGTCAGGTTTAGGCAGAGTCACAATAACAGCATTCAGCATTTCTTGAGGAAACAACCCAGAGGTAAAGGCAAGGTCGAAGGTGGCACACAAGTATGGAACTATATCTTCTGAGAGGTGTTTATAAAATTCATTGGTGAAGCCGTCATCTCCTGGGGATTTATTAATGGGGAGTGTGAGTATTATGTTGCGGATTTCCTGGATAGTGATTGGGTGAGAAATGGCCTGAAGTTGATTTTCATCAAGTTTGGGGAGGTTAGTTTTGGTTAGGAACTTATCAATCAGTTCTTGAGTTGGTTGGGGTGTTTGAGTATCTTTACTTAGGTCGTAAATGTTCTGGTAATACACTGCAAAGGCATTAGCTATGTCTTTGGGATTGACTACTGGGGTTCCCGGTGCCGGGTGTATTAATTGCACTATCTTTTGTTTAGATTGTCTGGATTTGACTTGCCTTGCTAGCCAGGATCCTGCTTTATTGTGTAGGCCATAAAATTTTGCTTTCAGATATCTTAGATTATTTTCGAATTTGTACAGAAGTAGTGATCTAAGTTGTTGTCTAAGTGTAATTATTTCTTGCGTCAATGAGGGGTTAGGGTTTGTTTTGTTTTCTGATTCTTTTGATGTGATAGTGTTTAAGACCTCTTGGATCTGCCTTGACCTCTGTTTTTTAACATGTGCGGCTATCTTAATTAAAATACCTCTCATGTACGATTTATACGAGTTCCATAACACAAATCTATTGATTTCAGGTTGGTCATTGAATTCGAAAAAATGTTTGTGCTCTTGTAAAATCTGTTGGTACAATCTCTTGTCTTCTAGAAGGGAGGAGTTTAGTCTCCATCTTGGGGGTGGCCTTGTGTTGGAGCAGTCAGATAACTCAATAGCAATAGGGGCGTGATCAGACCAAGAGATTGTACCAATTGTAGTTTTTAACACAGATTGTAAAGGGCCTTTCTGCATGAAAAAATAGTCAATGCGTGAATACGAGGCGTGTGCAGTAGAGAGATGTGTGAAGTCCTTCTCTGCTCCATGGAAGCATCTCCAAACATCGTACAGTTCATATTTGTGCAAGAGGGATGTGATTGCTGGAACTGCTTTCCTAGAGGGGGTGGTAGAGTCCAATTCCGGTGATAGCGCCACATTAAAGTTTCCTCCAATAAGGAGAGTTCCCTGGGCTTGGGACATAATTTCAGCCAAGAGGGGTTTGAGAAAATTTTTGATCCTGGAATTGGGTGCATAAATATTACCCAGGGTGTAGATATTGCGATTTAGTTCACAGATTAGAATGAGATACTGGCCCTGGGGGTCCTCAGTTGACTGGATATAGCGGAATCCTACAGAGTCTTTGACAGCTATTAGTACCCCGCATTCCTTTTTTGGTCCATTAGCCAGGTAAACTTGTGGAAATTGTGGTAGCCTAATTTGGGGGCATTTATTTATGGCAAAATGCGATTCCTGGGCGAACATGATATCTGCTTTGATGTTGTTTGCTTCCTTTAGCATGGCATTGCGTTTGAAAGGGCTATTGAGTCCTTTAGTGTTTATAGAAATAACCTTCAAGGGCATGGCGAACTGTGTGATGGCTCATGTATGGTCTAGTGATAGTACAGTGTAAAGTCTGGGATGCGGTACCTGATGTCCATGGAGATGTAGAGATTCTTGGTGACGCTTTCAGGTACATTCCTGGCGATGCTGGGATGGACTTCTGGATTTCTTCCTGCAGATTGTGTGGTGATGATAGGGGTAGAACTCGTCTTGTTGGTTCCTAAACAAATGGAGACATTGGAAGGAGAAAAAGAAGGGGAAAGTTAATAACAATAACTAAACATAGGTAAGAAAACCCTAGTGGAACATAGGGAGTATGTGCAGCTAACTTGCTGCTGTGGTTTACTGGGGATGCAGGTTCCCCAGTTAACACAATGGTGAGATGAGAAACAAAGATTAACCGGAACATCTGTTCCCACACTTGGTTGATGTGTGATGGGAGAGCGTTAAGTGATCCATAGTAGGATATGGAAATGGGATGGAGAGAATGTCAGTTTAAGACCATTCGTTACGCAATCGCTCTGGAGGGGACTCCGCCTGGAGCTGCATATCAGCTGGGATCAGTTGCCATTCTCTGAACAGCATTATACCTTTTTCCACACTGTATATCGGGTAGGTCTTCCCGTTCCAGGTGACTAAAAGCTTAGTAGGGAATCCCCAATGGTATATTATACTATTGTTGCGTAGGATCTTAGTAAGCGTAATTAATTTCTTTCTGTTTATTGCTGTCTGCTGGGAGATATCCGTGAATAGAGATATGTTCAGGGATTCGTCAGGGACCACAGGTGATTGTTTAGCCACTGCCATGACTCTTTCTTTCACATGATAGTAGTGGATACGCGCTAAAGTGTCCCTTGGTGCTGTATCGGGTAGAAATCTCAGTTTTGGTAGATGGTGCGCTCTATCTATGCATAGCTCTATGTCACTCAAGGATGGGATAAGTGCTTTCATCAAGCGCTGAATGAAGTTTGTCAGCTCATTTGGAGGTACCGACTCAGGGATCCCCCTGAATTTTATGTTGTTGCATGTCCCGCGATATTCGAGATCAGTGAGCTTGATTTGGAGACGTTGTAATTCAGCTTTTTGCTCAGAGTAAGCATCCACTAACTCATGATGTGCTGTGTATAGGTCTGCCATTTTATTTTCTAAATGCAGAATTCTGTCCTCACGCGACTGTACAGTTTCTTGTAAGGGGTTAAGCATATTAGAGAAGTCTTTGAATAATGTGCTCCTGAGGGAGAGGAGCATATTCTTCATTGTGCTCTCTGATATTGTCTGTTCCGTAGCAGGGAACATGTATATTGTGGGGCCTTGTAATGGAGACTGCATTATGGCCTGTGGCACTGCAGTATGAGGGCCTAGCTCCGGGTTCTCTCCCTCCCTCCACTGCTTTGATTTTGCGGGGCTGCGAGAGGTAGGGGTGGAAGTGGGAGACATCTCAGTGGCAATCCCAGCCTGTGAAGGACAAGCATTAGGGGCATGGCATGTAAAAGAGTGCGCGGGAGCTCCGTTCCCGACTCCTGTGCCATCTTGTCTTCCCTTCTGTTGCGCCGCCGGGAAGAAATCTGTGAGGCGTTGTGGCATTTTAGTGTCCTTCCTTCTTTTGCTCATCTCCCTTCATTGTCCGGATGTTCCCCCACTTACTTGTAGCTTTGCTCGGCTCTCCTGTGCCTTGCAAACTGTAGCGTCGTTCGTGTGGGAAGCAGGAGCTCGAAGCTATGCGGCCATCAACTCCGCCGGCTGGACACGCCCCCTTCTTATCCAACTTAATACAACGAGACCAAGCTGGTTTTGTACCGGGAAGAGAGGCTCAAGACAACACCATTAAGACCCTGAACATCCACCACTGGCTGACTAGATCCTCCCCGAAGGGCTTCTTCCTTTCTACGGATGCATAGAAGACGTTCAACAGGGTGGTGTGGGATTTCATGGAGGCGGTCTTAGCTGACATAGGCCTGGGCTAACGGCTACCTCTTCCGCAAGCTCTCCACCGACAACCGAAACTAAGACCGGACCCCCAAACTTATTTCCGAGTAATATGAACGGACGTTCTTCCCCGGGTCCGGATACAGTCGATTCTGGCGGAGGTACTTTAGGGTGTGGTGGGACAACTTGCAGAAGATACGTAGGCATCTTTCCTTCTTCGGGAAGCCCCTCCTAGATCAGTCGGTCACCACCTACAAGTCCCAGAATTACCACAACAGAACTCGGAGAGAAGGGCCATGTTTTGGTCGAACCAGAGCAACATAATTC
>BLSH010291695.1:54691-80936 GCA_018402905.1 Glandirana rugosa | reverse complement strand
ATATATATATATATATATATATAGTATCTTACAAAATTGAGTACACCCCTCACATTTTTGCAATTTATTTTATATCTTTTCAAGTGACACCACTGAAGAAATTACACTTTGCTACAATGTAAGGTGGTGAATGTACAGCTTGTATATCAGTGTAAATTTGCGGCCCCTCAAAATAACTCAACACACAGCCATTAATGTCTAAACCTCTGGCAACAAAAGTGAAAATATCCCAATTGGGCCCAAAGTGTCAATATTTTGTGTGGCCACCTTTTTTTTCCAGCCCTGTCTTAACCTTCTTGGGCATGGAGTTCACCAGAGCTTCACAGGTTGCCACTCCTCCATGATGACATCACAGAGCTGGTGGATGTTAGAGACCTTGTGCTCCTCCACCTTCCATTTGAGGATTCCCTACAGATGCTCAATAGGGTCTGGAGACATGCTTGGCCAGTCCATAACCTTTACCCTCAGCTTCTTTAGTAAGGCAGTGGTCATCTTAGAGGTGTGTTTGCGATCGTTATCATGTTGGAATACTGCCCTGCATCCCAGTCTATGAAGGGAGGGGATCAGGCTCTGCTTCTGTATGTCACAGTACATGTTGTCATTCATGGTTCCCTCAATGAACTTTAGCTCCCCATCACTCATGCAGCCCCAGACCATGACCCCCCACCATCATGCTTGACTGTAGGCAAGACACACTTGTCTTTGTACTCCTCACCTGGTTGCCGCCGCAGACACTTGACACCATTAATCCATGTCCTTAGTTTTCTTGTCTTCAGTAAACTGTTTGTGGGCTTTCTTGTGCATCATCTTTAGAAGAGGCTTCCTTCTGGCATGACAGCCATGCAGACCAATTTGATGCAGTGTACAAGATTAGAACAGCTATCATTTATCATTACAAACTACAGTACGCACTGAGTTAGTCAACTTTAGTAAGGTGTCAGCATTACCTAAAAATAATAATGTACAAATATACACATAAAAACACTTTCCTTCAATACCAGTGAAATAATCTTAAAAAATAAATAAATAAATAATGAGACATTTGGTTAAATTCTTCAAATAATAATGTTAATTTTTTTAAAACTCAGTACATCACTTCATTTAACAACACTATGACACATTGAGATGTTATATACTTAGTTAAAATCCTTGCACTTGAGCATTGATCATTTGATTTTTATCTGTTGAATTAGGTAAAAATATACGTAAGGTCATGAAAGTTATAGTGTAAGAAAACAAGTTATCATTGTATATATCTGAACATTAATTCTGGTGAAAAAGGCATGTTCGATGAGAGGGCAAATTTTCACTATCTTTACAATGCATCAGAGTATATGTTGCTGAGGAACTGTAATTTCAAATGTATTTACAGTCTGAATGTGGTGCTGTTGGTCACCATGCAATTTACTATTTAATTTTCTGAAAATGGCATTCACAGTGACCTTTTGATGGCTAGTGTCTCTAAATAAAAGAAACCGTGTTATGCTTTACAGCTTTTCCTTCTCAATAGTGTTTGAGATTAGTAAATGTTATATAGTTTTACCATATATTCCCTGAACCAGTAGGCTGCATTTGCCAAAAAACAAATTTCTTTTTTTTTAACCTTTAGTTACTGGTATGTCTTTCATGAGATAGTCATTTCTTGAGGTTTGTCTCTCATTTGGTGAAATAATTTGTTGTTATAGTGGTGTAAAACCCCAAAATAAGAATGTATTTTATTGTAGCTTACCAATTCTTATACCTCGTACATGGTGCAACGGTCGTACAACCGCACATTCAACTTTTGTTCAAAATTGTCTGTTGGTGGTTGTGTCTTGCCTACTGACATGAGTCAAGTAATTGCACAACAAAGCCAAATGTAGTGACGTGTTATTATGAGCGTATTACTAGGAAGTTCAGTTGAATGTGATTTGTGAATTACAACCACTTCTTGGATTCAGAGCATGCGTGTTTGCACTTTATATTTTTTTTTGGCCAACTTCAGTACACACAAGTCAACAGTCATACAATGGCTTGTTGGCCAACAAAAGTTTCCTAGTTTGCTCAGCCAACTTCTGTTGTACAACTGTTGAACGTCGGCTGTTGTAATTGCGCGTACTAACGGTTGGAATATTGTACAACAAGCTGTTGTACGACCGTTGTTGTACAACAGTTGCAGGCCATTAGATGTGGTGGCTGCATTTGTTTTCCTTTTTTGTTTTCTTTTTTGGGATTCTTTTTTCTTTATTTTCAACTGATCACTGATTAGTTATATGGATGCAATGCCAAATAAGAGTCATATTTAAACTTGAACTTTGGAGGTAATATCAGTACTAGTCATATGGTAGGGACGTTGCCCATCCCGGAAACCCCAACCCATTGGGAGCAAAACTTTGTCTTGGGTAGGGACGAGCGAATGGTTTGGCCTGAGCATGAGTTCGGGCCAAACTTTTGCTGTTCGGTCGTTCGGCGACCAGTCTAACAAATGAGTTGTTCGACCATTTGTTCGGCCCCCCGAATCAACCACAATGCATGCGGTGCTGAACAGGGCATTGCAAGCCCTGATTGGCTGAAGCAGTGAAAGCTTCATCCAATTAGAGCACAGAGCACTGCCAGAGTCATGATTGGACAATGTCACCATGACTGTAGCCAATCATGGCTCAATCCTGCCCCACAGTAAAAAAGTATTCTTTCACTGGCAGCCATTTTCTGTGCAATTTTGGCTGGATAGAGAAAGAACAGGGCTCTGTTCAGTGCTATTAGTTAGTGAGTGTGCTATACTGTGCTATTGTGCTTCAATTGTCAGTGTAGAATATTAGTTTAGTGTCACTCTAGGGATAGTGTGAGTGTAGTGACAAGGACCATCATTCAGCTTTGCATAGTGTGCAGCTAGAGTAGGGACAGCTTAGATACACTGCAGTGTAGTGAGACCATGTCATTCATACATACATTAGTGTATATGTAGAGTAGGAACAGCTCAGATAGTTTCAGTGTAGCGTAGTCAGACCGTGTCACTAATCTTTACATTAGTGTATAGCTAGAGAAGGGGCAGTTCAGATAGAGTCAGTGTAGTGACGGTTGAACACCGTATATTTGATTGCGTTACTGCACGTTTAACGCCATATATTTCTGTGTGCGTTACTGCAAGTTTAACACCATTTACTTCAGTGTGCGTTACTGCCAGTTTAACGCCATATAGTTCTGCGTGCATTACTGCAAGTTTAATGCCATTTACTTCTGTGTGCATTATTGCCAGTTTAACGCCATATAGTTCTGTGTGCGTTACTGCAAGTTTAACACCATTTACTTCTGTGTGCGTTACTGCCATTTTAACGCCATATAGTTCTGTGTGCGTTACTGCAAGTTTAACACCATTTACTTCTGTGTGTGGTACTGCCAGTTTAATGCCATTTACTTCTGTGTGCGTTACTGCAAGTTTAACATCATTTACTTCTGTGTGCGTTACTGCCAGGTTAACGCCATATTGTTCTGTGTGCGTTACTGCTAGTTTAACACCATATAGTTTTATGTGCATTACTGCCAGTTTAACGCCATATAGTTTTGTGCGTTACTGTAAGTTTAATGCCATTTACTTCTGTGTGCGTTACTGCCAGTTTAACGCCATATAGTTTTGTTTGTGTTACTGCCAGTTTTAACGCCATATAGTTCTGTGTGCGTTACTGCCAGTTTAATGCCATATAGTTTTGCGTGTGTTACATTCAGTTTAATGCCATATAGTTTTGTGCGTTACTGCCAGTTTAATGCCATTTACTTTTGTGTGCGTTACTGCTAGTTTAACGCCAAATAGTTTTGTGCGTTACTGTAAGTTTAATGCCATTTACTTCTGTGTGCGTTACTGCCAGTTTAACGCCATATAGTTTTGTTTGTGTTACTGCCAGTTTTAACACCATATAGTTCTGTGTGCGTTACTGCCAGTTTAATGGCATATAGTTTTGTGCGTTACTCCAAGTTTAACGCCATATATTTCTGTGTACGTTACTGCAAGTTTAATGCCATTTACTTCTGTGTGCATTACTACAAGTTTTACGCCGTATTGTTCTGTGTGTTACTGCAAGTTTAACGCCATATAGTTTTGTGTGATACTGCAAGTTTAACACCATATAATTCTGTGCATCACTGAACATTTGATGCATTATATTGCAGTATATTATAGTGTATCCATGGAGTGTGTCTGTGTAGCGTATGTACTCAAATTAAAGTGCACCTAACACCACTTTACATTGATTAAAGTGCATCTACATACAGATTTCCAATTTTTGCTTTACATTTGCTAATAAGTACAGCCCCCTCCCTCCCAATAATGTCTGGGAGAACAACAAGGAGAGGCAGACGTTCCAGTGGAAAGAGAAGATACAGCAGCGCCTCTAAGTGCAATATTACACAGTTTATTAGAGAACATTAAAAACAAAAGCCGGGGGCATGGCTTGAAGCGAGAGGGAATTGGTGCTTCTCCTCTGAGCTCCAAGACTCCCTGCACCTAATCAAGAGAAATCCGGGAGATCCACTACAGGGTGAGCAACACCAACCCACCTGAGTACCCCCATACACACTATCTGCCCCCCGGACCGATATTGAACAAGTGGACCGTCCATAGCCCCGATCTGCACACTGCAGTGCTCAGCTCCCCAGACGGCCTCCGCCATCTTAGAGGCCTGGGATGCCGGCCCGCCTTGCAACATACAGCAACCTGCCGCCTCTCCATCCATGTCTGGAACGACCAGTAAAACATCCCACGGCCCCTAACAGCATCGGAGCCTCGTGCACACCGCCAAGCCGCGGCCTCAATTACACGCCGGTGCTCCGAAGTCTAGTGGCGACCTCCAAGCTGCGGCCTCAATTTTCCTACACGGTCCCCAAGGACTGCCCTCTGATGCCCCACATCAACCCTGGACACTGGGAATATTGACAGACCGGTGCTAACAACCTTGGGCACAGATTAGGCAGAGACACCAGGCAGCGGCCATCTTGCTCCTCCCATCCTGCTACTCCCATCAACATAACTTCACGGGGCAAAAATAAAATAAAGAATCAATACTACCTCTGCCATAAGATCTTATGGACCACCGGTCACAAAAATAAAAAAGAGGCAGAGAACAGAAATGGCTGCCTGAACTTCGAACCCTGCTCCACAGCCCAGATCACAGCAACACAAAGCGACCCATCTCCCCAGAAATAGCACGCCTAGCAAAGGGGGAGAAAGAGGACGCACAAGGGCATGTCCAAGAAGAGGTACAAACCAACCGCTCCATGCCATTTAACCCATTATTACTCCACAGCCGCGATCATGCAGAAGCCCCAAAACGGCCCAGCATCGGGAGCACCAAGCAAAACTGCACGTCCAAACCACCTCACGGTCCAGCTCCACAACCGCAGGAATTGAATAACACAACAACAATGGACCCCAGGGATGGCATGGACACTATATCACCACCAGACACCACCCCATCTGATACGCAATCAGACAGAGGTAAGAGATTAGCTACATCACCTGCAAATTCCCCTTACAAGTAACCCCAAGCTAAAAAACAGCTGTAATCTGCCACTAACGCCACAATACACAACTCTGAACACACCACCTCCCTGGCATCTATCCCAGTCACAGACAACCCTGTGTCGGAAGCAATGTTAAAAACTATGCTGCTCGCCTTACAGAAAGACCTACATAAGGAGCTGCAAATCTCCATCTCCCAGCTGAATGACAGAATAGTCTCCTTGGAGGAAAGAGGAGACGCACTAGAAGATAACATGCAAGAGTATTCCAAGGCACACAATAAATTATTTGATGCACATGAACACCATGCAGGGGACATACACCACATTAAACTAAAACTGGCAGACTTAGAGGACCGTGCCAGACAAAACAACATCAAGTTTAGGAGTATTCCTGAGTCAGTAAAAGCCCAAGAGATAACCCCGTACTTGCAGCAACTTTTCTTAAAACTCCTCCCACGGCTGAGCACCCATGATATCTTAATTGAACGAGCCCATAGAATTGCCAAGCCAGCACATCTACCTACTGATGCACCGAGAGATGTCCTCGCTCTGATTCATTTTTTTCACGTGAAGGAGCAAATCCTCTCGAACACCAAAGCCCAAAGTCACTGCCAGCCCCATACACCAATGTAAAGCTGTTTTCTGACCTCTCTCCTGCTACCATGGGGTTGCGCAGAGCCTTTATGCCAGTCACCTCGGTCCTGCAACAAAACGACATAACTTACAAATGGGGCTTCCCAACCAAGCTATTGGTTACGTACCAACACCAAACGATCACCATCCTCTCGCCCAAAGAGGGATACAAAAAATTAATGAATTGGGGCTTACTCCCCCTTCCCCCAATGACACAGGACAAAGAAGATCGGCTCCCATGTCTTCTAACTCCCAGAACACAATGCCCTCAATGAACTGAACAACTCAAACTGTGAATGCACCCAGTCCTCCTGCTACACCGATCCGGTAGGGGCATTCCATATCTACAATCTTCTTACCACCCCCAGGTTATAGTGTGCAGAGCACACCGTTGTTTAAAAACTGTTCAAGGTATTACATAACTTCGTTCTTGTTCATATTACTAGACATATTGTATTTCTTGACCTGACACCTTTGTGGTCACTGTACGTATTCTTACTAACCAAAGACTGCAACTGTTTCTCTGTAATAAACCAAAGGATAGAGTCCTTCACCGATAGCGGGCCTCTCCTATCATCATCAACCACCATGCCCATTATACTTACTTCCATAAATGCTAAAGGGCTAAATTCCCCCTTCAAGAGTAATTTACTATGGAAAGAAGCCCTATCTCATCACGCAGATATACTCTGTGTACAAGAGACTCACTTTTCCAGCCTCAAGCAACCCCCATAAACACAAAAAATACCCACATTGCTTCTTTGCAAGTGCCTCTCAAAAGGAGGAGTGATGATTGCCATAAGCACATCAGTAAACCTCACACAACACCACAGTGAAGCAGATGAGGATGGCAGATATCATCCTCTCAGTAACAACTGACAACCGCCCCCTTACTATTGCGAAGATATACGCACCCAACATGGCCCAGAAAAAATTCTTCACCTCCATACTTACCAAACTAGCTCCGTTCAGATCCACGCCCTTACTGCTCTGCGGGGACTTCAATAAGATTGTTGATCCTCTACTAGACACAACCAACTCCACCAAACGTAGACCTTCTGCCCTCTCTGCCCTTTTACAAAGAGAAGACCTATAAGATGCTTGGAGATGCCTGCATGATATGGAGAGGGACTACACCTTTTACTCCTTCCCACAATGTTCTTACTCTCGGATTGACCTTATAATCACTGATAAACACCTATAGCACTGATAAACACATATTACATTCCATAGAACAAGCACAAATTGGAACGATTACATGGTCCGACCATGCCCCAGTATCAATTAAATTGTCCGACCCCACTAAATCCCCTAGACACACAATTTGGAAACTCAACACCTCCCTTGGAGGCCTTTGAACCACAAATTCAGTCCAAGATTGAGAACTATTTCCTGAACAATGTAAACTCTGTGTCTGACTGTGCAATGATTTGGCTTGCTTGTGAGGTCTTTTCATTAAACTAGGGGCACACACTAAAAAAATGCACACCTCCATCACGGACTCGCTTCTCCACAAAATTCGCACCCTAGCACTAACAAATAAGCAGAACCCCACTGCCAAAACGGCCGCTGAACTCAAAAGGTTAAAATATGAACTTAGTGAGCACCTCCGCTCTAACTTTGAACTCTGCATTAAACGCCCCAAGCTGACATCATACTCCTCAGCTAACAAGCCAGGACCATATCTAGCCAAACAACTTAAACAACAACTCTCCAATAAAAAAATCCCCTTTCTCACGACCCCCCAGGGCAAATACATAAGCAACCCCCTTGACGTTGCCAATGAATTTAGCAGATTCTATGCAAACCTATACAATCTAGAAGAGACGGATTCTATGACCCCCCCAAAACCAGAGGACATTGAGGCCGAATTTTTGTCCTCAATTCACCTCCCCACAATTTCTCCTGACCAACTAGCAGCTTTAATGGAGCCCTTCACCCCTCCGGAAATACTAAAAGTTATCAAGCAATTCCCCCTTCACAAAGCACCCAGCTCAGATGGCCTTCCAAATGAATATTACAAAAAATTTGACACACTCCTAACCCCCCACTTATGCGACACCTTCAACCAACTAACATCAACAGGTAACATCCCTAAAGAGTCTTTAGAGACATTAATAGTCACTATACCCAAACCTGGGAAAGCGCCAGACAACCCCGTTAACTATCGACCTATCTCACTGCTCAATACTGACACCAAACTGTACGCCAAACTCCTGGCACAACACCTCTCCTCTGTCATCCCTCAAATCATCCACCCAGACCAGATGGGCTTTGTGCCAGGCAGCCAGGCAGCAGACGGAACAAGACGCTTCGTGGATCTCATACAATGGGTGGAGCATACTCGAGCGCCTTCTCTTTTCCTATCATTGGATGCAGAGAAGGCGTTCAGTAGGGTTCACTGGCCATACATGGAAGCGGTACTCCGTAAGTTCAGAATATCAGGAACATTTTTAACAGCTATATTAGGCCTTTACACCAAACCAAATGCACGTGTGTGGACCTCGAGTGTCGCATCTGATTCCTTTCTGATTACTAACGGCACAAGACAGGGCTGCCCGCTCTCCCCCTTAATATTTGCCCTGATCATGGAACCATTAGCACAGGCTATCAGATCCACCCCTGCAGTTACAGGAATTATGGTCGGGGAAGTTGAACATAAAATTGGCCTATACTCCGACAATGTCATCATAGCTATGACCAACCCAATGACATCCCTTCCCGCAGCCCAACACTTACTAGACTCCTTCAGTGCAATCTCCCGATATAAAATAAACCACAAGAAATCCCTCATGCTGAATTTAGGCCTGGACCCACAAACTACCAAATATATCTCTGCCACCTCCCCATTTGCCTGGGTCCCTAACACCTCTATCCCATATTTAGGAGATTTGGCTGACGTTCCCCAGCCAAGCTATATTAAAAATAAATTACGATGACCTCGAGAGTAAACTCTTGCGACACTCCAAAAAATAAACCTCATAACCCCCTCCTGGGCAGGTAGAATCGCACTAGTCAAAATGTATCTACTACCGCATATCTTATATTTATTCTGCACGCTTCCTCTACCCTTCCTACAAGCAAGATTAAGTAAACTGCAAGAACTTATCAACAATTTCATCTGGCAACAGAAATGGCCTAGAGTACACAGAACAGTACTCTTGACACCTGTCCAACAAGGAGGCCTAGGCGCACCCAACATACAAGCGTACTACCGAGCAACAATCCTGGATCAGCTGAAGACCTGGTGGTTGCCGAACAACTCCACAACCTGGAAACAAATAGAAGCCACCGTACTCTCGAAAGACCCAAAACTTGCTCTGGCTGCCACCCTTCTCAACCCTAAACCTACGCACTATCCACTGGGTACTATAAACGCCTCTCTACAGGTACTGGTGGCAATCATACAAAGCAACAAGGGACTTTCCAGGGATGCCTTAGCACTCATCCCTGCTGAAACGATGCATCTTCTATCACCAGATCTACCTCTCACAGAATGGATTAAAGCCGCCACCTCAAACCTGGGCACGCTCTTGTTACCCTCAGGAATACACTCTTTCTTGGAACTAAAGCGGAAATATAATATACCTCAAAAAACTTTCTTCCTCTATCTACGAATTAGATCCCTGCTATCTAAAATACAATGGTCATCTACGGACTCCACAATTCTAAAACTCCTAAGATTCTACAACGCTAAACATACCTCATCAAAAGGGATATCCTGTATGTATACTGTAAATTGCTCACCTCCCCGTCCCCGGATCTACTCTCTCTCTCCATTAAGCATTGGGCCACCCTCACAGACAACCCACCCTCACTCGAGCAATGGCAAAGGGCCCTCAATGCCCCACGGCGATTATCCCGCTGTATCACACATTGGGAATCCTTGCAGAAACTGTTTCACAGGTGGTATTTTATACAACCAGATTAGAAGCAAACTTCCCTTCAACCTCACCCAAATGCTGAAGAGGTTGCGACCTCAACGGAACCCTGAGACATATATGGTGGGACTGCTCACACATTAGACCCTACTGGCAGGATATAACAAACCTCATTGCCACCTTGTGTGACTGCCCCACACCCATGGCACCACTGGATTTATTTTTAGGCCTCTCGGTCCCTTCATGGCCCAGACACCTACAAACCTTAGCGACTCACATTCTAATCGCAGCACGGCTTGCAATAGCGAAAAGATGGAAATCACCCCAGCCTCCTCAACTACTGGAAGTTATTCACTTACTGAATTTACAATATCAGATGGAATACTCATTTGCTAAGGCCAACATGTCCACACAATTCTTCCACAGAGCTTGGGAAAAATGGACCTCAGACCAATGAAGCATCCTCACCTCTTAATGAACCTAGTAAAAATTTGGACACGGTTGCTCACACCCCATATGAACTCTACTTATCCACCCACCGCTCCAGCCTATAATCTACGCATCAACTCTCTAGCAGTAGCACAGTGTCCACACCCATCAACACCTAACAGTACATCCTCATACCACAGGTGTCAGTACCCCTCAACCTGACTTCCTGACTTCTCTGCTGACGCTATCACTATTCGCTGAAATGTTTATTCTTGTGAACACAAGGTTGCGCCCCCCCTCGCCACAGTTTGCTCCCTGTCGGGGTGGCAGAGGGTGTAGCGCAACTTCACGCATTGTACCCTGCCTTGTATTTCTCTGTTTGTACACAACAACTCAATGTACATCTTACTTATGTTCTTCTGGTAACAACAAACTGTTGACGTGTATGATCAATCATCTTACTTTAACTCACTTCCGAAAAAAATTCAATAAAAATCAAAGTTAAAAAAACAAAACAAAAGCCATATGCACTCACAAGGGGAGCAGAGATATGCGCATGGAATACAAAGGGTCATCCGCTGGTTCCACGGTAAAGAGACACGCTCCGGCAGCCGCTGTGCTGGGTCCGGGACTAGGCACGCTGGTGGCTTCCAGCGTTACTGAAGAACCTATACCGACAGCAAAGGAGCATGCAGGCACAGGGCACCGCGTCACTTCCGGGTATGCCAGGCGGGGGTTGCACGCCTTCAGATCATTCGTGATCCTTCATCAGGCTTAGTAGGGGCCATTTTGCATTAGGGCAGCCTTATATACACACAGTCCATAGCCATTGTGGGCAAGGCAAAAAGCAAAATGATACATCCTATTCACAATCCATAAAGGAGCAAATAAATACAAATCCTAATTCATAACTCAAACCTCTAATGAATGGCTTAATATATAATTGTATTTAAACAGGGGCCAAATGACCAAATGACAGGGGAAGGAGGGAGGGGAGAGGAAAAAGGGGAGGGGGGGGAGAAAACCTGGTATGATATGGAGGAGAGGAAAAAAGGAGGATTTTACAAAGCACATAAAATATAAAAAATAAAAAATATATACCCCTAATGTATAAACTGTATTTTCCAAGATAAAATATATATACTAAAATTTTAAAAGTTATTTTTTGTTATTAAAAATATATATTATTAGTTTAAAATTTATATATAGGGAAAGTATTGGAGATAGATTCAAGGAAGTGTCTAGGGACACTATGTTGGTCTGAGCCCTTTTCCACAAGGTTTCGGTGCTCCCCAAACCTCTTCCTCAGGGTACGAATAGTGCGGCCCACGTAGAGTAAACCGCATGGGTAGGATAGACAATACACTTTTTCTTGACTGTGCCTTCCCCACGGGTAGTCAGTCTGTAGCCTGCCCCCTGTGGCTTTGCTATCATCGGACTGAACCTGGCTCCATCCAATTCAGTTTGTGACTGCCATTTATTTGTTTATTATTGTTCTATTTCACCGACCGATTTACCCACTCAGTGGTTGGCTGACCGATTTGATCGGCCACCCCACTGATCGGCTGGCGTTTTTTCATTTCCACCCCTTCAGTCATCAGCAGTGGATGATCTACTATTTCAGTGTGGCTTTTGTATTTACATTTTCTTATGTTCATTCACATGCATTTATTTTGCTATTACCATTGCTTTTTTCATTGCCTGTTCGGCCATACAATGCCTCTATTGTGATATATGGGGGGTCCCCTAGTGGTGGTTTTGATGTGGGCTGTTTAGCGGGGTTCTTTTTCTCCGCCAAGGAGGAGGGGGTCTATTTCATATTTGACCCCCCTTTGCCTTGGGGAGTTATTTTTAGTCCTACACATGACAACGTTGTCAACGGTGGTGGTTTTCTGGTCAGTGTTCTTTTACTCTATGCTCCATCCTGTGTGTCCATTACGGTTGTAGCATACATTTCAAATAAAC
Source organism: Glandirana rugosa (assembly GCA_018402905.1). NCBI lineage: Eukaryota > Metazoa > Chordata > Amphibia > Anura > Ranidae > Glandirana > Glandirana rugosa. The sequence continues at coordinate 68,535 of BLSH010291695.1, read as the reverse complement.
TTTTTTACTTGTTCACATACATTTTGTCTGGTTTTGCATTTCTCACATCCTAAAATTCTAGTGGCTTTTTATATGGTGACTTTTGCGGACAGCCTCTTATGCTGCCCCTTTTTGGTGCGTTTTTCCCCCTTGTTTTCACCATTTAGCCCCAGGGCTGATTCTGGTTTAATCCCTGAGAGGATGGATGTGTAAATATATTTATATTTATTTTGAGTCCTTAGACCCTTTGTTGGTGTCTTGTTCCATTACAATACACTACATACTCTGAGGAGCAATTATAGAAGTCACGGATGAGATAATGCTTACCCTTGGAGAAAAAATTGTTCTGGCCATGGGTCACATGGGCACACGTAAGGCAAAGTGGTTTCTTGCACCTGTACATACCCTTAATGTTAAAAAATCTCAGTGGGGCACTGGTGGATTGAGATAAGGACTTGATACGACTGGGGGCTATCCAGGTTTTGAGGTTCTTGGTGCATCTATAAGATATCTTCGGAGTGGCAGGTATGACATCTTTGAGTAAGGGATCACCAGTGAGGATGGACCAATGTTTCTTGAGTATATGCTCCATCCTCCTCAATTTGCTGTGAAACTGTGTGGTGAAACGCAAAGGTTGTGGGCCGGAATCAGGCTGGGTGGTCTTGTCTCGAATTACGTGTGACTGAACATAATGGTTAAAGGCTTCCTCAACCAAGGAATATGGGTAACCTTTCTCAAGAAACTTCTATCACATCAGTTGACTGTGAGCGCGATAATCCTGTTCGCGCGTACAGTTATGCCTGAGGCGGCAAAATTGGCTCCTAGGGATGTTTTTGACCCAACGTGGATGATGGCAACTCCCATAGTGCAAATAGGAGTTGTCCGCTGTTGGCTTAATGTAGTTTTGGGCACAAATGTTATTGTCATGATGATAAAGTTCCAGGTCTAGAAAGGCCAATTTCTGTGGATCGGTCACAAAAGTAAAACCAAAGCCCATGGAATCATTATTGCAATATTGGATGAATAGTGAGATAGAACTCTCAGGGCCATCCCAAATGATTACCACATCGTCAATATACCGCCCATAAAAACATACATGAGAATCATAAGGGTTGTTGTTTCAAATGTACCAATGTTCCCAATGGCCCATTGTAAGATTGGTATAGCTGGGAGCAAAGTTTGCTCCCATCGCCATGCCATTCTTCTGGATGTAGAAATCACCATCATGTTCAAAATAGTTGTGTGTAAGACAGAATATTATAGCATCCAATAGGAAGTCTGCCTGATGGGGGTGGAGGTCTGAGTCTTGGTCTAAATAAAATTGGACCACCTGTAACCCAATGTCATGGGGTATGGAGGTGTACAAAGATGTAACATCAAGTGATAAACAGCAATAAGAGGGCTCTCATTAGTATTCCTTAAGCAATTCAAGTAAATGGATTCTATCTCTAATGTAAGAGGGGAGGTTCTGTACAATGGGCTGTAAAAAGTGGTCAGCATAGATGGAGAAATAACTACTGATGCTTTGCATGGTGGCCACCATAGGCCTACCAGGGGGGCGGACAGGATCCTTATGGATTTTAGGTAGATGGTAGAAATAGGGGCGAGGATAGTATTCATGTTTAAGAAATAAAACCTTGGCCTCAGTAATGATCCCATCTGAGGATGCTTGCTCAATGAGACTGTGAACCTCAAGCTGAAACTGGGGCAAAGGGTCACATAAAAGTTTTTCATAAGTATGGGTGTCAGACAACATCCTCTTAGACTCAAGGAGATAGTCGGATCTGTTTTGAACAACTATACCCCCTCCCTTATCAACTGACCTGATGATCAGGTCATGATTCTGCGTTAGTTGTTTAAGAGCTAATGTTTCTGCGACAGTGAGGTTCCTGGGAGAATGTGATGATGAGCGGACTCACACATATGCCGTATATCCGCATATACTAACTGATAAAAACTCTGGATAAAGGGACCCTTTGCAAATGTATGGTTAAATATAGACTTCGGATGAAAGGATGTATGTTGAATAGGGGGAGAAACAGGTAGTTGCTGTGTCAATTTCTCCACATAATCATCCAAGTTCTCTGTGTAGAGTTCCTCTAGTATTAGTAAGGCTGTGTCGTCTGGGCAATGGGACTCCACCGATGTGTTCAAGGATGGGTCCGGGCCTATGGGGCATATAGAGGTGACTGGAGCATCTGTGGATTTACTTTTTTGACTTGGATGTTAAAATAACGTTTAACCCTGAGGTTCCTAACAAATCTATTGAGGTCTAAAAATAATGTGAATGGATTGGGGGCTGCAGATGGTGCAAAGGTTAACCCTCGGGAAAGGAGGGAAACCTCCGATGCTGTTAACGCGTGGTCAGATAAATTAAAGATTTTTATAGTCTCCTTTGTTTCTCCCTTTTCATTGCGTTTCCATTTACCCCCTCTCCTACCTCTACGGCGAACTTTCTTTTCTGGGAGGATGAGGGGGGATTCCCTAAAAAAGAGACAGGCTGCGCAGTTGAGGGAGAAGGAGTGAAGTTATCTGAAGGTCAATCCGCTTGCAGAATCTGGCCGAAACCGGGGTGGTATGATGACACGGAAGGGGAAACAGTCCCAAATATGAGATGATGAGGAGGATCAGTCCTCTCTGTCCCTTGGGGGAGGGGCGATGCAGAGAGCAGCTTACCCTGTGGGGTAGATGGTGGAGCACGTGCCTCCATGGTCTTGGTGGGTAAGAGGGGAGGGAGAGAACTGGGATTGGTACTAGTGCTGAGTGGTACCGGATTACGGGCCTGTGGGGTTTCAGGGCGAGCCCCCAAGGTGGCTGATGTGGATTTGGGCTGACGGCTGGTGTTAGGACATGACTGCTTTATGGTTGACAGTTTGGAAGAAGGGAACACGGCCTTTGTGGCCGACGGACCTTTCTGTCTGTTATGAGTTAGACCATGAGTGGAGTATAAAAGGGATGGCATGGGGATGGGGCGACATTCCATGAGGGGCATAAGTTTACCTCCAGTGTGTTTAAAGGAGGGATGAGCTTTTGCTTTCCAGCAAACAAACCTTGCCGGTGTTCTAGTCATCAAAATCCCTTCTGATTTTTTGGAATTTAACTCTAATGAGGGAATCTTCCTGATATTTGGTGTTGAGTTTTAGTTTCCTAAACCAAGCTAGCAGTAAGGGAGCAAATTTAGTGGAAAATTGTTGAATAGATTCTTTGAGCTGGGATACCAGGGAGTGGTACATCAAATCGCTCTGTTGGATAATGAGGCCCATTCACTTGAGCGTGCAAAATTCAGAGATGCTAGACCACTCTCTGGCTAGTGAGGGATTGAGAAAGGGACAAGTTTTGAGGACCCTGAGTCCCCTAGGTGTGATTTTGTAACAACAATATAGATCTAGAAAAACTCATCCCACCATTGGTGGTTGGCTACACTGATGGTATCTTCAATATTACGGAATTAAGCCATTCATTAGAGGTTTAAGTTATGAATTATGATTTGTATTTATTTGCTCCTTTATGGATTGTGAATAGGATGTATCATTTTGCTTTTTGCCTTGCCCACAATGGCTATGGACTGTGTGTATATAAGGCTGCCCTAATGCAAAATGGCCCCATCTATGCCTGATGAAGGATCGCGAATGATCCAAACATGCACAACCACCGCCTGGCGTACCCAGAAGTGACGCAATGTCCTGTGCCTGCATGCTCCTTTGCTGTCGGATCCAGTTTCTCAGTAATGCTGGAAGCCACCAGCGTGCCTAGTCCCGGACCCAGCACAGCGGCCTCCGGAGCGTGTCTCCTTACCATGGAACCAGCGGATGATTCCATGTGCATATCTCTGCTCCCCTTGTGAGTGCAAATGGCTTTTGTTTTTAATGTTCTCTAATAAACTGTGTAATATTGCACTTAGAGGTGCTGCTGTATCTTCTCTTTCCGTGTCAGAGTCCTTTCTGCTCTCCACAGTCGGCTGCCCCTTACAGCAATACTACCCTTGTTGGTCATTTTGGACCCCTTGGGACTGTCATTATGATGACCACCTCATGCAGCTCAAGGTTATTGTATTATGTGCCTATTTTTCCGTTATGGCCGCAGTGACAGGTGAGCGCAGTGTTCGCCAATATGTGATACAGACGTTCCAGTGGCACTGTAAGGGGGCCAGCAACAAATGTGTCCACTGGCAAAGTCTGACGTGGTGGTCAGTCCTCAGGCAAGGCATCATTTTCTCTGTTTAGTAAGTTTGCCCGTGCTATCCAGCATGAAGAGGAGGTTGTGGACTGGCTTACTAAACCTTCCTCATTCTGCTCATCCTCTGTCACACAAGCAGAGACTAGTGTGCAGTCCCCTGCAGTTGCCAAAGTAGATAAAACTGCCTTCTTGTACACATCTATTACTGCCATAGCCCAACATCACCCATGGAGGAGTCAGCTGAGTTATTTGACCACAGCGTCAATCACTTGCTCCTTGATAAAGCCCAACCATTACTGGATTCAGATGTAGGTTCTGGATGACAGGAATATGAGCCTAGAGAGAGGGGAGAACACTGGTAAACAAGAGTACTTCTATAGCGTGGGAAGGCGCCACTGACACCCAAAGACCAATTTATCTGCACCTGTTTGACAGATGCATATTATTGTAATATTTTTTACAGAAAGACCAATTCTTGCCTTCATGAAGAGCACCTCTGTAGGGTTATGGTGTGAAGGCACCACCGACACCCAAAGACCAATTTTTCTGCACTCGTTACTAAAGTCAAAGTGACACCATAATTTATCATTATCATACACACTGGCTCCCCAGCTGTTGCTGAGCAATATAAAGGCAGCTTGCAGGGAAAATGTAATTTTTGTGGCTTTATAAATGCAATTATTGCTGCAGCAGATTTTAGGCATGGTACAGATCTGCCACTTAACAGGTAGACTAAGAAATCCCCCCACGCACTATATTGAAAGTGATTTTTCATTTTTATGCTTTCACTTTAAAAATAAAAATAATCACTGCTCATTTAAAAATTAAGTTTTTTACAAACTTTTTTTCATTGATACATGTCCCCCAGTGCAGGACCCAGACCCCTATAATCATTGTATGCCCAATTACTTGCATATAAGCCTTCAAAATGGGCACTTTTGATTTTTGACATTCGGGTCCCATTGACTTTAATGGGGTTTGTTATTCGGGTCCGAACTTTTGCTGTGTTTGAAAGTTCTGGCGTGAACCGAACAGGGGTCCGTTCAGCCCATCCCTAGTCTTGGGGAGGGTGGCAACACAACCAACCATGGTTAGTGTCATAATTTTAGTGAAACAAATTGAGGTGGTGCAGTAATAAAACTTGAGAACAGAGTAGTAAAATACATCAGTTGGTACACAAATCTGCATAATGATGTAATCCACAATGTGTACCTTCAGTGCACATGTACAGAGGGTAAATGAACCTGTTGCTTGTCGTGAGTAGGCAAGGTAAGCTTGCCGAGGGTGGGAAAGGAGAAGGGGAATGGAGGGGGAGGGAATGGCATTATAGGGACAGAGGGGTAAGGGTAGGGCAAACCAGTCACCATAATATAAACACATTCAAACTGTGCACTTAGGGTTTGATAACTAGAGATCCCACTTCTCTCTAAATGATGTGATATTGAGGGTGAGAACGGCATCACTGGGGGAAGGTGAAAGGCAGTGTTCCACTGTCTTGTAATTGTGATTTTTGCTACTAATAAAAGCTATATAATTACTACTCAAAATTTAGGTGTAAATTCATGAATATTCAGGTGTAAAATGGCTAGCTCCGGAATAGAAGCTGTGTGTTGGCCACATATATCGCACCATATGGAAAAGATTATATTCCAGAATGACCTCAATGCTATACAAGACCACAGTGTATGGTATAAAGTACCAGATTCTCCACATTTGCAGCATAGGTCCATTTGAGATGGGTATAACTTGTAAAGTTTGAATGGGGTAAGGTACCAAGAGTGTGCTACCTTTTGGAAGTGTTCCCAATGGTTTACACAACTGGATGAGGTATAGGTGGTGGAGAAAGCTTTCATCCAACAGGCATCTGGGAAAGTTTTTCCCAAGATTTCTTCCAAACTGATAATAGTGGTGGTCTTTGAGAAGTAGTCTTGAGCATTGTAAATATTATGAAATAAGAAGATTCCCCTTAGTGGGATTGTAGGTTTGTGGAAGAAGGTATGTATTGAGACTGTAATTTCTAAGTATAGAGGTAAAGGGTGTTTATGAGGATGGAGCGGGCTTGTAAATAGGTAAATTATGCGGGCAGTTGAAGGTTAAAATGGGTGGATAGAACTCTAAAGTTGTAAACAGATGCACCCCGGTATAGGTCTCTCAGGAGTGTAAGGCCTCCAGTTTTCCATATGTGAAAGTCAATGCAGGATCTAAAGTTTTTTAGCACTGATAGCGTGGGTAGGGATTTTGCAGAATGTTCCTATAGGTGAATATAGAAGGGAGATGTCCAACCACAACTTGATGGAGATCTGCACAGTTGGGATAGCAGAGATGGGGGGGGGGGGGGGATGGAACTCCCAATTTAGTAGCAATGAGAGTCAATTTAAAATCTTTATGTGTAAAAGCGGTGGATTGCATGAATGCCTATGTTTTATGTTTGGAGGAGTTCCACCAATATCAAAGTTGATCTAAGATGCATGCTTTATAATAAGCCACAATATTAGGCACACCCACTCCTTCTGTGTCTCATGATAATATTAAGGGAACATCTGGGGGGTTTGCTGTTCCATACGTATTGATTGAGTGAAACGTTTTTGGACGGAGTAAAAGGTTTGTGGTAAGGGTATTATCAGTGGGCGAAATAGAAGGAGTTTGGGGAGGAGCAACATTTTCAAGGTCACTATCCTTCCTGCTGTTGATAGTTCATGCGTCCTCAGGTGGGATAGTTGTTAGGGTATTGATTCCAAGAAGAGCTTAAAGTTATGTCTATTGAGCTGTGAGGTGTGTGGAGGTCAACTGGATTCCTAAGAATTTCAAGGAGTGAGGGGACCAAACAAAGATAAACTTTTTAAGAAAGATTACATAGAAGTTGGAATGTTGACACCTAAGATTTGGGACTTAAGGGCATTTCCTTTTTAGTAGGACACAGCACTAAATTCTTCTAGTAGTTTCTGAATTTCATGTAACAATGTCTTGGGGTTAGGGAGCATAAGCATGACATCATCCGCAAAGAGGCTTATTTTGTGTTAAGTACCAGCAATAGTGAGGTCTGTAATTTTGGGATGTTATCGGAAGCTCTCCGTCAGTGGTTCCATAAGAAGTGTGAAAATAATAGGCGATAGGTTGAACCCTTGCCTAGTTCCGTTAGTTATTCATATTGGTTTGGAGGTAATTCCTGAGGTGAGTACAGTGGTTGAGAAAGTGGAATAGAGGGATAAAATGGCAGTTTGTATCCATCCCATAATCCCAAATGTGCCAAGCACTGTCCTGAGGTATCCCAACTGGACCCTATAGAATGCCATTTCCACATCCAAGGAGAGGAGCAGAGAAGGCATCCAAAAGGATCCAGTGTGAGAGATTAAATTAATGAGATGCCTAGTCCCATCAGGGGCTTGGCGACCTGGGACAATGCCCACTTGGTCGGGGTGGATAAGATATGGCATTTTTTAGTAATCTAAGCACTAAAAGTTTGGCAAATATCTTGACATCCGTATTCAGAAGAGATATGGGCCTGTAGTTTCATTGGCTGGTGGGTGTATTTTGGGATAGTTACGATAACAGCTCTTAACATTTCAGGTGGGAACGTTACAGAGGAGGAAGCGAGATCAAAGACAGATTGCAGATAAGGGGCAGTTTTAGTAGAGAGGTATTTATAGTATTAGTTTGAAAAACCATTATCCCCTGGGGATTTGCAATTGGATATTTTCCTAATGACTGAGCAAATTTCCTAGCTTGTAAAAGGTTGGGAAATGGACTGGAGTTGGTCGTCATTAAGGTTAGGAAGTTTGATTTTACTTAAAAAGGCACTAATGAGTGCAGGAGAGAGTTGGGGCGTAGAGTCATCACTACAAAGGTCATAAAGGGACTGGTAATAGTCTGCAAAAGCGTTGGCTATGTCCTTTGGTTGGGCAGTTTCAGCTGTGACTGGGTGGGTTGTAGGAACTAAAAAAGATCAAACAGAGGAGAAACAAAGACAACATGTTTAAGAAACGCCTGTCAAAATGCAGGCACAATGGGCAGCCAGAGCTGCTGTGGTATCGTGGGGGGTAATTCAGACTGACAAGCCAAGAAACAAAACAAAAAAAAAAAAGAACAAGCTTTTGAGCTCCCAGCCTCACGCTAGTACAAAGGTTATGTTGGTGGGGGAGGCCTAGCTCTGGATAGGAGAACTAGATCAAGTCCATTTTGTTTACAGGCTTTCCGGGGAGGACAGAGCGGGAGGCTACACATCTGCAGGGAGTAGTTGCCATTGTTTAAAGAGTTGGATGCCTTTCTTCATGCTATATATGGGATATATTTTGCCGTTCCAGGTGACAAGCAGCGTTGTAAATCTGTAAATTATGCTATTGTGCAAAGAACTTTTGTGAGCGGAGTGAGATTTTTCTGTTCATAGCTGTCTGTTGTGATATGTCTGTATATAAGGAGATGCCATTAAACTTGTCTGGTAGTGCAGGGCTGTTTTGCTGTTGCCATGACACATTCTATTACATGGCAGTAGTGAGTATGCACCAGGGTGTCCCTGGGTGTAGTGTCAGGTAGGAATTTGGGTTTAGGTATGCGGTGGGCCCTATTCATGCATAGCTTGATATTGCTCAGAGATGGTATGAGGGTCTTCATGAGGTGTTGCCAAAAGTTAGTTAATATGTTTGGTGGTATGGATTCAGGTATTCCTCTAAATTTTATTTTATTGCACCTTGATTGTTCTTCTAGGTCCGCTATTATACTTTGGAGGCATTGCATCTCAGATTCTTGGTCAGCATAGGCATCAACAAGGTCATTATGTGCAGAATAAAGATCTGCCATCTTAGCTTCTAAGTGTTGGATTTTATCAGCATGCGTTTGGACAGTATCATTTAAAGGTGCAAACATGTATGAAAAATCATTAAATAGGGTACTCCTGAGGGATAGAAGCACGTTTTTCATGGTATTTGCAGAGATGGGTTGTTCTGTGGCCGGTAACATATCAACTGGTAGTCCTGGCTGCTTGCTCTGCAAAGAGGCCTGGGGGGCAATATGCTGCAGTCCAGGGGAGAACTCATCCTCCTCCATGCACTGCTTAGACTTCACTGGGCTGCATGTAGTGGGAGGAGTAGAGGGGGAAAGTGCTTTTCCAGCTTCTCAATCTGGGTGGTGGTGTGTCTCCCTGCAGTGTGATGGCCAGGCTGGGATTGGGCCGTTCCTATGGAGCTGGGGCTGGAGTAATTTTGCCTACCTCTCTGAGGGGCCGCTGGATAGAAGTCTTTGAGGCACTGTTGTGGCTTGTTCATTTTCCACCCTTTGAACATCGCCCCCACGGGTGTTGGGTGCTGTGATGGGTCAGTTCAGAGCACCAGGAGACCTCTCCCCATTGTCACTGAGTGTTGCTGATAGCATGATGTTGCCAGAGCTCTCAGTTATGCAGCCATCTTCTCCGCCAGCCGGACACGCCCCAAGTTTGTTATTTTTAATAGACTGGCCAGCAGTTAGATGTGGAGGCAAATCATTTAACACTGCCAGGGCTGCTAACAACTGATTTTATTCTTTTGTGTAAGCCCTTTACATCAAAATAAAAAAAAGCTTTTTCTGTAACTGCTTAAAACGTGTAAGTTTGAGTTCATCTTTAATTTGTTAGTCGAGTTTATATAAATCTGTTAGTGAATCTAGCACAATTTTCTCCCCAGATTGACAATGCTTCTGTTCAAAGGTGTCTCCACTGTTCTTCTATCAAGATTAGAGACACGATAAGGCAGAAATTGTGTTCATGGCTGGATGACCAGGTAAAAAAAGAGCATAACAAAGTAATGCAGCCACCACTCTTAAGGGTTGGTAAGCTGAAATATTTACATTTTTGGAGGGGGTTATACAACTCTAATATTGCTTTAAGGGGAAATTTTAACTACAGTGTAATGCAGCACACACTAATAATATGTTTCTTAACCAGTTCCCACATAGATTAGTGTTCTAAAATCATCTTATACTGCTATAGGGAGAGGTTCCTGCTGCTGTGAGGTACAGATTAGTGTTCTAAAATCATCTCATACTTCTATAGGGAGAGGTTCCTGCTGCTGCTGTGAGGGATAGATTAGTGTGCTAAAATCATCTCATACTGCTATAGGGAGAGGTTCCTGCCTGGTGCTGGTGTGAGGGATAGATTAGCATTCTAAAATCATCTCATACTGCTATAGGGATAGGTTCCTGCTGCTGCTGTGAGGGATAGATTTGTGTTCTAAAATCATCTCATACTGCTATAGGGAGAGGTTCCTGCTGCTGCTGTGGGGGATAGATCAGTGTTCTAAAATCATCTCATACTGCTATAGAGAGATGTTCCTGCTGCCTCTGTGAGGGGCAGATAGTGTTCTAAAATCATCTCATACTGCTATAGTGAGAGGTTCCTGCTGCTGCTGTGAGGGATAGATTAGTGTTCTAAAATCATCTCATACTGCTATAGTGAGAGGTTCCTGCAGTTGTGAGGGACAGATTAGTGTTCTAAAATCATCTCATACTGCTATAGGGAGAGGTTTCTGCCTGCTGCTGGTGTGAGGGATAGATTAGCTTTCTAAAATCATCTCATACTGCTATAGGGAAAGGTTCCTGCTGCTGCTGTGAGGGATAGATTTGTGTTATAAAATCATCTCATAATGATATAGAGAGAGGTTCCTGCTGCTGCTGTGAGGGATAGATCAGTGTTCTAAAATCATCTCATACTGCTATAGATAGAGGTTCCTGCTGCTGTGAGGGACAGATTAGTGTTCTAAAATCATATCATACTGTTATAGGGAGAGGTTCCTGTTGCTGGTGAGAGGGACAGATAAGTGTGCTAAAATCATATCATACTGATATAGGGAGAGGTACCTGCTGCTGCTGCTGTGAGGGATAGATTAGTGTTCTAAAATCATCTAATACTGCTATAGGAAGAGGTTCCTGCTGCTGCTGTGAGGGATGGAATAGTGTTCTAAAATCATCTCATACTGCTATAGGGAGAGGTTCCTTCCTGGTGCTTGATTGAAGGATAGATTAGCATTCTAAAATCATCTCATACTGCTATAGGGAGAGGTTCCTGTTGCTGTGAGGGACAGATTAGTGTTCTAAAATAATCTCATACTGCTATAGGGAGAGGTTCCTGCTGCTGTTGTGAGGGATGGATTAGTGTTCTAAAATCATTTCATACTGCTATAGGGAGAGGTTCCTTCTTGGTGCTGAATTGAGGAATAGATTAGCGTACTAAAATCATCTCATACTGCTATAGGGAGTGGTTACTGCTGCTGCTGTGAGGGATAGATTAGCGTTCTAAAATCATCTCATACTGCTATAGGGAGAGGTTCCTGCTGCTGCTGTGAGGGATAGATCAGTGTTCTAAAATCATCTCATACTGCTATAGATAGAGGTTCCTGCTCCTGTGAGGGACAGATTAGTGTTCTAAAATCATATCATACTGGTATAGGGAGAGGTTCCTGTTGCTGGTGTGAGGGACAGATTAGTGTGCTAAAATCATATCATACTGATATAGGGAGAGGTACCTGCTGCTGCTGTGTGGGATAGATTAGTGTCCTAAAATCATCTAATACTGCTATAGGGAGAGGTAACTGCTGCTGCTGTGAGGGATGGATTAGTGTTCTAAAATCATCTCATACTGCTATAGGGAGAGGTTCCTTCCTGGTGCTGGATTGAAGGATAGATTAGCATTCTAAAATCATCTCATACTGCTATAGGGAGAGGTTCCTGCTGCTGTGAGGGACAGATTAGTGTTCTAAAATTATCTCATACTGCTATAGAGAGAGGTTCCTGATGCTGTGAGGGTCAGATTAGTGTTCTAAAATCATATCATACTGATATAGGGAGAGGTACCTGCTTCTGGTGTGAGGGACAGATTAGTGTTCTAAAATCATCTCCTACTGCTATAGGGAGAGGTTCCTAGTGCTGGTGTGAGGGATAGATTAGTGTTCTAAAATCATCTCATACTGCTTAAGGGAGAGGTTCCTGCTGTTGCTGTGAGGGATAGATCAGTGTTCTAAAATCATCTCAAACTGCTATAGGGAGAGGTTCCTGCTGCTGCTGTGAGGGATAGATTAATGTTTTAAAATCATATCATACTGATATAGGGAGAGGTTCCTGCTGCTAGTGTGAGGGATAGATTAGTGTTCTAAAATCATCTCATACTGCTATAGGGAGAGGTTCCTGCTGCTGCTGTGAGGGATAGATTATTGATAGATAGATTATTGTTCTAAAATCATCTCTATCCATCTCTTATCCAACCCTGTAAATCTTGTGATTACTTTTGTATTTATCGTGTATTTTACTTAGTATATTTTATTTTTTTGTATTTTTTGTTATTCTTCTTTTGCGCCAAAACACCAGGACAAATTTCTAATCTGTGAACCTTGTTTACAGATCATGGCAATAAACCTTATATGATTCTGATTCTGATCTCATATTGCTATAGGGAGAGGTTCCTTCCTGGTGCTTGTGTGAGGGATAGATTAGCGTTCTAAAATAATCTCATACTGCGATAGGGAGAGGTTCCAGCTGCTGCTGCGAGGGATAGATTAGTGTTCTAAAATCATATAATACTGGTATAGGGAGAGGTTCCTGCTGCTGGTGTGAGGTACAGATTAGTGTTCTAAAATCATATCATACTGCTATAGGGAGAGGTTACTTCCTGGTGCTGGTGTGAGGGATAGATTAGCATTCTAAAATCATCCCATACTGCTATACGGAGAGGTTCCTTCTGCTGCTGTGAGGGATAGATTAGTGTTCTAAAATCATCTCATATTGCTATAGGGAGAGGTTCCTGCTGCTAGTGTGAGGGATATATTAGTGTTCTAAAATCATCTCATACTGCTATAGGGAGAGGTTCCTGCTGCTGCTGTGAGGGATAGATTATTGTTCTAAAATCATCTCACATTGCTATAGGTAGAGGTTCCTTCCTGGTGCTGGTGTGAGGGATAGATTAGCGTTCTAAAATAATCTCACACTGCTATAGGGAGAGGTTCCAGCTGCTGCTGCGAGGGATAGATTAGTGTTCTAAAATCATATCATACTGGTATAGGGAGAAGTACCTGCTGCTGGTGTGAGGTACAGATTAGTGTTCTAAAATCATATCATACTGGTATAGGGAGAGGTTCCTTCCTGGTGCTGGTGTGAGGGATAGATTAGCATTCTAAAATCATCTCATACTGCCATACGGAGAGGTTCCTTCTGCTGCTGTGAGGGATAGATTAGTGTTCTAAAATCATCTCATATTGCTATAGGGAGAGGTTCCTGCTGCTGCTGTGAGGGATAGATTAGTGTTCTAAAATCATCTCATACTGCTATAGGGAGAGGTTCCTGCTGCTGCTGCTGTGAGGGATAGATTATTGTTCTAAAATCATCTCATATTGCTATAGGAAGAGGTTCCTTCCTGGTGCTGGTGTGAGGGATAGATTAGCGTTCTAAAATAATCTCATACTGCTATAGGGAGAGGTTCCAGATTGCTGCTGTGAGGGATAGATTAGTGTTCTAAAATCATCTCATACTGTTATAGGGAGAGGTTCATGCTGCTGCTGTGAGGGACAGATTAGTGTTCTAAAATCATATCATACTGGTATAGAGAGAGGTTCCTGCTGCTGGTGTGAGCTACAGATTAGTGTTCTAAAATCATATCATACTGCTATAGGGGTGGTCGTGGTCCTTCCTTGGAGAGGGATATGGTCATACTATACTAAAATCTTGTGATTAGACAT
>BLSH010291695.1:38708-52020 GCA_018402905.1 Glandirana rugosa | reverse complement strand
CTGCTGCTGCTGTGAGGGATAGATTCGTCTTATAAAATCATCTCATACTGCTATAGGGAGAGGTTCCTGCTGCTGCTGTGAGGGATAGATTATTGTTTTAAAACCATCTCATATTGCTATAGGGAGAGGTTCCTTCCTGGTGCTGGTGTGAGGGATAGATTAGCGTTCTAAAATAATCTCATACTGCTACAGGGAGAGGTTCCAGCTGCTGCTGCGAGGGATAGATTAGTGTTCTAAAATCATCTCATACTGTTATAGGGAGAGGTTCATGCTACTGCTGTGAGGGACAGATTAGTGTTCTAAAATCATATCATACTGCTATAGGGAGAGGTACCTGCTGCTGCTGCTGTGAGGGATAGATCAATGTTCTAAAATCATCTCATACGGATATAGAGAGAGGTTCCTGCTGCTTGTGTGAGGGACAGATTCGTGTTCTAAAATATTCTCATACTGCTATAGGGAGAGGTTCCTAGTGCTGGTGTGAGGTATATATTAGTGTTCTAAAATCATCTCATACTGCCATAGGGAGAGGTTCCTGCTGCTGCTTTGAGGGATAGATCAGTGTTCTAAAATCATCTCATACTGCTATAGGGAGAGGTTCCTTCTGCTGCTGTGAGGGACAGAGTAGTGTTCTAAAATCATCTCATACTGCTATAGGGAGAGGTTCCTGCCTGGTGCTGGTCTGAGGGATAGATTAGCATTCTAAAATCATCTCATACTGCTATAGGGATAGGTTCCTGCTGCTGCTGTGAGGGATAGATTTGTGTTCTAAAATCATCTCATACTACTATAGGGAGAGGTTCCTGCTGCTGATGTGAGGGATAGATTATTGTTCTAAAATCATCTCATATTGCTATAGGGAGAGGTACCTGCTTCTGCTGTGAGGGACAGATTAGTGTTCTAAAATCATCTCATACTGCTATAGGTATAGGTTCCTTCCTGCAGCTGTGAGGGATAGATTAGTGTTCTAAAATCATCTCATACTGCTATAGGGAGAGGTTCCTGCTGCTGCTGTGAGGGATAGATCAGTGTTCTAAAATCATCTCATACTGCTATAAGGATAGGTTCCTGCTGCTGCTGTGAGGGATAGATCAGTGTTCTAAAATCATCTCATACTGCTATAGGGAGAGGTTCCTGCCGCTGCTGTAAGGGATAGATTAGTGTTTTAAAATCATATCATACTGATATAGGGAGAGGTTCCTGCTGCTAGTGTGAGGGATAGATTAGTGTTCTAAAATCATCTCATACTGCTATAGGGAGAGGTTCCTGCTGCTGCTGTGAGGGATAGATTATTGTTCTAAAATCATCTCATATTGCTATAGGGAGAGTTTCCTTCCTGGTGCTGGTGTGAGGGATAGATTAGCGTTCTAAAATAATCTCATACTGCTATAGGGAGAGGTTCCAGCTGCTGCTGCGAGGGATAGATTAGTGTTCTAAAATCATCTCATACTGTTATAGGGAGAGGTTCATGCTACTGCTGTGAGGGACAGATTATTGTTCTAAAATCCTATCATACTGGTATAGGGAGTGGTTCCTGCTGCTGGTGTAATGTACAGATTAGTGTTCTAAAATCATATCATACTGGTATAGGGAGAGGTTCCTTCCTGGTGTTGGTGTGAGGGATAGATTAGCATTCTAAAATCATCTCATACTGCTATAGGGAGAGGTTCCTGCTGCTGCTGTGAGGGGTAGATTAGCGTACTAAAATCATCTCCTACTGCTATACGGAGAGGTTCCTTCTGCTGCTCTGAGGGATAGATTAGTGTTCTAAAATCATCTCATACTGCTATAGGGAGAGGTTCCTGCTGCTGCTGTGAGGGATAGATTATTGTTCTAAAATCATCTCATATTGCTATAGGGAGAGTTTCCTTCCTGGTGCTGGTGTGAGGGATAGATTAGCAATCTAAAATAATCTCATACTGCTATAGGGAGAGGTTCCAGCTGCTGCTGCGAGGGATAGATCAGCGTTTTAAAATTATCTCATACTGTTATAGGGAGAGGTTCATGCTGCTGCTGTGAGGGACAGATTAGTGTTCTAAAATCATATCATACTGGTATAGGGAGAGTTTCCTGCTGCTGGTGTGAGGTACAGATTAGTGTTCTAAAATCATATCATACTGGTATAGAGAGAGGTTCCTTCCTGGTGCTGGTGTGAGGGATAGATTAGCATTCTAAAATCATCTCATACTGCTATAGGGAGAGGTTCCTGCTGCTGGTGTGATGGGTAGATTAGCGTACTAAAATCATCTCATACTGCTATACGGAGAGGTTCCTTCTCCTGCTGTGAGGGATAGATTAGTGTTCTAAAATCATCTCATATTGCTATAGGGAGAGGTTCCTGCTGCTGCTGTGAGGGATAGATTAGTGTTCTAAAATCATCTCATATTGCTATAGGGAGAAGTTCCTGCTGCTGCTGTGAGGGAAAGATTAGTGTTCTAAAATATCTCATACTGCTATAGGGAGAGGTTCCTGCTGCTGCTGTGAGGGATAGATTAGTGTTCTAAAATCAGATCATACTGGTATAGGTAGAGGTTCCTGCTGCTGGTGTGAGGGACAGAGTAGTGCTCTAAAATTATCTCATACTGCTATAGGGAGAGGTTCCTGCCTGGTGCTGGTCTGAGGGATAGATTAACATTCTAAAATCATCTCATACTGCTATAGGGAGAGGTTCCTGCTGCTGCTGTGAGGGATAGATTCATGTTCTAAAATCATCTCATACTTTTATAGAGAGAGGTTCATGCTGCTGCTGTGAGGGACAGATTAGTGTTCTAAAATCATATCATACTGATATAGGGAGAGGTACCTGCTTCTGGTGTGAGGGACAGATTAGTGATCTAAAATCATCTCATACTGCTATAGGGATAGGTTCCTGCTGCTGCTGTGAGGGATAGATTAGTGTTCTAAAATCATCTCATACTGCTATAGGGAGAGGTTCCTGCTGCTGCTGTGAGGGATAGATCAGTGTTCTAAAATCATCTCATACGGCTATAAAGAGAGGTTCCTGCTGCCTGTGTGAGGGACAGATTAGTGTTCTAAAATCATCTCATACTGCTATAGGGAGAGGTTCCTAGTGCTGGTGTGAGGGATAGATTAGTGTTCTAAATTCATCTCATACTGCTATAGTGAGAGGTTCCTGCTGCTGCTGTGAGGGATAGATCAGTGTTCTAAAATCATCTCATACTGCTATAGGGAGAGGTTCCTGCTGCTGCTGTGAGGGATAGATTATTGTTCTAAAATCATCTCATATTGCTATAGGGAGAGGTTCCTTCCTGGTGCTGGTGTGAGGGATAGATTAGCGTTCTAAAATAATCTCATACTGCTATAGGGAGAGGTTCCAGCTGCTGCTGCGAGGGATAGATTAGTGTTCTAAAATCATCTCATACTGTTATAGGGAGAGGTTCATGCTGCTGCTGTGAGGGACAGATTAGTGTTCTAAAATCATATCATACTGGTATAGGGAGAAGTTCCTGCTGCTGGTGTGAGGTACAGATTAGTGTTCTAAAATCATATCATACTGGTATAGGGAGAGGCTCCTGCTGCTGGTGTGAGGTACAGATTAGTGTTCTAAAATCATACCATACTGCTATAGGGAGAGGTTCCTTCCTGGTGCTGGTGTGAGGGATAGATTAGCATTCTAAAATCATCTCATACTGCTATGGGGATAGGTTCCTGCTGCTGCTGTGAGGGTTAGATTAGCGTACTAAAATAATCTCATACTGCTATACGGAGAGGTTCCTTCTGCTGCTGTGAGGGATAGATTAGTGTTCTAAAATCATCTCATATTGCTATAGGAAGAGGTTCCTTCCTGGTGCTGGTGTGAGGGATAGATTAGCGTTCTAAAATAAACTCATACTGCTATAGGGATAGGTTCCAGCTGCTGCTGCGAGGGATAGATTAGTGTTCTAAAATCATCTCATACTGTTATAGGGAAAGGTTCATGCTGCTGCTGTGAGGGACAGATTAGTGTTGTAAAATCATATCATACTGGTATAGGGAGAGGTTCCTGCTGCTGGTGTGAGGTACAGATTAGTGTTCTAAAATCATATCATACTGGTATAGGGAGAGGTTCCTTCCTGGTGCTGGTGTGAGGGATAGATTAGCGTTCTAAAATCATCTCATACTGCTATAGGGAGAGGTTCCTGCTGCTGCTGTGAGGGGTAGATTAGCGTACTAAAATCATCTCATACTGCTATACGGAGAGGTTCCTTCTGCTGCTGTGAGGGATAGATTAGCATTCTAAAATCATCTCATACTGCTATAGGGAGAGGTTCCTGCTGCTGCTGTGAGGGGTAGATTAGCGTACTAAAATCATCTCATACTGCTATACGGAGAGGTTCCTTCTGCTGCTGTGAGGGATAGATTAGTGTTCTAAAATCATCTCATACTGCTATAGGGAGAGGTTCCTGCTGCTGCTGCTGTGAGGGGTAGATCAGTGTTCTAAAATTATCTCATACGGCTATAGAGAGAGGTTCCTGCTGCCTGTGTGAGGGACAGATTAGTGTTCTAAAATCATCTCATACTGCTATAGGGAGAGGTTCCTGCTGCTGCTGTGAGGGATAGATTAGTGTTTTAAAATCATATCATACTGACATAGGGAGAGGTTCCTGCTGCTAGTGTGAGGGATAGATTAGTGTTCTAAAATCATCTCATACTGCTATAGGGATAGGTTCCTGCTGCTGCTGTGAGGGATAGATTAGGGTTTTAAAATCATCTCATACTGCTATAGGGAGAGGTTCCTGATGCTGCTGTGAGTGATAGATCAGTATTCTAAAATCATCTCATACTGCTATAGAGAGAGATACCTGCTGCCTTTGTGAGGGACAGATTAGTGTTCTAAAATCATTTCATACTGCTATAGGGAGAAGTTCCTAGTCACGATGTGAGGGATAGATTAGTGTTCTAAAATCATCTCATACTGCCTTAGGGAGAGGTTCCTGCTGCTGCTGTGCGGGATAGATCAGTGTTCTAAAATCCTCTCATACTGTTGTAGGGAGAGGTTAGTGCTGCTGCTGTGAGGTATAGATTAATGTTTTAAAATCATATCATACTGATATAGGGAGAGGTTCCTGCTGCTAGTGTGAGGGATAGATTAGTGTTCTAAAATCATCTCATACTGCTATAGGGAAAGGTTCCTGCTGCTGCTGTGAGGGATAGATTAGTGTTCTAAAATCATCTCATACTGCTATAGGGAGAGGTACCTTCCTGGTGCTGGTGTGAGGGATAGATTAGCCTTCTAAAATCATCTCATACTGCTATAGGGAGAGGTTCCTACTGCTGCTTTGAGGGGTAGATTAGCGTACTAAAATCATCTCATACTGCTATACGGAGAGGTTCCTGCTGCTGGTGTGAGGGACGGATTAGTGTTCTAAAATCATCTCATACTGCTATAGGTAGAGGTTCCTGCTGCTGCTGTGAGGGATGGATTTGTGTTCTAAAATCATCTCATACTGCTATAGGGAGAGGTTCCTTCCTGGTGCTGGATTGAGGAATAGATTAGTGTTCTAAAATCATCTAATACTGCTATAGGGAGAGGTTCCTGCTGCTGCTGTGAGGGATAGATTAGCGCTCTAAAATCATCTCATACTGCTATAGGGAGAGGTTCCTGCTGCTGCTGTGTGAGGGACAGATTAGTGTTCTAAAATCATCTCATACTGCTATAGATAGAGGTTCCTGCTGCTGTGAGGCACAGATTAGTGTTCCAAAATCATATTATACTGGTATAGGGAGAGGTTCCTGTTGCTGGTGTGAGGGACAGATTAGTGTACTAAAATCATATCATACTGATATAGAGAGAGGTACCTGCTGCTGGTGTGAGGGACAGATTAGTGTTCTAAAATAATCTCATACTGCTATAGTGAGAGGTTCCTGCTGCTGCTGTGAGGGCTAGATTAGTGTTCTAAAATCATCTCATACTGCTATAGGGATATATTCCTGCTGCTGCTTTGAGGGATGGATTAGTGTTCTAAAATCAGATCATACTGGTATAGGTAGAGGTTCCTGCTGCTGGTGTGAGGGACAGAGTAGTGCTCTAAAATCATCTCATACTGCTATAGGGAGAGGTTCCTGCCTGGTGCTGGTCTGAGGGATAGATTAGCATTCTAAAATCATCTCATCCTGCTATAGGGATAGGTTCCTGCTGCTGCTGTGAGGGATAGATTTGTGTTCTAAAATAATCTCATACTGTTATAGAGAAAGGTTCATGCTGCTGCTGTGAGGGGCAGATACGTGTTCTAAAATCATATCATACTGATATAGGGAGAGGTACCTGCTTCTGGTGTGAGGGACAGATTAGTGATCTAAAATCATCTCATACTGCTATAGGGATAGGTTTCTGCTGCTGCTGTGAGGGATAGATTAGTGTTCTAAAATCATCTCATACTGCTATAGGGAGAGGTTCCTGCTGCTGCTGTGAGGGATAGATCAGTGTTCTAAAATTATCTCATACAGCTATAGAGAGAGGTTCCTGCTGCCTGTGTGAGGGACAGATTCGTGTTCTAAAATAATCTCATACTGCTATAGGGAGAGGTTCCTGCTGCTGCTGTGAGGGATAGATCAGTGTTCTAAAATCATCTCATACTTCTATAGGGAGAGGTTCCTGCTGCTGCTGTGAGGGATAGATTAGTGTTTTAAAATCATATCATACTGACATAGGGAGAGGTTCCTGCTGCTAGTTTGAGGGATAGATTAGTGTTCTAAAATCATATCATACTGCTATAGGGATAGGTTCCTGCTGCTGCTGTGAGGGATAGATTAGGGTTTTAAAATCATCTCATACTGCTATAGGGAGAGGTTCCTGATGCTGTTGTGAGTGATAGATCAGTGTTCTAAAATCATCTCATACTGCTTTAGAGAGAGATACCTGCTGCCTTTGTGAGGGACAGATTAGTGTTCTAAAATCATTTCATACTGCTATAGGGAGAAGTTCCTAGTCACGATGTGAGGGATAGATTAGTGTTCTAAAATCATCTCATACTGCCTTAGGGATAGGTTCCTGCTGCTGCTGTGCAGGATAGATCAGTGTTCTAAAATTCTCTCATACTGTTGTAGGGAGAGGTTAGTGCTGCTGCTGTGAGGTATAGATTAGTGTTTTAAAATCATATCATACTGATATAGGGAGAGGTTCCTGCTGCTAGTGTGAGGGATAGATTAGTGTTCTAAAATCATCTCATACTGCTATAGGGAAAGGTTCCTGCTGCTGCTGTGAGGGATAGATTAGTGTTCTAAAATCATCTCATACTGCTATAGGGAGAGGTACCTTCCTGGTGCTGGTGTGAGGGATAGATTAGCCTTCTAAAATCATCTCATACTGCTATAGGGAGAGGTTCCTACTGCTGCTTTGAGGGGTAGATTAGCGTACTAAAATCATTTCATACTGCTATACGGAGAGGTTCCTGCTGCTGGTGTGAGGGACGGATTAGTGTTCTAAAATCATCTCATACTGCTATAGGTAGAGGTTCCTCCTGCTGCTGTGAGGGATGGATTAGTGTTCTAAATTCATCTCATACTGCTATAGGGAGAGGTTCCTTCCTGGTGCTGGATTGAGGAATAGATTAGTGTTCTAAAATCATCTAATACTGCTATAGGGAGAGGTTCCTGCTGCTGCTGTGAGGGATAGATTAGCGTTCTAAAATCATCTCATACTGCTATAGGGAGAGGTTCCTGCTGCTGCTGTGTGAGGGACAGATTAGTGTTCTAAAATAATCTCATACTGCTATAGTGAGAGGTTCCTGCTGCTGCTGTGAGGGCTAGATTATTGTTCTAAAATCATCTCATACTGCTATAGGGATATATTCCTGCTGCTGCTTTGAGGGAAAGATTAGTGTTCTAAAATCATCTCATACTGCTATAGGGAGAGGTTCCTTCCTGGTGCTGGATTGAGGGATAGAATAGTGTTCTAAAATCATCTCATACTGCTATAGGGAGAGGTTCCTGCTGCTGCTGTGAGGGATAGATTAGCGTTCTAAAATCATCTCATACTGCTATAAGGAGAGGTTCCTGCTGCTGCTGTGAGGGATGGATTAGTGTTCTAAAATCATCTCATACCGCTATAGGGTGAGGTTCCTTCCTGGTGCTGGATTGAGGGATAGATTAGCTTTCTAAAATCATCTCATACTGTTATAGGGAGCGGTTCCTGCTGCTGCTGTGAGGGATAGATTAGCGTTCTAAAATCATCTCATACTGCTATAGGGAGAGGTTCCTGCTGCTGCTTTGAGGGATAGATCAGTGTTCTAAAATCATCTCAAACTGCTATAGAGAGAGTTTCCTGCTGCTGTGAGGAACAGATTAGTGTTTTAAAATCATATCATACTGGTGTAGGGAGAGGTTCCTGCTGCTGGTGTGAGGGACAGATTAGTGTTCTAAAATAATCTCATACTGCTATAGGGAGAGGTTCCTGCTGCTGCAATAAAAGGTGTAGATTAGTGTTCTAAAATCATGTCATACTGCTATAGGGAGAGGTTCCTGCTGCTGCTGTGAGGGATAGATTAGTGTTCTAAAATCATCTCATACTGCTATAGGGAGAGGTTCCTGCTGCTGCTGTGAGGGATAGATTAATGTTCTAAAATAATCTCATACTGCTATAGGGAGAGGTTCCTGCTGCTGTGAGGGACAGATTAGTGTTCTAAAATCATCTCATACTGCTATAGGGAGAATTCCCTGCTGCTGCTGATGTGAGGGATAGATTAGTGTTCTAAAATCATCTCATACTGCTATAGGGAGAGGTTCCTGCTGCTGCTGTGAGGGATTGATTAGTGTTCTAAAATCCTCTCATACTGCTACAGGGAGATGTTCCTGCTGCTGCTGTTAGGGATAGATTAGTGTTCTATAATCATCTCATACTTCTATAGGGAGAGGTTCCTGCTGCTGGTGTGAGGGACAGGTTAGTGTACTAAAATCATATCATACTGGTATAGAAAGGTGTTCCTGCTGCTGGTTTGAGGGACAAATAATAATTTATTATTCTTTTTTTATTATTATTAATAAATAGTTCTACACAGTACATTTGCACCTTGCTGAGCATTTCTTGCACAAAAATAAAAAGTGCGTCTACATTGCTGGTTTAAAAAAAAATGAATAATATTTTTTTTAATATTATATTAATAAATAGTGCTACACAGTACATTTGCTCCTTGCTGTGCATTTCTTGCACAAAATTAAAAAGTGTGTCGACATTGCTGGTTTAAAAAATAATCTAAATTTGTGCTAAATAGTACATTTGCATCCAGAATGAGCAGTGTCAAAAAGGGACGTGGTCGTGGTGCTGCTGGTGCTGTTGGAGTTGGTGGTGTTGGTGAAGCTCCTGTTGCAAGGAGAGGACATGGTCGATCTGTGCCAGCTACACGCACAAGTGAAACACCTTCCTCTGGTGCTAGTAGCCGACAGAACCTAAAACGTTATATGGTAGGCCCGAATGCCACTCAACGAATGGTGAGTAGAGTTGAGTGAACCCGAACTGTGAAGTTCGGGTCCTTACCGAACTTTGGGGTGTCCGCGACCCGGACCCGAACCCGGACATTTGAAAAAAAGTTTGGTTTCGGGTTCTGGGTGCGGGTATTTGATCCCACCTGTTGAATAGCTGCAGGGCAGCCAATCAACGAGCGTTTCACTGTTTTGCCCTTAGAAGCCATCAAAGCCACTGCCTACTAATGGCATGGCTGTGATTGGCCAGTGCATCATGACCCAGCCTCTTTATAAGCTGAAGTCACTTAGTGCTGGATGTCACATGCTCTCTGGCTAGTGTAGGGAGAGGATGCTGCCGGCGCTGTGAGGGACAGATTGCAAATATAATAACATCTCATCCTGCATTACAGAACGAACTGATTGTGGACTAGGTGGAGATTACTACTACTACTGCTTTTAGGGACAGATTGCAAATCAAATAACATCTCATCCTGCATTACAGAACGATCTGACTGGACTAGGTAGAGTCTACTGCTTAGAGGGACAGATTATTGTTCTAAAATCATCTTCTAGTTCTATAGGGTCAGGTTCCTGCTGTTGCTGTAAGGGTCAGATTATTGTTCTAAAATCATCGCCTACTTTATAGAGTCAGGTTCCTGGTGTTGCTGTAAGGTACAGATTATTGTTCTAAAATCATTTTACTTCCTTTTGCAGCCCTCTAGCACTTTCCAGGACTTTTTTACAGTCATTTTTGTGCCGAAAAGTTCGGGTCCCCATTGATTTCAATGGGGTTCGGGGTCAAGTTCGGGTCAAGTTCGGTACTGAACCCTAACTTTTTCGCGAAGTTTGGCCGAACCCACCAAACCCGAACATCCAGGTGTTCGCTCAACTCTAATGGTGAGCCCAGAACAAGTACAGGCGATAATAGATTGGGTGGCTTACAATGCCTCCAGTTCCTTCACATTGTCTCCCACCCGGTCCCTTGCTGAAAGCTCAGAGTTGGCAAGTGAACCCCATGGCCATCTATCTTTCACCTCAGCCAAGCAGTCTGAGCCCCAAGTCAAGCAGCAGTCTCTTATGCTTTTTGATGACTCTGCTGGTGAGCATTCCTTGGGCCATCCACATAGCCCTGCCACAGAAGTGGAAGACATTGAGTGCACCGATGCCCAACCACTACTGTTGCAGGATGAGGACATGGAAACACCACCGCAGCACGTCTGATGATGATGACGAAACACAGGTGCCAACTGCTGCGGCTTTGTACACTGTGCAGACTGACAAGGAGGGCAGTGGTGAAGAGTGGGTGAAAGATGATGTGGAGGATGATGAGGTCCTAGACCCCACATGGAATGAAGATCATGCGAGTAACGTGTGCAGTTTGGAGGAAGAGGTGGTGGTTGCACGGAGGCACCAGCACAGCAAAACAGGAAGCAGGTTTCAAAAGCGGAGTGAGCGTCCCCTAGACAGTATGCCTGCTACTACCCACCACACCCAGGGACCTAGCACACCAAAGGCAGCTCAAAGGCGTTCCCTGGTGTGGCAGTTCTTCAGACAATGTGCTGACGACAAGACACAAGTAGTTTGCATGCTGTGCAATGAGAGCCAAAAGTGAGGCATAAATGTTCTAAACCTGAGCACAACCTGTATGACCTAAATGCAAAGCATAAGCTGCAGTGGAATAAGTACCTCAAAATCCAAGAAAGGTCTCGGGCTCCTCCTGCTTCCTCTTCTGCTGCTGCCTCGGCCTCTTCCTCCACCTCTACAGTGCCAGTGTCACCTGCCACCCAGCAAAAAGATGATGTGACAGCAACGCCACCATGTCTGCTACCGTCCACAAGCATTTCCACACCATGGTCCCATGGAAGCTTACAGCTGTCCATCTCCCAAACACTGGAAAGAAAGAGGAAGTACTCCCCTACCCACACGCAATCCCTGGCCCTGAATGCCAACATTTCAAAATTCCTGGCCTTTGAAATGCTGTCATTTAAACTAGGATTGAGGGGGAAGGGTGAATTAGATTATAATGGGGTAGACAGGTCAGACAGGGGTCAGCCCCTATTGGTGGGTGGAATGGGGAAAGATGGGGAGGAGGTCAAAGAAAGATGATATGAAGGTTCCCATGTTACAATCAACCATTGGAAATGGTACTGTTTGTGCTAAAATTAAAAATATGCAACATACATGTGCAAAATGTGACAGTGAATTAAAGTGTTTGTTCACCAATGCCAGGAGTCTGCCAAGCAAAATAGGTGAGTTGGAAGCTCTGGTGCATGAGGAGAACTATGATTTGATTGGTATAGCTGAATCTTGGCTTCATTCTTCACATGACTGGGTTATTAATATTCCTGGCTATGCTCTCTTTCAGAAAGACAGGGTAAAACAGAGGGGTGGTGGTGTCTGTCTCTATGTGAGAAGTGATCTCAAAACGAGTGTGAATGAGGACCTAGTTGATGGAGAGTGTGATGAGTCTGAAGCATTATGGGTAGATTTGCATATGGGTGTGCACACTACAAAGGTTATCATTGGAGTTTGTTATAGACCTCCCAGTGTTAAAGAGGAGGTGGAGACTCTGCTCCTTGCACAGATAGAAAGAGCAGCAAGGGCTGGGACAGTGATAATAATGGGGGATTTTAACTACCCGGAAATTAACTGGAGAAATGGCACTGCTGGGACAGCTAAAGGGCAAAAATGTATAGACCTATTACAGGACAATTTTATGGTCCAGTTTATTGAGGCCCCAAATAGGAATGGCGCTTTGCTGGACCTGGTAATCTCAAACCATGCAGAGCTTTTTAACAATATTCATATAAAAGAACATCTGGGTAACAGAGACCATAACATGATTTCATTTAATGTAAGCTGCAAGCAACAAACACAAACGGGAAAGATAAAAACACTTAATTATAAGAGAGCAAATTTTACAAAGATGAGGGCTGCTCTCCAGGACTTAGACTGGGAGGGAATATTGGCATTAATGAACACAGAACAGAAATGGGAATTTTTCAAAAAAACTGTATGCGAACGCACTGCAAAGTATATTCCCATGGGCAATAAATTCAAAAGGCTAAAAACAAAACCTATGTGGCTCACGGCCAAAGTTAAAAAAGTTATAAATGATAAGAAAAGAGCATTTAAAAAATATAAAAATGAGGGAACACTATCATCTTTTAAATGTTACAAAGAATATAACAGAATATGTAAAAAGGAAATCAAGGATGCAAAAATTCACAAAGAACAACAGATTGCAAAAGATAGTAAGACAAACCCCCAAAAATTCTTCAAATATATTAATAGTAAAAAGGTCAGGTCTGAGCATGTAGGCCCTTTACAAAATAATCTAGAGTGCATGACTGGGGACAAAGAGAAGGCAAACTTATTAAATACTTTCTTCAGCTCTGTGTATACAAAGGAGCATGGGGCAGCTCATGTCCACGTCGGGGTTGGTAGTGACGCAGCCCCAAATGATCCACAATGGTTCAAAAGTGAAATGGTCCAGAAGTATTTAGACAGAATAAAGGTAAATAAAGCACCTGGACCAGATGGCATCCATCCACGGATCCTAAAGGAATTGAGCTCTGTCATTTCAAACGGTAGACCAGGTCCACGAAATAAATGGAAATAAGACAGATTTATGAAGACCTGGTAAAGTGAAAACTTGGTAACACCTAGTAAACCCCGACGCAGTGATGGTTGGGGCTGCACCTGTACTCGACGGGGTACGAGGAAACATATGTGTCTCGACTTCTTTCATAAATTATTCAAACGGAAGAGAAACAGGGGTCAGTACGTGAGATCTAATAAAACATTTCCCGGATGTACGAGTCTGGACTGGAAAAATGATAATTATATAAACTTCTTAAAAACCCCCAAACAGAATGATAGAAAACGTTAGACAGCAAGAAACACTTAAAAA
>BLSH010291684.1:1953168-1975064 GCA_018402905.1 Glandirana rugosa | reverse complement strand
GGTATTATCTTGGTGATGGATTGGGAAGGGGGGGGCCTATGTATTGGGGTATAACAGGGGCCACATTATGGCGGGGGGGTGCTACTTGGAGACCATTGGGATGTTTGGTATGACAGGGGGTCCGTTGTGATGAGGGTTACATCTGTGGGCCCCATTATGGTATCTGTGGGATCGGGAGGGGGGCGGTACTACTGGGGAACCATTGTGATGTGGGGTATGATGGGGGGTAAAATTATAGTAGTGGTAATACTAAGGGGCTCTTATGGTGGGGAGTGTCATTGACAGACCACTGTGCTTTGGGTGATACTAGGCGACCGCTGTGATGAGGGTCACATCTGGGGTCCCATTATGGTTTGTGTGATCAGAAAGGGAATACTAGGGCCCTGCCCTTGTTAATTGTGGTGTAGGGTATGATGGAGGGGGGTATTATCTTGGTGATGGTTTGGGAGGGGGACCTGTGTATTGGGGTATAACAGGGTCCACATTATGGTGGGGGGCAAGGAGGGGGGGTGCTACTTGGAGACCATTGTGATGTTTGGTATGACAGGGGGTCCATTGGGATGAGGGTTACATCTGTGGGCCCTAGGGTTGTCACCTCATCCCTTTAAACCTGAACACATATTAATTACACAGGTTCTGAAGCTAATTGAATGCAGGTAAGGCACTAAGTGAGTTTAATTACCACCTTAATATGCCTCAGATCCTGTGTAATTTAATATCTGTTCGGGTTTAACGGGATGAGGTGGCAACCTTAGTGGGCCCCATTATGGTGTCTGTGGGATTGGGCAGTACTACTAGGGAGCCATTGTGATGTGGGGTATGACGGAGAGTCCATTATAGTATTGGCACATGCTAAGGGGCTCTTATGGTGGGGGGGGGGTATCATTGGGGGACCATTGTGTCTTGTGTGGGTTTAGCAGAGGGACATTATGGTGGGGTGCTACTAGGAGACCATTGTGATGAGGGTTACATCTGGGGGCCCATTATGGTATGTGATTTTGAGAAGGGGTGGGGGAATAAATCTAGGGGACCACCATTAATTGTGGTGTGGGGTATCATGGGGGTAATTATCTTGGTGATTTGGGAGGTGGTTATGCAGTGGGAATCACTGTGGTGGAATATAACAGGGACCACATTTTGGTGGGGGGGGGTAATAACAGAGGACCATTGTGGTGAAGTATTATGATGGTGGGGAGTGCTGCTAGGAGAGCATGGTGATATTGGATATGGCAGGGGATCCATTGTGATGAGGGTTACATCTGTGGGCCCATTATGGTGTGTATTTGATTTTTGGGAGTTAATTCTAGAGAACCATTGTGGTGTGGGGTATGGGGAAGCAATATGGTAGTGGTAATACCAGGGCATCATAATGTGATGAGGGATCATTATAGTGGGGGGGTGTAAATGGGAGACCATTCTTTAGTGGGGTTAATACTGGGGTACCACTGTGGCGGCATATGACAGACCCCTTTATGGCAGTTGTAATATTAGGGGACCATTATGGGAGGGGGGAGGGTGTTCTTGGTGGACCATAATGGTGAGGGAAAATACTGGTTGACCAATGTGTTCTGCTCTGGGGGTATGACTGGGGAGTGTGGTGGGTTATGACAGGGACCATATTATGGTGGGGGTATTACTAGGGGACTATTGTGGTGTGGGGTAGGACACAGGGCCTATTATGTCGATGAGGAGGTGCTAGGAGGCCATTGGGGTGTGGGGTTGGGCTGGGGGTCCGTTGTGAAGAGAAGAGAAGCCCATTATGGTGTGGGTGATACTAGCGGACCACCATTGTTAATTGTGGTGTGGTGTATCACAGGAGGGCCATTATAGTAGTGATAATACTAGGAGGCCATTATGGTGGGAGGGTGTGATTGGAGGACCATAGTGAGGGGGAAATACTGGTGGATCAATGTGGTGTGCTGTAGGCTATGACTGGGTGCCCATTATCGTGGTGGTGATGGGGGAGTAATACTGAGGGACCACTGTGGTGGGGTGTTACAGAGACCTTATTATGGCAGTGGTAATACTAGGGGACCATTATGGTGGGGGGTTTATTGGGGGGTATAATGGTTGGGGTAATACTGGGAGACCAAAGTGGTGTAATATGGAGTAATGACTGGGTGCCCACTGTCTTGGTAGTGTGGACAATACTGGGGGACCACTGTGGTGGAATATAACAGATGCCATATTATGTTGGGGGGTGTGCTACTAGGAGACCATTGTGGTGGGGTATGACAGGGAGCCTATTATGGTTGGGGGTGCTGCTAAGAGACCGTTGCCATGTTGGGTATGACAGGAGGTCCATTGTAGGGGAAGGGGTAATTCTGGGAAAAAAATGTTGAAAACTAAAGATCATAAACAGTCAGTTGATTGAATTAATGCATCCGGGAGCAGCGTATTGAGATGGAATATCCAGAAGGTCTCACATTTACGAAGTATTGTAAATATGTATGTATCAATATCTATCCAACGTGCCAGCAATCAACGACTTTATAGGTCCATGAGCTCACTGCCCCAGTGCTGCTGAACAGAGCATTACAGGAATATGATATGAAGACAGAGTTAGGTACTTACATTAGCTGTATGTTGCTGTATAATACTTTGAGAGACTCGGTTCATGAATATAAATGTTGTCTTTTGTATATATGTAGATGTCTGCAGGATTTCTGCTTTACATGTCCTGTTATTTGGATGAAGTTTGCTTCCAATAATTGATAGCTGTTCTATCTTCTCCCCACACAGACCAGCTTTGTCAGCATGGTGTACACACAGTCAGAGATTCTGCAGAAAGAAGTCTATCTGTTTGAGCGGATCGATTCCACCCACCGGGAGAGCATGAAGCACCTGAAAGCCCTCTGTTTCCTGAGACCCACCAAGGTAGAGGACACTGAGAAAGCCTTATCGGGAGGGTTGTCGCCTGTGCTGCTCATAGAAACCAATCAGATTCCAGCTTTTATTGTGTACGGTGCAGGTGACTCAGTGAAAGTGGAAATTTAAAGTAGAATAAACTTTTATTAAAAAGAAAAAAAGACATTAGTTCTTCTAGCTCTACTTGAATAATGGATATACTAAAGTAATTTAGAATCAATATGCCACAACATATACGTTTTGCTTTAAAGTGCAGTGCCTTAAAGGTTCTCTTCTGTCATAAATACCCACCTGCCAGCCTTTTTTGAAAAAAGGGCAATTTAAAGGGATAGTTCACCTTCACCAAAACCTACTTATGCAGGTAAGGGGCGTCTGTAGATAAAAACAAACTGTGCAGCTCTGACTAAAGTTGAATAATGTCCTTGCTATAGGTGGAGGCCATTTACATACCTTATGAAGACTGACTGGGATACACCCAGGACGTTGCTAAGTGTGGCCTAGTCATCACTGCTCACCTTCACCATGTCAGGTGTAAGCATGCAATCGGGAAAGAAAAATTGGGACTTTGTAGATGCTGGTTTAACCTCCTCCCTGAAAAATTACACAGTAGTGTATTATAACAAGCACTTTATTAAATTACATAAATTCATGCATGGTGCGGGCTCAGCTATAGAAATAGTGGCCCACCCATATGTACAAACAAAAAGTTTCATTAAAAACAGTGACACTGTATATAGTCCATATTATAGATGTATATAAGATACCAAATACTCCTGGCTACGTATGCAAAATGCAGATGGAAATAATCGCCAGGGTGGTATGCAGAGCCCAATACTAGTACAGTGATCCAAGATGTTCCGACGCGTTTCGCCCGACTAATTGGGCTTCTTCAGGGACTTGGATCGCAATACAGTCACTGTAGCTAAGAGTACTAAGGTGTCACAATAGTACATCGGAGGTCAGACGGATGGTATCCATAGAGGCGGTTGTGGGAGGTCAGTTTGCGTAAATCAGACATAGATGTTGCCATTAACAATCATCTCTAAGGTGCCACAGATGTATGGGTATGCAAATGGGTCAATGAGCATATATAATGAACTGCAGCCTACGGTCCCGACTTACAGATGAACAGGATCCATAGCATCTCTAGATGCTTAGCAAGGGATCCTCCCATAAAGATGGTCCTGTGGTAACAGCCAAAGTGTCAGTAACACGGGGAGCCCTTCAGGCATCCATCTCCCACGACCGCCTCAGCCACCAAAAGAAAGCTCTATTTGTGTGAAAAAAAGGACGCAAATTTCATATGGGTACAATGTTGCATGACTGAGTAATTGTCATTCAAAATGTGAGAGCACTGAAAGCTGAAAATTGGTCTGGTTAGGAAGGGGGTTTAAGTGCCCAGTGGTCAAGTGGATATACAGTGTCACTGTTTTTAATGAAACTTTTTGTTTGTACATATGGGTGGGCCACTATTTCTATAGCTGAGCCCGCACCATGCATGAATTTATGTAATTTAATAAAGTGCTTGTTATAATTCACTACTGTGTAATTTTTCAGGGAGGAGGTTAAACCAGCATCTACAAAGTCCCAATTTTTCTTTCCTTTTTTCCTTTCCTTTTTTCATTATTTTTACTGGGATGTGGTGCTGGTATTACTCTGTCACACTCAATATTTGTTTCATGTAAGCATGCAATCACTGAGCTCAGAGCTACCGCATCAGGGAAGAGAAAGGACAGGGGGTTTAAATCAGAAAAAGAGATCACTCCTGTGATGGTGGAGGTGAGCAGAAACGACTAGGCCTCACTTGGCAATATCCTGGGAGTTCTCCAGTCAGGGTTCAAGAAGTACATAAATGGCCTACACCTATAGCAAGGGCTTTATTCAACTTTAGTCAGAGCTACACACTTTTTCATCTACAGATGCCGCTTACCTGCATAGGCAGTTTTTTGGTGAAGGTGAACAATCCATTTAAATTCCCCTTTTTTAGAAAAAGGCTGGCAGGTAGGGTATTTCACAGAAGAGACCCTAGTCGTCTCGCTGGACTTCAGTAAACATGTGGGGGTGCCAATAATTGTGAGGTACATTTTTGCAAGAGTCAATCATGTTTCTCACAAGTAGAGCATCCGGTTAAAATGAATAGGTTGCCTTACATGTGATGCAGGAAAATGCGTGGAAGCACACGCGTCAGCACAAGTGTGAGCCAAGCTTATTCTGCTTTAAAATTATCCAGATGTTTTGTTGTCACTCCGCTACTCTTCCCCAAACTTTGCGTTTGGGAGTGCACACCGTTCACTCCCACAGTCACGTTGCTTGCCCTGTAGGGTACCCAGGATTGAACTGCTGTCAATCACTGGCCTGGTGGGAGGAGAAGGAGCTCCAGGAGAGTAGCTAGAACAGAGCTTCTCTGAACCATTGGCCTAGTTGGTAGGGGTGGGGGGGTGCAGTAGAGTGACTTAAAGAAGTACAGCCAAAGCTTGTTTGGCTGTACTTCTGTGGATCGTGGGAGCGCAGTGCGTTCTGCACGCCTGTGACCCATTTTCAGCTGACAGCGGGCTGGAGCCTGCTGTCGGCTGATGGTCACTCAGCTGGTCCAGGCTGGAGAAAGATTGTGACAGTATGGTTGGGATCCGCCCAGAAGCCTCTCAGCAAGCCGCTAGATTTAGGGCTTAATTACCAGGTTGTCAAACTGACGGCCCTCTAGCTGTTTTGGAACTACAAGTCCCATCATGCCTCTGCCTGTGGGAGTCATGCTTGTAACTATCAGCTTTGCAATACCTCATTGGAATTGTACCTCATTGGCAACAACTAGAGGGCCGCCAGTTTGACACCTGTGGAAGGATAAATTCACCTTTACAAAAAAAAAAAAAAACAATTGCACATCTTTTTGCAGATAAAACAAAATGTGCATTTATTATTTTTTGTTGTTGTTGGGAGCCTGGAAAGCATTGCACCCATGATCAGCAGCATCGTATGGCTAAGCAGTTACATCCTAGCAGGAAGCATCAGTGAACTACCATAGCGCTCAACATTGCCATTGTGGTTCATTGAGAACTACAAGCTGACAGCCGCAAAGGCTGCTGGACCTTGTCGTTTTCTGATTCACAGAACACTGTGAATGGATGATGCGGGCAGAAACCCGCAAGGCTGCGTCTTTTACAGATTGTGACAGCTTGCAGGCGGGAGAAGATACCCTGCTAGCTGTCACACTGAGGGTTCAGGGGGAGTGGGGGCCGGTGCATCTGTAACTTGTTACATGGTACAAAAGGTGACGTTCTCCTTTAAAGTAAATCTGTACATGTCCCTTCAGGGGAACCGGCTTTCAAAGCCAATGTTTTTTTTTCCATACAGGAAAACGTTGAGTATTTGATCAAGGAGCTTCGCAGACCCAAGTACAGCGTCTACTTCCTCTGTGAGTAGTCAGATAATGCGTGAAGTGACATGTGTTGGTAATGGGTTTGACCTTAGTGTATGGCTACCCATGTATAGTTATGGCAGGGACATTGGACTATAAACTACTTTGAGGCTGAGACTGATCTGAATGGATCAGTGTACATTGTAAATTGTTTAAAGCTGAAGTTCAATCCAGTTCCTTTTTTTTTTTTTTCATCAACATGCCAATGAAAAAAAAAAACCCTGTTTTCATTGCATACAAATAATGTTGTCTTTGGGTCTCTGTTCTTCTCTATGCAATGCAGGAAGATCCTTGCTGATGGGAAGGGCTGTATATTGCTTCCTAAAATCTCCCAGTGCCCCGCCTCAGTACTTCTCTGAAGACTTCTCCGCTAGGATGCAAGCAGTGGGCTGTATTTTGGGTAGAGTTAGACAAATATCAAAGTGTTTTGAAGGTTGAAGGAGTGTGCCTTGCTGTATTTTCATGCCGACTGCCCTAGGTAATGCCCACACGTGTTGCTGAGCCTCCATGATTGGTGGAACTTAAATGCAATGAACAAAAGGGGCGGGCCAAGGGCAGTCAGCCTGAGGAGGAAAATGCTAGATGATGCTGGATGTTCTCCAGCTTGGAAATGAGGCGGGGCTGTGTCTCACTTGCTGCAGCTCTTAATGCACACAGTGTGAAGCTCACAGTCTGCATTGAATTCAGAGTAAGTGAGTATAGGTGAGGATCTTGTACAACTCTGCAAGACTGAATGTCAGGCTGAAGTTCAGCTTTAAGGCTCGGTTCATACTGCAGCGACTTGTAATGCGACTTGAGAGTTCAAAGTGGCAGCGAAAAAGGTTCCTGCACTACTTTGGGGCAACTTCATCACGACTTGCAATGACTGTTAATTAAGTCGCAAGCAAGCCGCAATGAAGTCGCGTGGCAAAGTCGCAGCAGTGTGTGCCCAGCCTAAGAGTTATATGTATTAAGAAAAATGGTTACTAGATTCCCCTCATGTATTAACCTAAGATATCATCATGTCTGGAAGGATAATGTCTGTGTAAGTAACTTCCTTAACAGGCAAATTGCTAAATTACCAGCTAAAATCTGTATGTTTGTATTCTGTGATTGACAGACTTCAGCAATGTGATCAGCAAGAGTGATGTGAAGTCCCTAGCGGAGGCCGATGAGCAGGAGGTGGTGGCTGAAGTCCAGGTGAGTATATACAACAGCTTATTGATGTTGTAAAACACAGA
This sequence comes from Glandirana rugosa, assembly GCA_018402905.1. Classification (NCBI taxonomy): domain Eukaryota; kingdom Metazoa; phylum Chordata; class Amphibia; order Anura; family Ranidae; genus Glandirana; species Glandirana rugosa. The sequence continues at coordinate 1,967,564 of BLSH010291684.1, read as the reverse complement.
GGACATAATAGACAGGCAAGGACACGACTGAACAATTGGCAGGCATTAAGATCATCTCGAGCTTAAAGCGGAGCTACACTTACCTTTCTGTCAACTGTCCTTATCCTTCGCCCTTCTTCTGAGTGCCAGTTTTCGGGCCTCTTCATCGGCCGTCACGAGATAATGTAACTCATGCACAGGATCAGTCATCCCAGCATGAGGGGGCCCCCTTCATCAGGGCTTAAAAATGGAAACTGTAAATATAGACTGGACTGGATAGAAGTTGCAAGATATATCCACCTCAGCTCCAGAAGATTTTACCCCCTTCATGACCAGGCCATTGTTTTGCTATTTAGCACTGCACTACTTTAACCACTTGCCGACCGTTCTATAGCTGAAAGACGGCTATAGCACGGTTGTCCTGTTCTGGGAGGGTGTCTATTGATGTCCTCCCAGAACCCTGCCTCCCTGTTCACCCTCTGGACGTGCTTCGGGTGCACTCTGTGATCGCTGTGTCCTTCAGACACAGCTAATCACGGATCGAGTTAAAGAACCATTCACAGCGGCCCTATACCATGTAATCAGCTGTGTCCAATCACAGCTCATCAAATATAAACAAATGCCGATTATCAGCGTATCCTTTCCTCATCGCTGTCACTGTGTGAGGAAAGGAAAGCCAATAACTGACTATTCTGTGACCGGGGACATAGACACTGATCAACAGTGCCTTGATTATCAGTGCAGCTTCATCAGTGCCACCTATCAGAGCCTATCGGTGCTGCCTGTCAGTGCCTATCAGGGCCATGTTAACAGTGCAGCCTCACCAGTGCCCATCGGTGAAGAAGAAAAATTACTTATTCGCAAACTTTTATAACAGAAATGAAGAAAATGTTTGTTTTTTGTCCCCAGAATTTTCAGTCTTTTTTTTTGTTTGTTTAGCAAAAAATAAAAAAACCCAGTGGTGATTAAATGCCACCAAAAGAAATCTCTGTCTAAAAAAAAAAAAAAAAAAAAGTCATATGGGTACAGTGTTGCATGACCGCGCAATTATCATTCAAGTGCAACAGCACTGAAAGCTGAAAATTGGCCTGGGCGGGGAGAAGGTGACAGTGCCCAGTAGGCACTAAGTGGTTAAAGCGGAGTTCCACCCAAAAGTGTCCCAGGTCCACTTCCTCCCCTGGTGCCGAGGTGCCGAAAGGAAGTTCACCTTCCCTCCCTTCCACCTGGCGATCTTCAGTGCGCAGTGACCGCCCAGCTTTGAAGCCACCGAGGGGAGGGGGAGACGAGCAAGCCGTTGGGCAGCAGCATCGCTGGAGCGAGGGACAGGTGAGTGGCCGATTGTTAAAAGTCAGCAGCTACACTTTTAACAGGGTGGAACTCCGCTTTAACTGGCAATTGCTTGGTCATGCAACGCTGTACCCAAACTAGATTTGTAACATTTTTTTTTTCATACAAGTAGGGCTTTCTTTTGATGGTATTTGATCACCACTGTTTTTTTTTTTTTTTTTTGTTAATATAAATGAAAAAAGATAGAACATTTTTAAAAAAACACAATATTTTTTACTTTCTGTTAAAAAACAAAAAAAAAATTCCACAATTGAGGCCAAAATGTATTTTGTTACATGTCTTTGGTAAAAAAATCCCAATAAGTGTATATTGATTCATTGGTCTGCGTGAAAGTTAAAGCGTCTACAAACTGCTATATATACACTGGAATTTTTATTTTTTTACACTACTTAATGACGATGATCAGGGACTGTGATAGCGCGGCAGGAAATCTGGCACTAACTGGCATTGGGGGGGGGGGGGGCAACTGACTAACTGCCACTAACATCGCCAGTGACATTAAAGAGGAAGTAAACCCTGATGGCGTTTACTTCCTCTATATTACCCTGCTAAGTAGAAGCATAATAGGCTACCATTACGTGTCACTTACCTGCAAATGAAGCCTGTGATGTCCAGCGATGTCCCCTGTGCAGGCAGCACCCATCTTCAGCCCCTCTTCCTTCCGGGGCTGCGACTCCGGCTCTGTGACTGGCCGGAGTCGCGTGATGTCACTACCGCACATGCCGCCAGTCATGGCACAATCTCAGTGAAGAAACTGCACGGAGGCCGTTTCTTCACTGCGCATGTGGCGAAATGACGTCGGCAATGCTAATACACTGCATATCTCCTAAACTGTGCAGTTTTAGGAGATATGCAGGGAACCTAAAAGTAAGCCTTATTATAGGCTTACCTATAGGTTAATGTGGTTATCACAGGTTGATAACCACTTTAATATAGTGATCAGTGATAATACAATGCACTGTCACTGTACTAATAACACTGGCTGGGAAGGGGTTAACATTAGGGGCGATCAATAGGTTAAGTGTGTGCCTAACAATGCGTAATGTGGGCTACTTTTACTACTATATCTCTTTGTTTCTTATTCCTGTTTTGCAGAAATAAGAAACCGAGAGATTGTTCCCTCTGTACAGAGCTCTGTGTTGTTTGTCAACACAGATCTCTGGGCTGTGATTGTACACAGCTGATCAGCAGATTCCGGCTATAAATGATTGGCTGGGACTTTCTGACAGACTCTCCCTGTGTGCAGTCACAGCGGGTTTTTGTGCATGTACGGATCCTAAACCCGGAAGCAGGCTGGTACTGGTACGTCGCTTTATCTGCAGGGGCCGCCCATCCACAGTACATTGCAGGCGGGCAGGCCGAAAGTGGTTATGGCATTTTAAGCAAATGAAGAAATAAAGAACAGTATTTTTCAGCTGCTCCACCAGCTACAGAATAATCCTGTGCTTTATTATTTTATTTTGGTTAAAGTACCAGATATATTGCAACTTTTGTCCAATCGATATATACTGTTCCAACCTGGCAGTTCTCTCTGGAAGCTGGAAATCACTGAAGTAGACACCAACCTGCCTTTCTCTGCCTCGTCCAATCAGAAAACGCTTTGCATTCTTTCAGAGGGCAGGCGTCGGAATGGGAACCAGAAGCTAGTGGAGATCACTGGGGTAGCGGTGTCTTCATCAGTGATTTTCCAGCTTCCAGGGAGATCGGCCAGGTAAGGTATATTCTTTGCTCCAAGCTGTACCAATGTTACTGTGTATAGAATATCTATGCCTGTATTAATTAAAAGTAATTGAACTTGTCTAACTTTAGCTTTTGGGATACAGTTGGTGGGTTTAGTTCCATTTTAATGCATGGTTGCATTGTGGCACAGCTTTCAGTTCAATAAAGAGCTCCACAGCTGTACTGATAGTGAATGAGACCCTCTGGTTATGATTGACATTTGTACAGAAGTCTAGTCTCTCCTATGTAGTTGTACACATTATGACAATAACTTTTTTTATTTTTTTTTAGGAGTTTTATGGAGATTACATAGCTGTGAACCCCCATGTGTTCTCATTAAACATTGTGGGTTGTTACCAGGTAAGAGTCCCGGTTTCATTTATTTTGAGGCACTGCATCACTATAACTGACAATTGTGCGGTCATGCAACATTTTACCCAAACAAAATTGACATCCTTTTTTCCCCACAAATAGAGTTTTATTTTGGTGGTATTTGATCACCTCTGCGGTTTTTAATTTTTCGCTATAAACAAAAAAAAGAGCGACGATTTTGAAAAAAAAAAACAATATTTTTTACTTTCTGCTATAAAACATTAAAAAAAACTAAATTATTCATCAGTTTAGGCCAATATGTATTCTGCTACATATTTTTGGTAAAAAAAAAAAATATTCATCAGTTTAGGCCAATATGTATTCTGCTACATATTTTTGGTAAAAAAAAAAAATAAGTGTATATTGATTGGTTTCATAAAAGTTATCGCGTCTACAAAATAGGGGATAGATTTATGACATTTTTATTTATTTTTACTAGTAATGGCGGCAATCTGCGATTTTTAGTGAGACTGTGACATTGCGGTGGACAGATCCGACGCCTAACTGACATTTTTGACACTTTTTGGGAACCAGTGACATTATTAGTGATCATAACAATATGCACTGTTATTGTACTAATGGCATTAGCAGGGAAGGGGTTAACATTAGGGGAGATCAAGGGGTAAAATGTGTTTCTAACTGTATGTGGACTGTGTGAGTGGGGAAACGCACAGATCCCTCTTCCTGCATAGCAGGAAGACAGGATCTGTGTGATCTCCCCTGTCAGAACGGGGATCTGCCCTGTTTACACAGGCAGATCCCCGTTCTGTCACTGCGGGGAACGATCGCAGGTGGCTGGCGGACATAGAGATCGCCCCACCCGCTGATTGGCTCCCACGCTGGCCAATGGGCGCCCGCCCACAAAAGTGAGTTACCGTGCTGCCGCACAGCTACGGCGATTTGCGGGAAGCAGCCACACTGCCGCAGTATAATAACAGCGGCTGGGGCTGAAGTGAACCATTACAGCGAAGATCATGGTTAACTTTTATTATGAAGAGATCCTGAAGACCAGTAGAATCTAGTAAATAAAGAGGGCCTGCCAGGAGTATACAGTAGAAGTCAGTTTTAACTTTGCGATCCTGCACCCTCCAATTTTCACCCCAGACCATCTTTTTTTGGTCAGGGAATGTGAAGTAGAGGGCCCCCTTCCTCTTCTTCCGTCTCCCAGCAGGGGGGTCCTGAATATTGAGAGTAGAGCATTCCCATAATGTAGAGCCGTTCTCTGCAGCGTTCTCCTTTTGATCCCAGGCTGGTTTGATGTTACTCTTGCATGTTTGTGATGCTCTGGGTTTACAGGAAAGGGGTTGAATGATGCTGAATGTCGTTCAATTACAATACAATTCATTAAAGGAGGAATCAGAGGGCCCTGCTCGTTAGAGCTTACAATCTAGTAGGTTCTCTAACAAACCTCTGAGGGCTTCACAGAACAGCTGTATTTATACTGAGATTAAATTACACACAGGTAGACTTTATTTACTAATTAGGTGACTTCTGAAGGCAATTCGTTCCACTAGGATTTAGTTAGGGGTATTAGAGTAAAGGGGGATGAATACAAATGCACGCTGCACTTTTCACATATTTATTTGTAAAAAGTTTTGAAAACCATTTATCATTTTCCTTCCACTTCACAATTCTGTGCTACTTTGAGTCGGTCTATCACATAAAATCCCAATAAAATACATTTACATTTTTGATGTAAAATGACAAAATGTGGAAAATGTCAAGGGGTATGAATACTTTTTCAAGGCACTGTACATGGGATTTTTATGGTGCTAAGTCAACAAAAAATTCTTCAAAAAGTTTTTTTTATTTCATATACATTAAAATCATATTGTTTACTATACACTTTATTGTTATAATTAAAATAATATATTAAGCTAAAAATGTTATTAATTTTTTTTATTATTATTAAAAACTATGCACAGCTTCATTTTCCATATACAGCAAAGAATACCGTGGTTTGTTTCTTTCCATAAAGGCTACACTGTTATTTCCTCTACATGTTTCGCAGACAATGGCTTCTTCAGGAGGAGTGTTCCCAAGAGTTAATAAGCCACATCCATATCTATCAAAAAATATCTGACCCCAATAACCATTAATCACAACGTTTCTTCGCTAGATTCACTAAAGCGCTAAAGTGGCCATAGAAGAGGCAATATGGTCCCAGTGTCTGCTGTATTGATGCTCAAATTTAAGAGGGGCACCAGACTTTGCTCAGCATGCAAATCTCAATGCATGGTTTATCAAGTATTTAGGTAAAAGGTATTGCTGGTAACCTGTCCAACTGACGTCTCAATGGCTTTATTTTTTTTTTTTTAATCTTTAGCCTGCTAGATGATCTTGGTAACTGACATTCATGCAGAAGTGACAGCAGCTGAAACTCAGTGTTTCCCTATGTGACTTCGCCGAGATCCTTAGCATTACGCGCCCATTGTATATTGGCTTAAATTATTGTTCATATTATGGTCACATTACAGATTTGCTTAAAGTGTTACTAAACCCAGGCCCCTGCATTCACTATATCTGGTCTCCCACAGTACACAAAACATGGAAATGCAATTATTTTAGTTCTCATCAGCAGTATATAGCAGTCTTGTGACTTCTATCAGTGTCTGGTTAAAGCTTGTAGGAGGAGTTTTCATTCTCCTCTGACTGTCCTATGAGGCTGCTGACCCTCTGTCTGGACAGTGCTGATTGTCCTTGTGCTGATCACATGTACTCTCCCCAAAAAGTAAAAAAAAACCTCTAGCAATACACACCAAACTGAGCATGTGCAGGGTGCCTCCCAGGGCTCTGTGCTATCAGCATATGGATTGGGGACAGTAAAATAAGGGGAGGATCAGAAAAGACAAGATCAAACAGCCTTTTTACACAATGTGGAGGATTAACCCCTTAGGTTCCACAGTGAGTGTAAAAAGCATGCTTTACTGCATATACAGACTGATTTTACTGTTGTAATGCCTGGTGCTGTAGTATTGTTGGAAAATGTTATGTTTGTCTTAATTTTTTTTTTTTGCGATTATGGCTTACTTTTGACCTCCTGCAATGCAGCGTTGGGTGCCTGAGTGGCCAGTTTCCATGTCTGAGTGCAGTCACATGGGGGCAGGAGGAGGGCTATCCAGGAAGTACTGAAAAACCACAGACCCCATTACTAATACTTGTTCTTGTATTTCAGGGTCGGAATTGGGATCCATTCCAACTGTCCAGAGCAACACAGGGCCTTACCGCCCTACTCCTCTCCTTGAAAAAATGCCCCATGATCCGGTATCAGCTTTCCTCAGACATGGCTAAAAGGCTGGCTGAGGGTGTAAAGGTGGGTAGAGGCAAACAGTGGTGGTTCTTTTAAAGTGTATTACTAGCGCCTTTTTTTCTTTTTGTTTTTGTTTAAGGCCTCATACACATGGACATTTTTTACCGCCGCGTTTTTTGTAGCTCTCCATGTTATTCAATGGCCCCATAAAAACACCAACATTTTTGAGCTGTAGATGACGTTGGCGTTATTAAGCTGTAAATCGAACGCTGGACCTGCGTGTTCCGAGGCTGTAACGTTATGGCATTTTTGACGTTGAGCCGGCAAAAGGCTCACTAACGCAGTAACAATGTTAACCGCCGTTTTTAGCACCGGCGTTTTCAGGTTAAAAAATAGCAGAGGAATGTTTTTTTTAAAAAAAACGCCTATTGACTCCGACGCTCACTAATGTTCATTAACACCGAAGAAATTGCCTTTTTGACGCCGATTTTTGCCTGACGTTGGTCCCGACGTTTTGCTATTACACCCATGTGTATGAGGCCTAAGCGTTTTGGATAAAGTCAAGAATATTTTCTGTCTGTGTCCCAATTGGGGAGATTTTCTATGTTGCTTCATGTAGTTTGTCTTGGACAGGAAAATCCCTCTCTAAACAGATGTCCCTGTTGAAAAAATTTCCCTCACCTTTTGTTCTGTCCAAAGGTCACTAGGACAAATGGAGAAGGTGAATCTTCCCCATCATGGTGACACAGATGGCAGTGAACACTTGACAAGTTCTAACCCTTTCGTTTGCTTTCCAAGATTAGAAAAGTACAATGCACTGATTCTGTCGCTGTGACCCTTTAATTTCCAGCAAGTTATTACAAAGGAGTACGAGCTGTTTGACTTCCGTCGTACTGAAGTGCCGCCCTTGCTCCTCATCCTGGATCGCACTGATGATGCCATCTCACCCCTGCTAAACCAGGTGGGCATAAATCATTTTTATCAGTTTTCCAATAAACTTTTTATTTCCATACAATGTTGTTTTTCGTACTTTTAATGCCATGGTAAAAAGCTATACTACTTTTTATTCATGTGCATAGTGCTTACAGGTTCTGCACTTTCAGGAGTGCCATTTCCCTTAGTCCCTGCTCCTGTAGAGCTCAGTTGTGTCTGTCACAGTCCGGCACATGAAAACAGTTGGGCCAGTTTGGTCAGAAACAAGTTTACTTACTATTTACTTATTACAGCCATTTAAAGTAGTATTAAAGGTTTGGCTTAAAAAAAAAAAAAATACACATGTTATACATACCTGGTCTGTGTAATGGTTTTGCACAGAGTAACCCCGATTATCCTCTTCTCGGGTCCCCCACTTGCGCTTCTGGCTCCTCCCCCTTGACCAGTCCCCCCAATAGTAAGCCACTTGCTATGGGGGCATTGATGCATGCTAGCTCCCGAGGCCTGCTCTATGCGTCCATAAGACACATAGGCCCTTGGCTCAGCCCCGTCCCCGCTCTCTTCTCATTGGCTATGATTGACAGCAGTGGAAACGAATTGCTCCCGCTGCAATCTCAGCCAACGAGGAGAGGGAGTCCTGGGACAGCCAAGGTTCTTGTGCACATCGCTGGATCGAGGGAGCGCTCAGGTGAGTATTGTGGGGGCAGCAGCACACAGATGGTTTTTTACCTTCATGCATAGAATTCATAAAGTAATAAGCCTTCAGCCGTCACAACCACTTTAAGACTGGGTTCACACCTATGCGAATAAGATGCAGCTTACACCGCATCCAATTCGCATGACACTTGAAAACACATTGTTTTCAAGGTGTCCAGTTCACATAGGTGCGGTGCATTTGCACTCCACATTGCACAGAAAACGTGTGCATTTTCTGTGCAATGTGGTGCGAATTCCCAGCCTATTAAGTGCAATGGGGATGCATCTAACATGCGTTCCGCACTGAACAGGGATATTTTCCCCTGTTCGTGTCCCCTCCCCCTCCCCTGCTGCGCTGTGAGAATGGACAGGAGCCGCCGGACGGCGGTTTCACCCCTTCTCAGCAGCAAACAGGCTGGAATTTGCACCGCAATGGTGTGAATCCAGCCTTAGGCTGGGTTCACACCTATACGAATTGGATGCAGGTTTCCCCGCATTCAATTTGCATAGCAGGAGATTGTGACTGGCTCTCTATGGAGCCGGTTCACACATCTCCACTGTGGTTCCGGTGCAAATTTGCACGGTGGTCCTGTTTTTTTTGTGTCTTGGTCGGTTTCAGGTCCGAATTCAGCCCAAAATTCTGGTCGAAATCGGACCTGAAACAGTGAATGGAGATGCACCAGACTCCTGCTGAGAGCCACATGTGGCAATAGTGTGAACCCAGCCTAAATATTGCCTACAATTTATGCAGTGCTTTACATATTGTACATTCACATTAATCTCTCTCAAGTCTAAGGTCCCTATCTAACATATATACATACACAGACAGAAGCGATTAACCTACCAGCATGAGTTTGGTAGGAATCCAGTATATGCAGGTAATTGCCCGTGTGAAGGAGACCGAAAACTCCTGAGCCTATGTGTTTTTTTCCTTTTCATTCACCAGTAGCTGATTGTAATAGTGAAATGACCATAATATTTGACACATTTCTCTAATCACAATCTACTTCATCTGCAAATATTGGAGACATAGCTAAAATAACGCAGCAAATTGATATTCAGACACAATAATTCATATATACAAGTTTTAATTTTGTTCTCAAAAAAATAGAAACTTGCATCTGTACAGCAAACAACCGTTCGTGTACAAAACCAGAGCCTAATTCACATTCAGGGGATAAAAAAGAGAGAATACTTTGGGGTGTGGTGTGTAAACCTATTACCAGTCTATTAATAGTAATCTTGTTACTAATTGTGTGTGAAATCTTTTTTTTTTTAATGAGGAATCTTATGATTACAGTGGACGTACCAAGCCATGGTCCACGAGTTGCTGGGCATCAATAACAATCGCATAGACTTGTCACGTGTACCAGGGATCAGTAAGGATCTGAAGGAGGTCGTCCTGTCTGCAGAGAACGATGAATTCTACGCTAATGTAAGTTTTTCAGAAAAACTGTAATGAGTTTTGTGTGTGTTACAAGGGGGGAGATTTACTAAAACCGGTGCACACAGAATCTGATGCAGCTGTATATAGTAACCAGTCAGCTTCTAGGCATCATCCTCAGTTCACCCTGGGTGCGGAAAATTTTCGGTCTTTTTTCATTTGTAGCGTAAAAAATAAAAACCCCAGTGGTGATTAAATGCCACCAAAAGAAAGCTCTATTTGTGTGAAAAAAATTATAAAAATTTCATCTGGCTACAGCGTTGCATGACCGCGCAATTGTCATTCAAAGTGCGACAGCTCTGAAAGCTGAAAATTGGTCTGGGAAGGAAGGGGGTGAAAGTGCCCGGTATTGCAGTGGTTAAGCACACCACAGCGCGGGAATGTTCATAGTATTTCCTGATACTTACTTCATGGGCGGCCACAGGGGCATAAAAGTATAATGTAGATTTTGCCTGTGAGCAGTATGGGAGACCAGGTATAGTGAATGCAGGGTCCTGGGTTTAGTGACACTTTAAATGCTAAGCTCATTTTTGTAATAAAATTTACAATGCAGTCAAGGGGCTGCAGTATTTTTAAAACACTGAAAATTGGTCCTCAGTTTAACCACTTGCCGACCGCCGATCGGCATCTGACGGCGGCAAAGTGGCTCGTTTCCGCAAAACGCCGTCATACGACGGCGGCTGCGGGAACGAGTTTAGTGAGAGCGCGCCGCCGGAGGCGCGCCCGCGCGCTCACTGTGTTCAGGGAGGGCCAGGGAGCGGGTGCGGCGGCTTCGATTGCCGCCGGCTACCCGCGATGGCCCCCCCCGGAGCGAAGGTGCGGAGGTCCGTGTATTTAAACACGGACCTCCGCTCTGTGTGAGGGGGAAGGGCTGTGATCACAGCCTTCCTGTACGTGAAGGCTGTGACCACTTCCCTTCCCCAGATAGTGCAGCCCCCATACAGTTAGAACACGCCCAGGGAACATAGTTAACCCTTAGAGCGCCCCCTGCAGGTTAACTCCTTCACTGCCAATGGCATTTACACAGTAATCAGTGCATTTTTATAGCACTGATCGCTGTATAAATGCCAATGGTCCCAAAAAAGTGTCAAAATGTTCCGACATGTCCGCTGAAATATCGCAGCACCGCAAAAAATCGCAGATTGCCGCCATTATTAGTAAAAAATAAAAAAAAAAAAAAAACCCCAAAAATGAATTCTCATCATCCGTAAACGTGACCACTTTTGCGCAAACCAATCAAACGCCGATTGCGATTTTTTTTTTTATCGCAAATATGAGGAAGAATATAAATCGGCCAAAAACGGTGAAAAAAAAATTTTTTTTATATTTTTTTTTGGATTTGTATTTTAGGAAAAAGTAAGAAATTTGTTTTTTTTTTGCAAAATTGTTGCTCTTCTTTTGTTTATAGCGGCGATCAGAAATGACGCAGCGGTGATCAAATATCACCAAAAGAAAGCTCTATTTGTGGGAAAAAAAGGACGCAAATTTCGTTTGGGTACAACGTCGCACGACCGCGCAATTGTCAGTTAAAGCGACACAGCGCCGAATCGCAAAAAGGGCTCCGGTCCTAAAGCTGGAAATCCTTCCGGGGCTGAAGTGGTTAAAGTCAAACTCCGGGCAAAAAAAAAAAAAAAAGTTTCTCCATTCAGTGGGGCTGTGCCCACACTAAAGTGTGCATGGGTCAACTGCTTGCTTTTGTCTAGGGAGTTGGAGAACGGAGATATACTTAATCCTCCGGTCCTCCCTGCACTAGACCACTAGTAGAACAGAAAAGCACAGAGGGCGCACTGGCCTTGCGCATTATCCTCAGTAAAATAGCGTTTATTGAAGTAGGAAGAGGACTCGAAACGCGTTAGCCAGCCTGTCTAGGACACCATCAGAGAACGGTATATTGGATGCGTAGCCGCATACTGCTTGAAACGCTTGATATCTGAACTTGTTTGTGATTATGCGTTATGATTTTTCAATAAACGCCATTTTACTGAGGATAATGTGCTAGGCCAGTGCGCCCTTGTGTGCTTTTCTGTTCTTATAGTGTGTTGGGACTTCCCCAGTCCATCAGCAGCACGGCGGCACATTACCCATTGATATCAAAACCAAAATACCCTTTCTTCACCATTGTGGAGAAACCTCCTCTCCTTGAGCGCAGGAATTATTTACTATTTGGCTGTGCACTAGACCACTAGTCCCTGTGGCTCCTAAACACAAGCCCCCCCCCCCCCCCCACCCCTTGCTGCAGTTAAGCGGTCTTGTGCGGTGGACTGTTCCTGATATCATCAAGCCCATAACCTGCTCTGGACGTGAGCACCTCAGGAACAGTCCACCACTGGAATGTGGGGGAGCACTGTTTGCCGGGGGAGTGGAGGATCGAGTAAGTATAGAGCTTTCTCCTTTCCTCTGGACAAAAAAATAGCAGTTGATCTGTGCAGTGCAGGCACAGCCCCACTAAATGGGAAAACTTTTTTTTTTGCCTGGAGTTGGGCTTTAAATGCCATAACTGTGTTGGCTTTTGACACAGCCTGACTGAAAAACTAGCATTGTCAGTGATTTTCCTTGTCCTGCCTAGGATCTGGAACACATGTTCGGCGTGCCCCCCTCTATCACAGGAGTAAGCGCTCTCTGCTGTGCACGTTCCAGGGTGGATAAAAATCAATGATTTTTTTTTTTTTTTTTTTAATTGTATTTTTTTAAATTTTATCTTTTATCAAATTTATTTTAATAAAATGATTTTGGAGTAAAAATCTATCTAAAGATAGTTTTCTATTTAAGATACATTCATTATTTAGTTTATTCAGCATGAAATGGAGCTTAGTTATGTAGCATGAGGCTGTATATTCTGCAATATTTACATTTTTGGTAAACTCATTCAAGGAATCCAAGCTCTGCAAGCTGAGATAACATGCACTGCATTGATGCATTCACACAATGTCACAGTAACCATGAGCTAAAACAAAGTTCAGGAATATTCCTTTATCCCATTGTTTTCCACATCTATGTACACTACAAACTGTATGATTAAATGGGTTCTGATATTGCTGTTTTACTAACCTGACAGCTTATTATTCTAAATAGGAAACCTTCATTTTGTTTGCAAATATTAAAGATTCTCTAACTACCAGCAAGAATAAGTCCTTACATTTAAAGAGCACTTGTCATTTCAGATCCATCATGGCAGTGCCTGTTAGCGGGCATCCACTCACCTGCTGCCACCACGTCCCTCACCTTGTTGTCACTGCCATGAATGGGACTGTCGGTGAGTCACCAGCGGGTCAGAGGAGGAGCCGCTGCGGGACAGAGATGACAGTTGCTCTTTAATGTGGTTGTCAAGTCATGACAACCACTTTAAACTACAGGTAAGCCTACAATAAGGCTTACCTGTAGGTCCAGGAAATATCTCCTAAACCTGTATGGTTTAGGAGATAGCCCCTGTATCTGCATGTGCCGACGTAATCGGCACATGAGCACTTAAGAATCGGCACTCTGGGTAGCCCCGGGTGCCTTTTCTTCTTTATTCGTGCCGTAAATGACGGCTCCCGTACGCATGTGCGGGAGTGACGGCAGCATGGCTCTGCCAATCACAGCGCTGGGGACCGCTGCGATTTTTATCGGGACTTTGATATTGGGGCGGTCATGTTGAACATTTTTGACACTTTTTTGGGACCAATGACATTTATACAGCGATCAGAAATTTAAATATCCACTGATTACTGTATAAATGCCATTGACAGTGAAGGGGTTAAACTTCAGCCGGCAGTGAAGGGGTTAACTGTGTTCCCTTGGCGTTTTCTAACTGTGAGGGGGCTGGGCTGTCAGGGGCACCAGAGATCTAACCGATCCCAGTGACAAGGATCAGTAGATCTCTGACATGCCGCCTGCCAGAACGGGCCTGTTTACATCGGTGGTTCCCCGTTCTGGCTCTGTCACAGGGCATCACTTGTTGCGGGATATAGCCACGCTGTCGCTGCTTATAGTCGTACGGCGGTCGGCAAGTGGTTAAATATTATGATTAGAGTTGAGCGGACCCGAACTGTAAAGTTCGGGTCCGTACCGAACTTTGGGGTATCCGTGACCCGGACCCAAACCCGGACATTTGAGAAAAAAGTCTGGGTTCGGGTATTTGATCCCGCCTGATGAATAGCTGCAGGGCAGCCATTCAACAAGCGTTTCACTGGTTTGCCCTTGGAAGCCATCACAGCCATGCCTACTAATGGCATGGCTGTGATTGGCCAGTGCATCATGTGACTAGACTCTGTATAAGCTGGAGTCACGTAGTGCTGCATGTCACATGCTCTCAGGCTAGTGTAGGGAGAGGATGCTGCCGGCGCTGTGAGGGACAGATTGCAGATATAATATTAATAACATCTCATCCTGCATTACAGAACAATCTGATTCTGGACTAGGTAGAGTTTACTACTCCTGCTTTTAGGGACAGATTGCAGATCTAATAACCTCTCATCCTGCATTACAGAATGATCTGATCCTGGACTAGGTAGAGTCTACTGCTTTGAGGGACAGATTATTGTTCTAAAATCATCTCCTAGTTCTATAGGGTCAGGTTCCTCGTAGGAGAGGGATGTGATCGGACTCTCGTACACTGTACGTCGTGATGCACTGAGGTCGAATATGTCTCAGATCAGTGTACTACGTGACCGGTTA
>BLSH010291684.1:1904363-1925045 GCA_018402905.1 Glandirana rugosa | reverse complement strand
GGGGGGGGGGTGCATGCGATTTGGACAGGGATCACACTGCATTCTTGTTCAAATCACATGCGATTCTGTGCAATGTGATTTGAGCCCATTCATTTTGTATGGGCTCAAATCGCTCTGTAAAGGTATCGGTTTCCAGTATCGGAGTATGTGCTCTTCTTGAAAGGACGTTGAAGTAATTTTCTCTGCTGCAGTTAAAGTGGAGCTCCACTCAAAAGGGGAAGCTCCACTTGTTTGCCTTCTCCCCCCCCTCCACTGCCACTTTTGGCACCTTTCCAGGGGGGGGAGGGGGAACGGGTACCTGGTTTTGACAGGTATCTGCTCTGACTTCTGGCTGACTTAAGCCTCGTACACACGGGACGACGATCGCATACAACAGGTCGTACTAACGACCGTTGTATGCGATATCGATCGTTCGTATTCGCGATTTGAACAGTCGAACATACGACGGTCGTACAAGGGAGTTTTATGAGCAGACTAGAAAACTTGATCGTACCAACAAGCGCTCATACGACCGATGTATCGTGTGTACAGAGAAGTTGGTACAACAAAGTTGTATTGTGCAAAACACGCATGCTCCAAAGTCAGGAATGGCTGGATGCTAAGTACATGCACCTGAACGTTCTTCTGTGCTCGTACGATCGTGTAGTGCAGTCAGTATGCTACATACAACAGCCAACATACGATTTGCGACGATCGTACGTACGATCGTTGTTCCGTGTGTACGAGGCTTTAGTCGCAGTGAAATCAGCTGGAAGTTCGGCCCCCCCTGCCCCTTCCCCAGCTGCTGGGCCATTCACAAAGCGCAGCGCAGTTGGGAACCAGCTGCGAAGCCACAAGGCTTCACTGCCAGCTTCCCTCAGCAGCACCTGAGAGCCGATTAAAAAATTGGCTCAGGTGCAGACACCACTGGATTCATGGACAGGTAAGTGCCTTAATATTAAAAATCAGCAGGTACAGTATTTGTAGCTGCTGACTTTTAATTTTTTCTGAAGGAGCCTGGAGCGCCGCTTTAAGTAACACTCACTGATCTTGTCCCTCCCACAGCCTGTGACTGGACAGTGAAAAGAGTAGCGGCCCTCTATTCAGCTCATCTCTGTCAGTCAGCTCTCTCCTCCTGTCAGCATACTACCTTGTTAGACATGAGCTCTGCAGCGCAAAATGACTGGCTCTTTGTGCTGCTTCCCCCTCTCCCAGCCTGAGCTCTGCTGTACAGGAGATTTGAAAAGGTCAATTCTAAGTCAATTTCAGGTACTTACACTGTTTGCATTTAAGAAATATATATAATCATTTATTAATGCATACAGAGCTGCAATAGTTTGTTTCTTTAGTATCTGTCTGGAATGTTGATCATTGATGTACCTATTTGTTGTTATATAGGGGGTGGAGAATGTGTACACCCAACACCAGCCGCTCCTCCTGGAAACCCTGGACAAGCTGATCAAAGGGAAACTAAAAGACAACATGTACCCTTATGTGGGGCCCAGCACACTGAGAGACCGGTAAGACTCCTGAGGAACACAATAAAACCTGTTTAGTGGTCTTGCTGGGACAAGATGTGAAGGCAAATCACTCCAACCAAAACACAAAATACATTGGAGGAGTTCAATCCCCTGTCGGGTTTTTATTGTAGTTCTACAGTATTTCACAAAAGTGAGTACACCCCTCACATTTTTGTAAATATTTTATTCTATCTTTTCATGTGACAACACTGAAGAAATGACACTTTGCTACACTGTAAAGTAGTGAGTGTACAGCTTGTATAACAGTGTAAATTTGCTGTCCCCTCAAAATAACTCAACACACAGCCATTAATGTCTAAACCTCTGGCAACAAAAGTGAGTACACCTCTAAGTGAAAATGTCCAAATTGGGCCCAAAGTGGCAGTATTTTGTGTGGCAACCATTATTTTCCAGCACTGCCTTAACCTTCTTGGGCATGGAGTTCACCAGAGCTTCAGAGGTTGCCACTGGAGTTCTCTTCCACTCCTCCATGATGACATCACAGAGCTGGTGGATGTTAGAGACCTTGCGCTCCTCCACCTTCCATTTGAGGATGCCCCACTGATGCTCAATAGGGTTTAGATCTGAAAACATGCTTGGCCAGTCTATCACCTTTACTCTCAGCTTCTTTAACAAGGCAGTGGTCACCCTGGAGGTGTGTTTGGGGTCGTTATCATGTTGGAATACTGTCTCTGAAGGGAGGGGATCATGCTCTGCTTCAGTATGTCACAGTACATGTTGGCATTCATGGTTCCCTCAAAGAAACCTTAGCTCCCCAGTGCTGGCAGCACTCATGCAGCCCCAGACCATGACACTCCCACCACCATGCTTGACTGTAGGTAAGACACACTTGTCTTTGCACTCCTCACCTGGTTACTGCCACACACACTTGACACCACCTGAACCAAATAAGTTTATCTTGGTCTCATCAGACCACAGGACATGGTTCCAGCAATCCATGTCCTTAGTCTGCTTGTCTTCAGCAAACTGTTTGCAGGCTTTCTTATGCATTATCTTTAGAAGAGGCTTGATTCTGGGACGACAACCATGCAGACCAATTTGATGCAGTGTGCGGCGTATGGTCTGAGCACTGACAGGCTGACCCCCCACCCCTTCAACCTCTGCAGCAATGCTGGCAGCACTCATACATCTATTTCCCAAAGACCACCTCTGGATATGACACTGAGCATATGCACTCAACTTCTTTGGTCGACCATGGTGAGACTTGTTTTGAGTAGAACCTGTCCTGTTAAACCGCTGTATGGTCTTGGCCACAGTGATGCAGGTCAGTTTCGGGGTCTTGGCAATCTTCTTATAACCTAGGCCATCTTTATGTAGAGCAAAAATTCTTTTTTTCAGATCCTCAGAGAGTTCTTTGCCATGAGGTGCCTTGTTGAACTTCCAGCGACCAGTATGAGAAAGTGAGAGCGATAACACCAAATTTAACACACCTGCTCCTCATTCATACCTGAGACCTTGTAACACTAATGAGTCACATGCTGGGGAGGGAAAATGGCTAATTGGGCCCAATTTTGACATTTTCACTTAGGGGTGTACTCATTTTTGTTGCCAGTGTTTTAGGCATTAATGGCTGTGTGTTGAGTTTTTTTGAGGGGACACCAAATTTACACTGTTATACAAGCTGTACACTCACTACTTTACATTGTAGCAAAGTGTCATTTCTTCAGTGTTGTCACATGAAAAGATAGAATAAAATATTTACAAAAATGTGAGGGGTGTACTCACTAATGTATATGTATGTATATATATTTTATATATAATGTTTGGGGGTTCTTAGTAATTTTCCAGCAAAAAAAATATAGATTTTTACATGTGGGAGCAAAGTGTCAGAAGTGGCCCGAATACAAAGTGGTTATATAGCGCCAACAGTTTGAGCGGCGCTTTACTAATATAAAGGTAGACAATCCATTACAGGTTGTAATCCATAGTTGTCCAGCATTAGGGCCCTTTTTTATATGCACCTCTTCTATCACCCCTTTTCACCACCAGGCCATGGTCTACATCAGTTGCTAGTTATGTCATCATATGACTTCAGCACCAGAATTTTCAAGACATGGTACCAGTCAGGAGGCAAGCTCAAAGCTCAGCTGGCCAATCAAAGTGCTTTTTTTTAATTACATTTTTTTTTTTAAGTTAGGTTTATCATTTGCTTTTTCAGCATAAATAGTGGTCATAATGGTCTCAGCAGCCTCATGACTACTTCCAGAGCTATCAGGTCACACATGGATGGTGCAAGATCTCTGAAGGGGAAGTGAGTCTTGCGTAATACAACCGCTCTTATATTAGCAAGAATGAAGCTGCATCCATTTCAGTGGAAGGCTTCACTGCCGACTGCAGACAGCGGTTGCTATTGGCATACAATTTTTTTGCCCCAGTGTGTTGATCAAACAATGTCAAAAAGTGCATCGAACATAAACTTCCTCATTAAGCCTTATAGGCTGATTTCACTAAGCTATAGGGCATGTTATTTTCATTAATTAATATTTTGCTGGATATAAAAATGATATAGGTAAATGGCAGTCTCAGAGGCGTAACTAGAACCTTCAGGGCCCCGGTGCAAGAAATTATGAAGGGACCCCTGGCCAGGGCCCTTCCCTCTTCCCACTGATCCTTGGGCCCTTTACTCCTATCGTGGGTCCCTTTATTATGGTACTGCAGTGGGGCCCTTTCACAAGTTCTGCAGCAGGCCCCAGGGGGACCAGGGAAGCACACAGGGGCCCTGGGAACAGCAGAAGACAAGTAAACTGGATAGAGGAAAATGGAGGAGATTGGGTCCTCTAAATGCCACCCCTGCCATCCCTCCTATTCAGGTGTACAAGGGAGGCACATGGGCCCCCTGGACCATGGGGCCCGGTTGCAATTGCAACCCCTGCAACCCCTATCGTTACGCCCCTGGGCAGTCTGTGTCTGAAGGTATCTTAATGAACCTTGGTGATTTGTTACTTTTGTTTGCTTAAATCAAAGCCCCCCCCCCTCCCCTGCCACATTTGGCACCTTTTTGGGGGGGAGTGGGTACCTGTTTTTTACAGGTACCCGCTCCCACTTCTGGCTCAGTTTGCAGCCCCCCCTCCGTTGCCGACCCAGTCACATCATTTCCTTAGTCAAGATGGCGGCGTCAGCACCCGATAGCCAATTGAAAAATAGGCTTGGGGAGGCACCGCTGGATTCCTTAACAGGTAAGTGTCCTAATATTAAAAGTCAGCAGCTACAGTATTTATAGCTGCTGACTTTTCATTTTTTTGTGGGGGGTGTCCTGGAGCTCCTCTTTAACATGGCCACAGCTTGATTTTATTTGTGTACCAATTTTGCAGGTTGAGGTTGTGTGTCACACATACGAAGCACAGAATAGGGGAGGGGATTCACCTACAACAGCGGTTTCATTCTTCCTTCCTTGTTACACCAACATCCTGGCAGCCCCCATTGCATTAATGGAAGATGTTAATTATTAGGGGCAGCACAGTGGCTAAGTGGTTAGCACTTCAGCCTGGCAGCACTAGGGTCGTCGGTTTGAATTCCAACCATGGCGCTACCTGCGTGGAGTTTGCATGTTCTCCCTGTGCCTGCGTGGGTTTCCTCCGGGTACTCTGGTTTCCTCCCACACTCCAAAGGCATGCTGGTAGGTTGATTGGATCCTGTCCAAATTGGCCCTAGTATGTATATGTAGGAAAGTGAGTTAGGGACTTTGAATTCTAAGCTCCTTGAGGGCAGGGATTGATGTGAATGTTCATTATATATGTAAAGCGCTGTGTAAATTCACAGCTCAATATAAGTACCTGAAATAAATAAATTAGCAAGTTGCTGACTTTCTGATCGCCTCATGTTCCACCTTTGCCTATTCTGCACTCTTTTGTCTTTTAGGCCTCAGGATATTATTGTATTCATTGTGGGTGGAGCTACCTACGAAGAGGCTTTAACCGTCTACAACCTAAATCGGACAACTCCGGGTGTACGCATCATCCTGGGTGGAACCGCCATTCATAACACTAAGAGGTAAGGCCTTTTACACTTTACGGATGGAGATTCCACCTTGTGTACAATCAGGACACCAGCTCAAGCATGGGTCCAGTCATTGGCTAATCCACGCGATCAGTCCACAAGGAATCTGAGGTCACTTTGTAATGAGCGGATTGGCTAAGCGTTCTTTGTTGCTTCTTTGCATCATTTTAGTGCAACATGGAAGAATAAAAAGGGAGATGTTGCTGTGGGCAACACTAACAATGGTGTACATTATATGCTTTAAAGTATATTTTAACGTTCATGATCTCTTATTGGGCCCTTTTTGGTCTGTTAAAGTGATTGCAAACCTTTATATTTTTAAAATAATAAACCTATTGTACTTATCTGCTCTGTTCAATGGTTTTGTGCAAAGCAGCCCCGATTTCTCTTCTGGTGTCCTCTGCTGGAGCTCCTGGTTACTCCTCTTTAGTGAGTGCCCCCATAGGAAGGCGCTTCCTGTGGGGGCACTGCTATGGGCTCAATTCTGAGCCCTGCTGACTGTGTCTATAGATACAGGCCGCGCGGCTTAACCCGCTCCCTCCTCACAGAATTTGATTGACAGCAGCAGGAGCCAAGGGTTCTTGCTGCTATCAATCTTCCCTGGGAGAGAGCAGAGACAGCCACTGCTCTTGGGCGCAGTGCTGGATCGATATCAGGCTCAGGAAAGTATATGGAGGCTGGGGGGGATTCTACAACACAGAAGGGTTTGCATTACGAGAGAATGCATTATGGTAAAATCATTATGCCTTTAGAACCACTTTAAATATTCCAATGAAAGCGTTTTGAAATTTGTTCAATAAGTGCAAGAAAAAATTCCCGTCAATCCTACCAGAAATCATGTGAGCTGGTAACTTTGTGTGCTGCACCCTTGTTGGTTCGCACAGCTTTTCTCAACCTATTTTCAGTCAAGGCACCCAAGTCTAAAAACATAAATGTTACTTATGAATGGGAAATCTGAGCCTGGGACCATGCACATAAACCACCTTGATGAACTTAACGTCACATCAGAAGCCCTCCATCACATCAGAGGCCTCCCATGATGTCAGAGGACCCCCCATCACATCAGAGGCCTCCCATGATGTCAGAGGTCCCCCCCATCACGCACAGAGTCACCAAATCACACAATAGTTTCCCCCATTAGATCAGAGCCCTCTTATTGTCAGAGGCTCCCCCATCATGACAGAGGTTCCCCCATCACACACCCCTTTGCGTCAGAGGTTCCCCTATCACATTAGTGGGCCCCCCCACATCAGAGGTCTTCTGTCACGTCAGATGTCCCCCCATCACATCAGAGCCCCCTAATCACGCAGTCTTAACATCAAAGCACTACCTTTTGGCACCAGTAGCGTAGCAGAAGGTTGGAAGAGTTCTGAAGACCGAGGACATCCATCTCCTGAATGCTAGGGTTGCCCTGCATACCACCTTCCCTGGATCAAAGTCATGCATTGCCATAGTGTGGGCTATCCCACTGCCATTACTATAACCACAAATGATGCAGTGCGACCTGACCATAGAGCATCATTCTTTTATTTTGTTCTAGTGCTGTTGACCGGCCTGCTGGCACTGTGGCAGCTCATAAAGTTGATCCAGGGCAAACTGGATTCTTTGTGCACAGCACCCCAGGGTAACCCAGACAGTATTGTTCCCAGCTATCTCTGTGGACTACGGTACATCCAATGTCATGGAGAAAGGAGAGGGGGAAGGTGTATAGTAGTCCAAGCTAAGATGACAATGCTTCTACCCCATCTTCTAGGACAGCACATAAAAGATAGGCCCCTCCTTCAAGAGGAACAGGAAACGCATCACCAAAATTACTTTTAAAGGAAGTTCTTCTGCCGAACTGGTTAGTTTTTGAGTTTCTACCATCCAGAGGAGATGCATCATTTGGAACCTGGTGGAGGGCGGTTCAGGATTCTCAGTTGCAGTTCACCATCCACCCCCTTTGCCCCCTTCCATCCCCTTGGTGGTGGGGCTGCCATCCATCATTGCCCCCCAGTCTCTTCCTCTTTACAGGCAGGAAGTCTGGGCCTACTTCTTTTTAATTGCATGGGAAGGCCAGTACTGAGAGGTGACCTACACCCTCGGTGGACCGGCCCAAGCTGTTGTGGTTCCCTTCTGATCCCTTTACAAGTATATTTTGCACATATTTTTCAGTAGGTAATTTTTACAGGGGGAGGGCGCCCAGGCAGTATAGGCAAACATTGTATTTAACAGCGGGGTTAGCATAAAGTGGTTGTAAATCCTTACCCAGTGAAGTGACTGGCCTCAGGGGATACACAGAGATGAATCAAACCCTGCTATATAAGTTGTATCTGTTTATCTGCATTGTTCTCTTCTCTACAGCTGTTCAAAGTCCAGAATTTATAAAGCTTGTCTTAGCAGTCAGAAAACAGGGGGCAGAGAGCTGAAATTACACACTGTAGAGCTCAGTGAGGAGAACTCTGGCAGCTGATTGTGAGGGAAGGGATACCCCCGTCAGGCCACGCACAGGAACAGAGCTGAGGCTGTGCTGGAGATCCCTCCCCTGTCACCGTTTTTCATGTCAGAAGTGACTCATGCTGATAGCAGAGGAAGGAGGCAGCGGACAGAAATGACACTTAGTGCTCTTGATTGAGACAAGTACACACTATAGAGGGATATGCTTTGTTCATATTTCATCCCTGAGGTTTACAACAACTTTAACACTTTGTTTTCTCCTGTAACCAACCATCATTCCTCGTACTCACTGGTGCCCCTCGCAGCCCAGCAGTGACACAAAGCTCTGGAAACCTTACCCAGGCCTTTCCAGCGAACCCAATGTAATGTGCCTGCAGTCAAGCTGGATGAACTGTCCTGTGTAACCAACGCCAGTTTTCATCTGACACCGGAGCCGCGCTTAACTGCTTATTTTCCAAGCCTTTCGTCACAAGGACGGCGTGCCAGAGAGATCTGTTTACACGATTTGTGTAAGGGGGTCAGCACTTAGTGTTTTCCAATGGATTGATAGTAGAGTTCACACTGACGTACAGTAAAGCTGGACTATTTAACGCCACACAGTGCAGTTTGTAGCTTAAAGACAACATTGCTGAACACCAGTTTTAGGAAAATTGCATCCTTTTAAGGGGCAGTCCTTGAAAAGCTGCTTCTTGTGTTTGGTAGATGCCGGAGCCTATAGCATTATGCACCTCCTAACAATCTGAGCTGGGGAATAAAGACACATTAGGACTAAACAAAAAAATAAAAATAAGTTGACATATGTAAATATAACTTATTAAAGAGTCACTCCACCCAAAAACAATTTTAACCTTTGGTAGATGCTGGAGGTTTAAATCACCAGCCAGCTTCTTTTGCCTCTCGGAGACTGTAGATTTCTGAGTTCCCGGATCTGCGTGCCTGTTGTGGCCATTATCAGAGGTTCCCACCATCTCTTCTGCATTAAGTATTTTATATAATAGAAAATGTAACAGGAGGAGCTGGACAGGAACAGAGTTGAGAGGCTATAGCAGGGAGGTTGGTAATGTTGGAGTACCAATGACATCTGGGACACCTCAGCCTAGTAGGCCTCACTTTATTGAAAAACCTGGTCAGGTTTGAATTACTGATTGTCCTCCAGTAATCTTCAGCTGTTAAAGGCTAAAGGCTTTTTATGCATGAAGGTAAAAAAACCACCTGTATGCTGCTCCCCCCCCACAGCCCCCCCCCCAATACTCACCTGAGCCCCCTCTTGATCCAGTGATGTGAACATGGGCCTTGGCTGTCCCGGGACTCCCTCTCCTCATTGGCTGAGACAGCAGCAGGAGCCATTAGATCCCACTGCTGTCAATTTCAGCCAGTGAGCCAATGAGGAGAGAGTGGGGGGCAGGGTCGAACCCAGGAGCGAACACACACCAGTGCCCCCCATAGCAAGTGGCTTGCTATGGGGGGCACTGCTCAAGGGGGAGGAGCCAGGAGCACTGACCGGGGACCCAAGAAAATCAGAGCTGCTCTGTGCAAATCCATTACACAGAGCAGGTAAGTATGACATGTTTGTTTTTTTTAAGCCAAACCTTTAATACATTGTAAAACAGAGCCACTGAAGACTCCTTTAACCACTTCAATACCGGGCACTTTCACCCCCCTCCTTCCCAGACCAATTTTCAGCTTTCAGTGCTGTCACACTTTGAATGACAATTGCACGGTCATGCAACACTGTACCCAAGAGAAATTTTTATCATTTTTTCACACAAATAGAGCTTTCTTTTGGTGGTATTTAATCACCACTGGGGTTTTATTTTTTACGCTACAAATAAAAAAAGACCAAAAATTAAAAAAAAAAAAAAATGAATTTTTCTTCGTTTCTGTTATAAAATTTGCAAATAAGTAATTTCTCTTCATAAATTTTGACCAAAAATGATACTGCTATATTTCTTTGGTAAAAATAACCCAAATCAAGGTTTATTTGGTGTTGGCAGTGATGGGGGACAGACAGATGTTTTGTGCACTGTGACAGATGTGATTGGGGACTGGTACAGATGTTTTATGGGGACACTGACATGTGTATGGGGAACGTCCACTCAGAACGGTGAGGCTATATGTACAGTGACAGGGTGGGAGGTGGTTAAAGAGGAACTTCAGTCATTTTGTAAAAACAAATTCTGTAGCTGCTGACTTTAAATAAAAAGGGACACTTGCCTGTCAAGGGATCCAGCGCTGTCCTCATCGCCGGTCTTCAGGTCCCTGGTGCCTACATGTTTACTGTGGGAAGCCAGCTGTAAGTCCTTGTGGCTTCACAGCAGGCTCCCCACTGTGCATGAGCAAGCTGTGCTGCTCTATTTGAATGGTCCCTGTGATATGTGCCATTTCAAGTGCTTTCAGAATGCATCAAGGTTAAAGGATAAGTTCACGTTTCGTAACATGTTGCATATTCAGGGTGTAACATGTTACAAACTCACTGGATGTACGGGCGCACTGATACACTGACAGAACTGCAGGAGACCTGCATGGCACCAGCGATCTGCTGATCGCTGGTGCCATGCTTTACAGGCCCCAGAAACAAAAAATAATAAATGCATTTTTTTTTTACCTGTAAAAAAATGTGCATAGATTATTTTTTGGTAAAAGGTGATCTTATCCTTTAAAGGCTGGTTTTCAAGATCCCTCTGCCAACAATTCTTAACAAAGCGAAGGGGGTGCGCTTGGGGACAGTGTTTGGGTCAGTGGTGATTTGTGTAGTTTGGAATATTGCATAGCCAGAAAACTGCATAGCAGTACCTGTCACTTAATGCATTGGAGATATAAATGGCAGGGAGATGGTGCCTCAAACGGGCAGCTAGGAAAGCCCATATAAAGCAACATGGACTCAATAGCACAGTATCTACCGGACCTGAACTACCTGGAGGTGGGTAGATGACTGATCACTTGGTGCTAAAGAAAGTAGCTACAGTGTTCAGTCATTGTTGTTGATGTATTTTGGTAAGGTTAACCTTCTTCCCTACCTCAATGTCTGAGAAGTGTGGGAAATCAAAATAACAAACATACATGCTCACTACCCATATGGCTGCAGCATCGATCTGATGCTACAGCTGTCCCCCCGCTGGCTCAAAGACTGAGAACTGAGCAATCACATGATCGTTCAGGTCTTGGTCTTCACTGAGCTGAGAGCGGTGACTGTCAGTCACCGCTCTCTGCTCGTCCCCTCCAGTGCTCACTGGAGCGCCGGGCTGTGAAGTGGCGGGCTCAGACTTTCAGTGGCGCGCTGAGAGGGAAAGCCAGCTGCCCCCTAGGCATTTGGGTGGTTCCCAACTTCAAAATCGGGATCTTACAGAGCTTGCATTGACCCTGTGACATTGGCCGACAGCGTGCTTTAGAAATAAGTGCAGTCCTGTGACCTGGAAGAGCAGAATGGCCGTGCTTTCCTTTTAAAGCCCAGCTCTGGACAAAATCTGCAATCATCTTCCTCCTTTCTAACCCCTCCTTATCCTAGTCACATCTAGGTCCCTCGTTGATGCCATTTCTGCCTGTGGGGACTGCTAATAAAGTACCGCACGCTAACACTCGCCGTCCAATCCCCTTCACTCCCTAGATTCAACATGTTCCTAAGAGGACCCCTATGCTGGCCAGACAATGGGAATTCTCCATATCACTCAGGCAGTGATGTGGAAATGTACAAGAAGGACCCTTCCAGAAAGTAAACAGACAGGAGAAGACCTGACGCTGAATGATCACGTGACCCCAGCTTAAAATCCGTGAAAAGTGGGATTTTGAGAGGTTTTATTTAACTATATTAACCCAGTGATCAGATAGAGGGGATGGGGTGGGTACTTTTACCCTGGAGTTGGCATTTACCTTCTCTGTAATTTTTAAAGTGGTTCATAAGCCTACATTTTTTACATTTTTTTTTTTTTACCTTGGCCCTCACTCGATCCAGTGCTGTGCCAATATTTAGCGGCTCTTATTTCTCTCGCAGGCTTTTCTGAGGTAGCTGCTGTCATTAAAATCATGTGATGAGGGAGTGGAGGGACAGGGTCATGCCATACTGTCTATATTTATGGATGCAGGCAATGCGGCTCAGGATCAAGCCTTCAAGTGTGCCACCATAGGAAGTGCCTTCCTATGGTGGCACACCGAAAAGCGGAGAAGCCAGGAGTGCCAGCGGGGGACCTGAGTAGAGGAAGACTAGAGCTGCTCTCTACAATTCCATTCCAGGTAAGTATATCATGTTTGTTATAAAAAAAAATGACTTTGCAGTTACTTTGAAGCATGTATACCACATGAAATGGCCTTCTTGTTATCCTCTGCAGTGTCCTACTAAAAGTATTATAACTCGGATAGCTCATACTGCATCAGATATTAACAGCAGGGGTCTTGGTAATGCCATGTTTACAAAGCCTCAGCTTCCCAGCGCTCCAACAACAGATTACTGTTTAGACCCTACTTCTGCAAGTGAGAATGCCGCCAGTGTGACCTGTCACTAAATATTTCCTTGTCTGTTCCGGGCTTAGTAGTACTTAAGATATTAAGTGATTAGTAACCTGCCTGTCAGGTTCTCGGTCATGATGTCATTCTCCCTTTCTTGAGCCCGAGGTGTCACAGAATAGCCGCAGTGTGTGTTTCTGGACGATGCAGTTCTATTTGCATACGGTGAACGTGAGTGTAGTAATAGGAAGCTGACAGTACTGACTTGCTTTTTTATAGTAAACCTGTCCGTACCTAAGCTTACCGATGGGCAACATTACATTTACCATTTAGTTGCCTCTTCTAAGTTTCGGGGCTACTGGGCTTCCATAACTGGCAAATACTGGCATTTTGTTGTACTATAGAGCAGTGGTTCTCAACCTTATTGAGACCAGGGTCCAGTAAATTCTTCTAAAACATTCAATGCTCCAACAGTAAAATAATAAAAAAAAAGTTCATACTCACAATAAAAGAATAGGAATATAAAATATTTATTGAAATGCTGGAAGGATCTGGATGTGTCTGGGTGTCACTTGAAGTGGATGGGGATTCTGAAAGGGGTTGGGGGACTTTGCAGCAGACTTGGTGGTCTTGCAGGGTAGTGGTCTCCAAACTGCAGTCCTTTGCTTACCCTTTTCTGGCCCTTGGGGCATAATTGCCCTCTTTGACACCAACAGTGGGCCATTTATATCTAGCACTATTCCTCCCACTGACATTAATGATGGGGCATAATTCCTCCTACTGGTACCAATGATGGGGCACACTATTCCTTCTAGCATTAACAATGATGGGGCACAATTCTCCCCAGTATTATCAATGGTGGGGCACTATTCCTTCCAGTAATACCAATGGTGGGGCACTATTCCTCCCAGTAATACCAACGGTGGGGCATTATTCCTCCCAGTAATACCAATGGTGGGGCACTATTCCTCCTAGTAATACCAATGGTGGGGCACTATTCTTCCCAGTAATACCAACCGGTGGGGCACTATTCCTCCCTGTAATACCAATGGTGGGGCACTATTCCTCCCTGTAATACCAACGGTGGGGCACTATTCCTCCCTGTAATACCAATGGTGGGGCACTATTCCTCCCTGTAATACCAATGGCGGGGCACTATTCCTCCCTGTAATACCAATGGCGGGGCACTATTCCTCCCTGTAATACCA
The DNA here is from genome assembly GCA_018402905.1 of Glandirana rugosa. Taxonomy (NCBI): domain Eukaryota; kingdom Metazoa; phylum Chordata; class Amphibia; order Anura; family Ranidae; genus Glandirana; species Glandirana rugosa. Next base: position 1,911,448 of record BLSH010291684.1, on the reverse strand, counting down.
ATGGCGGGGCACTATTCCTCCCAGTAATACCAATGGTGGGGCACTATTCCTCCCAGTAATACCAATGGTGGGGCACTATTCCTCCCTGTAATACCAGCGGTGGGGCACTATTCCTTGCAGTAATACCAATGGCAGGGCACTATTCCTCCCAGTAATACCAACAGTGGGGTACTATTCCTCCCAGTAATACCAACGGTGGGCATTATTCTCCCCCAGTAATACCAATGATGGGACATTATTCCTTCTGCTACTGACCTGACCACGGGGGGGGGGCGCGCTATGTCGTTTTTTTTTACTTACTGCATTGTTAACTCCCACTTATGCAAGACATTTTGTAATTCTACTGGCCACAGTGCGGCCCCTCTTAAGTCTAAATGACAGTAAACTGGCCCTTTATTTAAAAAGTTTGGAGACCCCTGTTGTAGGGGATGAAGTTTTTTTAGGGAACTGGGTGTCTTTTCAGGAGACTTTGGATTTTTCAGGTGTGCTGTGGGAGACTGGAGAACACTACGGGGGCTGGGGTACACTGTAGAAGGTCTCTAGAAGGTCAAGTGGCACTATGAGATGTTAAGGAATCTGTAGCTGTCTGGAGGCCTAAGAAGAGGCAGGCCACAAACCACTGGTATAGAGCATTGGCCTCTGATCTTCTTGTATGTTTCGATTGGTCAATAAGGCTACCATTCCTAATGATGGACCAGCAAACAGGTAGGAGGGGCCCTCTTCATGTGTCTGTCTCTCTTTCTGTCCCTTTCCTTCCTTCTTCTTTCCCTCCTGTCCTTCCTTCTTCTCACTTTCCCTTTCCTTCCTGTCCTTCCTTCCTCTTTCATTTTCTTTTCTGTCCTTCCTTCATCTCTTTCCTTTTTTTCTTTGGTTTCACCTCTGCCTAGGGTTGCCACATCATTCCTTTAAACCCAAACACATATGAATTACACAGGTTCTGGGGCTAATTTAATGCAGATAATGCACCAAGGGAGTTTAATTACCACCACTTCAGCCCCGGAAGGATTTCACACTTTAGGACCAGAGCCCTTTTTGCGATTCGGCGCTGCGTCGCTTTAACTGAAAATTGCGCGGTCGTGCGGCATTATACCCAAACTAAATTTGCGTCCTTTTTTTCCCACAAATAGAGCTTTCTTTTGGTGGTATTTGATCCCCTCTGCGTCATTTCTGATCGCCGCTATAAACAAAAGAAGAGCGACAATTTTGCAAAAAAACCCAAATTTCTTACTTTTTGCTAAAATACAAATCCAAAAAAAAATAATATAAAAAAACATTTTTTTTCACAGTTTTTGGCCGATTTATATTCTTCCTCATATTTGTGATAAAAAAAATCGCAATTGGCGTTTATTGATTGGTTTGCACAAAAGTGGTCGCATTTACGGATGATGAGAATTCATTTTTGGGGTTTTTTTTTTCCCATTGGCAGTGAAGGGGTTAACCTGCAAGGGGGCGCTCTAAGGGTTAAGTATGTTCCCTGGGCGTGTTCTAACTGTGGGGGGACTGCCCTAGCTGGGGAAGGGAAGTGGTCACAGCCTTCGTATACAGGCCTTCCCCCTCACACAGAACGGAGGTCCGTGTTTACATACACGGACCTCCGTTCCTTCGCTCCGGGGGGCCATCGCGGGTAGCCAGCGGCAATCGAAGCCGCCGCACCCGCTCCCTGGCCCTCCCCGAACACAGTGAGCGCGCGGGCGCGCCTCCGGCGGCGCGCGCGCTCACAGTGCGCGTTATCGCAGCCGCCGTCGTATGACGGCGATTTGCGATAACGAGCCACTTTGCCGCCGTCAACCTGCGGTTGGCGGTCGGCAAGTGGTTAATCAGCCACAGAACCTGTGTAATGTGTTCAGGTTTAAAGGGATGATGTGGCAACCCTATCTCTGCCCTCCTGCTTCTGTGCTTTGCTCTCTCCACTCACCTCTGTTCTCTTGCCCCTCCCCTTTGCTTGCTTACCTCTGTGTTTTTGCCCCTCACCTCTGCTCGTGCATATTTACATTTATATAACAATAAAAAAACCTTGTGCTTAGTTCAGGACAATCTGACTGCTGCACCCAAAAAAATTCTGAATTCCGGACCAAAATTAAACCTATATCATATCTATCATAACATAGGGTGTGCATATCCCTTTAAGTTTAAATCAACCGCTTTGCTCAACAGAATGATCCATCAATAAAAAACGTGTGTCATCTAACAGTAATTAATAACACCAGTGCTAAGTACACTTTTTCATAGCAGAAAATATTCAAAATAAAGTCCATATACAAATATAAAAGTCCAGATACACATGAGGCATTCCAAGTGCCTTATCCACTTGGCAACCGCCTAACTAGGAAAATATGCCATGACTTTGACGTTTGATACTGGGGTTATGGCTGTGGCTAGATATTCACTTTTCCCTCAGGCTATTGTATTCCTGATAAAAGTGATCTCCGTGTCAGATTCGCCGCTGGATCACTTTTAAAACCCCTGGCTGCCGCTTTCTGGTGGTTCCCGGGCTTTCCTGATTGATCAGTAGTTCTGGGAACCGTTTCAGCGCTGGCGGCGACTGGTCACAGAGATGAGCGAAGGAAAGATGGCCTCTGCTCATCTCTATGGCTTAGGAGGACCGGAATGCCGTCATGAGGTCATTAGTGCTCAGTGAAGGACACCCCAAGCCAAGCCTCTTACCAGACAGGAATGATTTCAAATCAAAGCGATTACACACTTTTCATTAAGGAGGGACCAATGCTCCCACCATCAGGCTTCCAAATGAGCCTGTGTGACTCTGCTGGCAAGATGCAGCAATGGTATCCCTGCACAAGGATCAGCCAGTTCTCCCAATTCACTGAAATCACTCCAACAAATGTATTGTTTAAAAGCAAAAAACAAGAGAAGCCTCTTGGTTCAAAAATTCTTAAAACCTTTTAATAAACAGTTCTTGCACTTACCTGATGTAGAAAATGACAAGCGGTATACACATCCAAATAGCACAGCCGTGGGATCCACTGGCGCTCAAGTGCGTGATGACGTTACAGAGATCTGTTAAGTCATCATGCACTGAGGCCATGAATTTTGGATGTGTATACCGCTTGTCATTTTCTACATCGTGTAAGTGCAATCACCCAAAACTGGCTGTGTGATCTTTGTGCGGAGACACTATTGCTGCATCTTGCCAGAGGGGTTACAGACTCATTTTGGAGCCTGATGGTGGGAGCATCGGTCCTCCTTGTGTATTTAGCACTGGTGTTACTAATTACTATTATATGACACGTTTTTATTGTTGGGTCATTCTGTTGAGCCAAAGGGGTTGATATATACTTAAAGGATATGCGCACCTTTTTTATCCATATTTTATATGTACTTACGTTTATGGTTTAGATTTTACAGGTAAAAACGAACACATCAACATCCATTTTATTTATTTCCGGTATTTATATAGTGCTGTCAATTTACACAGCACTTTACATATATATTTACATTCACATTAGTCCCTACCCTCATGGAACTTACAATCTAAGGTCCCTAACTCACATTCTTACATACATATGCTAGGGCCAATTTAGACAGGATCTAATTTACCTACCAGCATGTCTTTGGAGTATGGGAGAAAACTGGAGTACCCAATATATTTATCGTTTAAGGCCAAAGTGAGATGACTTGACGACACAGTGGCCTTTGTGTAACAATTAGTTTGAAGGAAGGACCTGATCAGATTTTCCCTCTGGTACTTCCAATGAAGTATGCAAGTGGTGGGGGAATCGAGCTGTGTTGGGTTACCAGAACGTTTTCCTTCTTGGAACATTGTCCTGACACTCAACCAACCTGCCTCCTCTGGGTGGTCCCAGGCAACAGTATAAAATAACCCCTTAAGTTCCATCACTTTCCCCAGGTATTGTGTCAGGAGGTCATTAGAAGGAATGTTCCTGGGGGAGTCTGTTTCCTGTACGGATCAGGTCTCTCCTCTCAATTATTTACATGCACAGCAGGCTCGTGTAGCAGCATTTGCATGGAGAGTAGAAACACTAACCGCTCACACACCAGGATATCATTAACCACTGGATGGCCTGTCAGTGCATGCTGCTTAATGTACTAAGTGATCATTGGAGGGAGCTATTAGAGAAAGGATGAAAGCTATTTTATGAACAATCTGGTAAAATTGGTCAGCCAATGGAGTTGTCTGCGCAAAATTAAAAAAAAAAAGAGATGCAGCAAACATTTGCAGTATGTGAATGTCTCCCCACATTTTGTCTCTTTAAAAACACTGTAGAAGTGTAGATACCTGTTGTTGATCCTGCTAGAAATCCAGTAAGCTCCTAACTTCCTGTGGCGAGTGACAACTTTACCTCTGCTGCACTAAAATCCCAAACGTTGTTGTCAGCCCTGCCCAGTCCTCCCATGCTTGGCTCCAGAACACCTCCCCTCTTCTCATCCCTATGACAGGCGGGAGATGTTCTGTCTTCCAGGCGAGGAGAACTGGGCAGGGCTGACAACATCACTTGAGATTTCAGTGCCGCAAAGGCAATGTGTTGTCATCGCAAGCAGTTAGTTAAGAGTACACTGGACCAAGGGAGACCTCTCCTCTTCTCATTTCCATAACAATGGGCGGATGGTGTATTCCAGTATAGGAGAACTGGGCAGGCTTATTGAGCTGCTTGGGAGCTCAGTGCAGCAGAGGCAGTGTGTGTTACCATCTTAAACAGGACGTCAGAAGCTCACTAGACCAAGGAGACCTCCCTTCTCATTTCCATAATAAAGGGCAGCTGTTCTGTAGTCCACGGGGAAGATCTGGGCCAGCTTATCACCCTGCTTAGAAATTCAGTGCAGCAGAGCCATTGAGTTGCCATTTCAAGCAAGTAGGAGTCTACTAGACCAAGGAAGACCTCCCCTCCCATTTCCATAACAAAGGGCAGGTGTTCTGTAATCCACCTGGGAGATCTTGGCCAGCTGATCACATTGCTTGGGATTTCAGTGCAGCAGAGGCAGTGTGTTGCAATATCAAACCGGAAGTCTGGAGCTCACTGGACCAAGGAGACATCTCTTCTCATTTCCATAATAGAGGGCAGGTGTTCTGTAGTCACCGTGGGAGATCTGGGCCAGCTGATCACCCTGCTTGGAAATTCAGCCATTGTGTTGTCAGCTCAAGCAAGTAGTTAGGAGCCTACTAGACCAAGGAAGACCTCCCTTTATCATTTCCATAAGAAAGGGCAGGTGTTCTGTAGTCCATCTGGGATCTGGGCCAGCTGATCGCCTTGCTTGGGATTTCAGTGCAGCAGAGGCAGTGTGTTGTCATCTCAAACAGGAAGTCGGGAGCTCACTGGATCTCTGGCAGATTAACGGGTATTTTTCTTGACTTTGCAGACCTCATTATTGAATGGAAACCTTAAAATACATTCAAACTGCCATGTTTCCCTGTGGCCCATCCATAGGCATGCACTAGGGAGAGGTGTGGCACACTTGGCATTAGACTACGTACAGATCCATCCAGGGCCGCAGACTGGTCTGGATTCCAAGTTATGAGCCAGCACCTTTAGTTGTCTACTAGGTTCTCCTGTTAGATGTGACAGGTACGCATTAACCCCTTGCCTCCCTGGGAAATCATCAGTGCCACCCGTACTCTCCAGGGGATTAGCCGATGGATCTCATGAAAAACAAGGGGATTTTAGCTGGTAATACCCCCCAAGCTGCCCTTATAAGAAGCGTCTAATCCCCTTGGCCTGATTGTTATTTCCAGCTCGGCTCAGATCACCCGTCTCCGTCCGACATCCCAGTGACGCGACGTGACCTCTATGACACGTCGCTGCCATCAATTTTGCAGTATAGATTTCTGCCTGCGGGAAGACCTGGATCTCTGCGCAGCTTCCTCACGTGGGTACCACACTGGCCTACACATCTGGCAGAGCTCTTGATGGAGATTTCACAGTATGAATTGTTCTAGGCTCCTGATGTTATCCTCTTCCTTTTTTTTTTTTTTTTTTTTTACAGGTGTCTGAAATAAGGACTGCCTGTGTTGCCTTGTGACAACCAGTCAAATACATTATGCTACCAGTATTTTCCAGGGAAGCTTGGAATCTGTGTGCTGTGAGGCAGTACAGAGTTTTACGTAGGACATGTTGATCAGTTAGGATCTTAATGGACCAATGTAACTGTGTATAAAATACCCATACCTGGAATTCTTCTTTTTAGCGTTTGATTGCGTAGTAGTGCAATGGGTTCCTGCTATAGTCCGTATTTATATAGAAGAAGCAAGAAAAGGTAGAGATCTTCCTTTGCTCAGTATTTATATAGTCACATGTAATAGTGTTCTAGCTTTGATGCTTCTAGGATGCTCCTGAACAGGGGTCTCTAAGCTTTCTAAACAAAGGGCCAGTTTACAGACTTTCAGACTTTAGAGGGGCAGGGCTGTGACCAGTGGGAGTAGAAATTGTCCTGGTATCAGTGGGAGTAAACAATGCATCATTGGTATCAGTGGGATGTATAGTGCCCCATCATTGGTATTAGTGGGATGTATAGTGCCCCATTATTGGTGTCAGTGGGGGAAATAGTGCCCCTTCAATGGTGTCAGTGGGGGGAATAGTGCCCCATCATTGGTATCTGTGGGAGGAATAGTGCCCCATCATTAGTATCAGTGGGAGGAATAGTGTCCCATCATTGGTGTCAGTGGGAGGAATCGTGCCTCATCATTGGTGTCAGTGGGAGGAATAGTGCCCCATCATTAGTATCAGTGGGAGGAATAGTGTCCCATCATTGGTGTCAGTGGGAGGAATAGTGTCCCATCATTGGTGTCAGTGGGAGGAATAGTGCCCCATCATTGGTGTCAGTGGGGGGAATAGTGCTCCATAATTGGTGTCAGTGGGAGGAATTGTGCTCCATCATTAGTATCAGTGGGGGGGAATAGTGCCCCATCATTAGTGTCAGCGGGAGGAGTAGTGCCCCATCAATGGTGTCAGTGGGGGGAATAGTGCCCCATCATTGGTGTCTGTGGGTGGAATAGTGCCCCATCATTAGTATCAGTGGGAGGAATAGTGCCCCATCAAGGGTGACTGTGGTTACTACCCTGTGATAAGGAGGGTGACTGTGGTTACTACCCTGTGATAAGGAGGGTGACTATG
>BLSH010291684.1:1888513-1904353 GCA_018402905.1 Glandirana rugosa | reverse complement strand
GGAATAGTGCTCCATAATTGGTGTCAGTGGGAGGAATAGTGCTCCATAATTGGTGTCAGTGGGAGGAATAGTGCCTCATCATTGGTGTCAGTGGGAGGAATAGTGCCCCATCATTGGTGTCAGTGGGAGGAATAGTGCTCCATCATTGGTGTCAGTGGGAGGAATAGTGCTCCATAATTGGTGTCAGTGGGAGGAATAGTGCTCCATCATTGGTGTCAGTGGGAGGAATAGTGCCCCATCATTAGTATCAGTAGGAGGAATAGTGCCCCTTCATTGGTATCAGTGGGAGGAATAGTGCCCCATCATTGGTATCAGTGGGAGGAATAGTGCCCCATCATTGGTATCAGTGGAAGGAATAGTGCCCCATCATTAGTATCAGTAGGAGGAATAGTGCCCCATCATTAGTATCAGTAGGAGGAATAGTGCCCCATTGTTGATGACAGTAACGGGAATTATGACTTCTTGTTGGTTTCAGTGGGAGGAAAAGTGCCCCAAAGGCCGCAGTTTGGAGACCACTGCTCTTGAAAGAAGCTAAAACTAGAGGCATAATTTGTTATAAAGATTGTTTCAATTAGGCCCCTTTCACACTGGGGCTGGCGGGCGGTAGCGGTAAATCCCCGCTAGTCTCAGCGGGGATTTAGCGCTGTTATAGAGGCGCTACGGCGCCGCTATGCAGGCGGGTGCGGGGCACTTTTAACCCCCCCACAACGGGTTAAACAGGGGTTAAAAGTGCCGGCGCTCGGCGCTCCCGGAGCGGTGTACAGCCGCTACGGGAGCGCTGCCCATTCAATTTAATGGCAGGAGCGGTGGAGGAGCGGTGAATACACCGCTCCCCACATTCCTGAAAAATCATGCTTGCATGATTTTCTTAAGCGCTGCGCTAGCGCAACGCCTCAGTCTGAAAGCATCCATAGAGATGCATAAAAATAATATTTAGAGCATTATTGCAGCGGTAATTTTAGCGCTTTACCGCTGTAATAACGCCCCAGTGTGAAAGGGGCCTTAAAGAAACAGATCTTTCACAGATTCACAGGTGGCCCAATCATCGCATGATTGGTCATGGTGGACAATCCAATTCAAACTGAATTGAATGTAATCATTTTGTAGTACGACATCATTAACAAAAAGTTAGAATCTGCCCATGGTTGTGTGCCCATAGCTCCTGCTATTACATTCTCTATAAATGAATCCAGCAGATGGTGGGAACCCCTCATAATGGGCACAGGAGGTGTACAGACCCGTGAACTCAGCACAGGGATGGTGGGAACCCCTCATAATGGGCACAGCAGGGGTACAGACCCGAGATCTCAGCACACGGATGGCGGAAACCCCTCATAATGAGCACAGTGGGTGTATAGACGCAGGAACTCGGCACAGGGATGATGGGAACCCCTCATAATGGACACAGCAGGTGTATAGACCTGGGAACTCAGTATAGGGGTGGTGGGAACCCCTCATTATAGGCACCAGCAGGTGTACAGACCCAGGAAATCAGCACAGGGATGGTGGGAACCCCTCATAATGGGCACAGAAGGTGTACAGACCTGGGAACTCAGTATAGGGGTGGTGGGATCCCCTCGCTATGGGCACCAGCAGGTGTACAGACCCGGGAACTCAAAACCGGGATGGTGGGAACCCCTCATATTGAGCACAGCAGGTGTACAGAGCCAGGAACTCAGCACAAAAATCTCACCAATTGAGTCTCCTCTAGATAGAAGAGACTGTCAGAGGAGTTTAACTCTCCAGCATCTACCAAGCACCAAATATCAGTTTTGAGTTGACTGATCCTTTAAATCCTGGCGCAGAGTAGAAATATCTATTTGTTCTCATTGTGGCATATAACGTTTCATGTTACTTAAACCGCTTGAGTATGAGCTTGTAATCCCCCTCCATCACCTGGCCAATTTTCAGCTTTTAGTGCTGGGATAGTTGAACTGACAATTACTCGGTCCTGCAACACTGTATCCAAAAAATATATATATATTTTGAGACCGAGCTTTCTTTTTGATATTTTATAATCAATGTTTTTATTTATTTATTTATTTTTTTGCTCTATAAATGAACAAAAACAAACATTTTAAAGAAAAAAGTTCCCCTTCGTTTTTGTGAAAATAAAAATGCCAGGACAGTACAAACACCCCTGAAATAACCCCTTTGTGTTAATAGACACCCCAAAGTAATCTAATGTTTTTTTTTTAATGAAGTAACACGCTGGTTTTGGGGTTGTTAAAGCTTGGTAATGGTGCTTTACATACTGTTTGTACAGAACATAAACAGAGGGAGGTGGCGACGAAGGTGATGTACGGTTCTCGCACAGTAAGGTTATGGAGATGAAGGGTTTAAGTTTCAGACGTACATGTCACATGGAGATCAGTTGTACAAGAGAATAGCTAGACGTGAACAGGCTAGAAAATAAACAATCCCAACCCACCTACGCTGAGTCTGCTACCCCTTCAATCGTGACCATTTATCCGCTGGTTCCTCCTTCCTCTATTGTGAGAGGAAGGGGCGGGCTCTGAAATGTAAACAATCTTACTGGTTACATTTGTGATAGCTGTGATTGGTCATCACAAGGTACAGAGCTGCTTGGATCAGCTCCATACACCTTTGTGATTTGGCGGTGGCAAGGTAGAAATAAATGCCCTTCACTTCGCATTTAATAAACCTACGTAAGTAGTTAAAGCCCGGCAATGTAACGTTTGTATTCTCTGATGATATGGAGGGATGCTGTCATTGCATTCATTATATATTTCTGCTTCCTGTTTCCTATTTTACAGTTTTCTGGAAGAAGTCCAAACAGCCGGTTTTCACAGCCGCCATACATAAAACTTTCCATGCTCCAGAATTTCCTGAACCAGACGATGGTGATGATGAAACCCGGCTCCTCACATCTGGCTTTGTCCATTCCTCTCTCTCCGTGGGGGGGTCCGTCTGTCCTGCTGTGTGCATAGGAGATCCTCTTCAAAGATTCTCATCCATTAAGACTTTATTTTTACAATGTTTAACTAAACTTTCGTCATGTCCAGAGTTCTAATAGTCTGTCATGCTGTGAGAAGAAGGGTGGAGTCAGTTCTTCCTTCATCACACTGTTGAAGAACACTAAGGTGGGGGTGCAATAAAACGTTGCAGATCTAATGGTGACGATTGGCCTAATAGGGCATTCCATTGTGCTGGCCAAGATCTGACCATGTGCACTCAGCTGGGGTGGAGCATACGTGTTTATGCGAGTGTGGCTAGGAGGAGGAGAGCGAATGAGAAGACACCCCCTTTTGCTGAAAGAACCACTTGTCTGCTTGGCAATTTTTCTTTCATTTCCTTTCCTGGATACTCAACAGGAAGTAAAATAAAATCTCTCCAAAGTTAAGCTATTCCCCTTATTGACAGTTGGAAAATTTCCTTTTTTTCCCTGCTCTGTTGTTTTTTTTTACTCCCAAATTCTGTCCTGGATGACAATCATTCCAGAACATCTAGAAGGGTGAGTCCCGCTATTGGGGAGGACACAGACAACAATTCAAACCTGACAGGGGTTCTAACCCTTCTATATTACATAACTTACTCTAGATCTAAACCTTAGCTCAGCCTTTCTCAACCTTTTCAACACCGAGGAACCCTTGAAATAATTCTCCGGTCTCGGGGAACCCCTGCTAAAAATTAAAAATCTACAACTAATGATACATTAGTGTGATGGTCAATGGGAAGAATGCTCCTTACTCTTGTGGTCAGGAGAGGTAGAAATTGACCATTGCTCAAGGAACCCCTAGCAACCTCTGGAGGAACCCTAGGGTTCCACAGAACCCTTGTTGAGAAACCCTGCCTTAGCTGGTTGACCCTTAGTTGAATTTTGACCGATTTCTGCTGAATTAGCCAAAACCCAAGATGTGGATGGCCATGTCGGCAGCACCCAGGCTGACCAAATTCAGTTTCCAAAGTCATCCGCCTACTAGGTTTTTGTGTTTCCTACATCCTGCAGACATCAGGCACAGCATCCCCAGTTTGTTATTTTTATATTTTGCTCTTGCCCCCTGCCTGTTATATGCAGGCAAGGTGGCCCTGCTTCGGGGGGGTTGAAAGGAAAACTTTTTTTGCCCATTCCATTTTTTTTCCTAAGGAGATTTTTTTTGTTCCCCCTTTAGCAGCCTGGGTGGTGTGCTGGTGAGGGTTCAAAGTCTGAGCTTACCTGGACGACTCGCTGGAAGGTCCAGCACATCTTCAGTGCATCGCCATGCTACTCAGGCCTCATGCGGGAATGCAGGGGGGAGCTCCCGTTCTTTCTTCCCGGTGCTGCTTTTTTTTTCTCTGGGTTCCTCGGCAGGGGGGGGGCTGGGCCGGAGGTATGTCAGCAAGATGGCCGCCGACCCATAAATGACGTGTCTATGATCCAGGTGGAAAAATGTCGCAGAACAATGACTACATCTAATCGGTTGCATACACTGTTTTGGTATTTAGCAGCCACGGGATTAGTGGCCATCCATGGAAAAAAAAAAAAAAGCCTGTCGGGTTAGATTCCTTCATCCACACTGCTTATCGTGAATGGAGGAAACTATTTGAATTCTCCTGTTCAGCTTGCGGGCTGAATGAAAGATATATCTTTGTGTAGTGACAACGCAAGAGCACAATTGGGAGACCAGGACAGAATGTTATGAAATTCCCAATGCACACGTTCCTGCTTTTTCAGATGGCTTAATTATAGTGCGGGTGGTGAAGTGACCAACGGCTGGAACTGCATGTCAGTAGAGCAAGTAGTGTCACCAGCACACCAGGATCTTCAAATGAGTCCAATCTGTAATAAATGATCACATCGTTACAGCAAAGAGCGACGTTTCGGAGCCGCACAGGACCCCTTCACATGCCTGAAGAAGGGGTCCTGTGCGGCTCTGAAACGTCGCTCTTTGCTGTAACGATGTGATCATTTATTAAAGATTGAACTCCTTTGAAGATCCTGGTGTGCTGGTGACACTACCTGCTCTAAGGACAGAATGTTGTCACCCAATAACAGGAAGTGCTAGTACATGAACCTTCAAGGCAGGATCGCCAAGTATTATTTAAATTAAAGCTGCAGATTTTAAAAAGGATTGAACCGTTTTTTTTAAAAAATCATACAGTTATTTGAATTTTTAGTGACCTGTAAGAAAGCAGATTGGGCTTTAATTATACTATTTTTAGTATATTTAGTGAAGACTACAGATTTCCCACGTAATGCAATGTGATTGGAAAAGTTCATTCTGGTCATTCTTCTTGTAATGTAACTGGAGTGAAGCTACTGGAAGAAGAGGGACCCTTGTGGGAAGGTCGGAGACACCATTTATTGCAGTAGGTTTGACCTTACTTTCTATTTTTTTTTTTTTTGTGTGACTGAGCAAGGGCATGCATGTACATATCCTTCTCTATGGAACTACTACCGAAAAGTAGCAATTATTTCCTATTTATTTTCTTTGTGGTGTTCTCGGAGCATTGTGTTACAGACTCAGCTGGTATTACAGCTCTACGGCACTGTATAAAAATAAAAATGACTTCATTTTGACTTTGTTTCTGTATGAAGGATGTAGTAAAGGGTAACTGACTTTTTAAAAATAGATTTGTGCATATACATGTAAGAGAGAAGTGCTTAGAGCAGTGGTTCTCAACTCCGGTCCTCAGGACCCACCAACAGGCCAGATTTTCAGTATTACCTTGGGGAGATGCAGACTAGAATACTGCAATCACTGACCAGCAAATGATATCACCTGTGATGTATTTCAGTTATCCTGCAAACCTGGCCTGTTAGTGGGTCCCGAGGACCGGAGTTGAGAACCACTGGCTTAGAGTGAAGCTTTCACAAACCCGGTCAATCCAAACTTTGAAGAGGTTTCTTCTTACTGCCTCTTGTGTTCCTGAAGGGAAATCTCAGTGGGGAGCTTCTAAATGCAATAAATTCAGTGTCTACACCGAAAAACAAAAATGGTACCATATGGCAGTCTAGCATTCCTGTTCTAGAGCAGCCTTTCTCAACCAGGGTTCCTCCAGAGGTTGCTACTGGTTCAGTGATTAATGAGCAATTTATGCCTCTCACATACAGTATCTCACAAAAGTGAGTACACCCCTCACATTTTTGTAAATATTTTATTCTATCTTTTCATGTGACAACACTGAAGAAATGACATTTTGCTACAACGTAAAGTAGTGAATGTAAACCTTGTGTTATAGCTGCAAAGGGTGGGCCAACTCAAAATTGAACCCTACAGACTAAGTCTGGGATGCCATTAAAGTTCATGTGCGTGTAAAGACAGGCCTCGCAATACTGCTAACAATATAGTGTATATCAGCTTCCACACCTGCGGCAGTGTGGATGCTTCCCGCGAATCGCTGTAAATAAACGGCGATTTGCGGAGTGGCCGCTAGGGGTGCGCGCCCGCCTTACTCCGGAGGAGTGTGCCCGCAGCTCGGGCGGACCGGATGTCTGCCGGTGAGCGGCCACAGCAAAAGAATGGGGAACCACCGATGTAAACACGGCGGTTCCCCGCTCTGCCAGTGCGGGTGTAGGAGATCTACTGATCCCTGTCACTGGGATCGGTTAGATCTCTTATACCCATAACAGCCCAGCCCCCCCCCCCTCCAGTTAGAACACGCCTAGGGAACACAGTTAACCCCTAGATCTACCCCTGCAGGTTAACCCCTTCACTGCCAATGACATTTATACAGCAATCAGTGGACATTTAAATTTTTGATCGCTGTATAAATGTCATTGGTCCCAAAAAAGTGTAAAAAATGTCTGACATGTCAGCTGCAATATCGCAGTACCGCTAAAAATCACAGATCATCGCCATTACTAGTAAAAAATTAAAAAAAATTTAAAAACCCCAGAAATTAATTCTCATCATCCATAAACACGGTCACTTTTGCGCAAACCAATCAATAAACGCTGATTGCAATTTTTTTTTTTTTTACCAAAAATATGAGGAAGAATATAAATCGACCAAAACCAATGAAAAAAAAATGTTTTTTTATATTTTTTTTTTGGATTTGTATTTTAGCAAAAAGTAAGAAAAACTTTTTTTTTTTTTTTTGCAAAATTGTCGCTCTTTTTTTGTTTATAGCAGCGATCAGAAATGACGCAGAGGTGATCAAATACCACCAAAAGAAAGCTCTATTTGTGGGAAAAAAAGGACGCAAATTTTGTTTGGGTACAACGTCGCACGACCGCGCAATTGTCAGTTAAAGCGATGCAGTGCCGAATCGCAAAAAGTGCTCTGGTCCTAAAGTGGGAAATCCTCTGGGGCTGAAGTGGATATAGAGGAATCAGGACCTCCCTCCTCCTGCTTGTGACCCTTCTAGGGATGATGACCATCTACATCTCACAGTACATTGGTGTAATGGTCATTGGGAATAACGCTCCTCACATTTGTGGCAATTGGGAATAACCTCTTCTTTATAGATGGCTAAAAATATATTTGCTGTCAGTGGTTACTTACAGTATATTACAGTACATTATACTTACAGTGAAATTTTCCACTTTTTTTTTGTGTTACAACCAAAAACGTAAATGTATATACAGTATCTCACAAAAGTGAGTACACCCCTCACATTTTTGTAAATATTTTATTCTATCTTTTCATGTGACAACACTGAAGAAATGACACTTTGCTACAATGTAAAGTAGTGAGTGTACAGCTTGTATAACAGTGTAAATTTGCTGTCCCCTCAAAATAACTCAACACACAGCCATTAATGTCTAAACCGCTGACAACAAAAGTGAGTACACCCCTAAGTGAAAATGTCCAAATTGGGCCCAAAGTGTCAATATTTTGTGTGGCCACCATTGTTTTTCAGCACTGACTTTAACCCTCTTGGGCATGGAGTTCACCGGAGCTTCACAAGTTGCCACTGGAGTCCTCTTCCACTCCTCCATGACGACATCACAGAGCTGGTGGATGTTAGAGACCTTGCGCTCCTCCACCTTTCATTTGAGGATGCCCCACAGATGCTCAATAGGGTTTAGGTCTGGAGACATGCTTAGCCAGTTCATCACCTTTACCAGGGCTGGTGCAAGGATTTTTGACGCCCTAGGTGAAACCTCATTTTGCCGCCCCACTTTGGCTCCGCCCCTGACTCCAACCCCTTTGCCCTACCCATGTATACGATGGAGGTGGTGGAGGTGGAGATTTTTGCAGCGTCTCTCTGCCTATTTCTTTAGCCGTGGTCCACAGGCTCACACCTGTGCCTCTGCACCCGGCCTAAAGAGAAATAATAGTGGCACCGGCTCGCTTCATCATGCCAGCCATGGTCCGCAGGTATATGGACAGGTTAGGGTAGTATATGGACAGGCTGGGGTAGTATATGGACAGGCTAGGGTAGTATATGGACAGGCTAGGGTAGTATATGGACAGGCTAGGGTAGTATATAGACAGGCTGGAGTAGTATATGGACAGGCTAGGGTAGTATATGGAGGGAGGGAAATTGCAACAAGCCCAGAACTACATGCAGGGCTTCCATCTCACCCACCCCAGCTGGTTCCATCATTAATGCAGCACTTCCGGGCTGGCCAGCTGCTCTTTGTCCCGGCTCTCTCCCCTCCTCTTCTCACTGCTGCTGCTAGGGCGGCGTCGGCACTGCAGGCTGGGGATAGAGTTGTCCCGGAGAAAGCAGGCTGACAGAACGGGGGTGGAGAGGGCAAATTGTTTCTGTACAGAGCACAGGACGGCGGGGATGTCTTGACTGTTCACAGCAGGCGCATTTTACCGCCCTGTTGTGCTGCCAGCCGCGGCTCTCCAGTTACATGAGTGATCGATGCAGAGCAGTGATGGATCAACAGCGGCCGGCTATCAACTATGAGAGACAGAATGAGAAAATAAAATCCAGAAAATCACATTGTCTGTCTGATTTTTAAAGAATTTATTTGCAAATTATGGTGAAAAATTTGTATTTGGTCAATAACAAAAAAGCAAGATTTTTGGCTCTCACAGACCTGTAACTTCTTCTTTAAGGGCTCTTTCACACATACGGTCCGTTTGGGTCCGCCTGTCAGTTTTTCAGGCGGACCCAAACGGACGCTCCATTGATGTCTATGGAGCGACGAATGTCAGCGGTGACATGTCCGCTGACACCCGATCCGCTCCGATCCGCCAGAAACAGATGGATGGAAGCCCTATTTTCCATCCGCCTGGCGGATCGGATTGGATGAGCACGGACAGACAGTCCATGTTCATCCGATCCTCCATGGAGGAGAGCGGAGCTCTGACAGGTCAGTCTCTGCACGCAGTGCAGAGACTGTCCTGTCATCCGTCGGCTCAGCGGGGATCAACGGATGGATCCCCGCTGAGCAGCGGAGCCCGTCAAAACGGGCTCCGCATGTGTGAAAGGACCCTAAGAGGCTCCTCTGTCCTCCACTCATTACCTGTATTAATGGCACCTGTTTGAACTCGTTATCAGTATAAAAGACTCCTGTCCACAACCTCAAACAGTCAGACTCCAAACTCCACTATGGCCAAGACCAAAGAGCTGTCAAAGGACACCAGAAACAAAATTGTAGACCTGCACCAGGCTGGGAAGACTGAATCTCCAATAGGTAAGCAGCCTGGTGTGAAGAAATCAACTGTGGGAGCAATTATTAGAAAATGGAAGACATACAAGACCACTGATAATCTCCCTCGATCTGGGGCTCCACGCAAGATCTCACGCCGTGGGGTCTAAGTGAACACAAGAACGGTGAGAAAAAATCCCAGAACCACACGGGGGACCTAGTGAATGACCTGCAGAGAGCTGGGACCAAAGTAACAAAGGCTACCATCAGTAACACACTACGCTGCCAGGGACTCAAATCCTGCAGTGCCAGACGTGTCCCCCTGCTTAAGCCAGTACATGTCCGGGCCCGTCTGAAGTTTGCTAAAGAGCATTTGGATGATCCAGAAGAGGATTGGGAGAATGTCATGTGGTCAGATGAAACCAAAATAGAACTTTTTGGTAAAAACTCAACTTGTCGTGTTAAGAGGAGAAAGAATGCTGAGTTGCATCCAAAGAACACCATACCTACTGTGAAGCATGGGGGTGGAAACATCATGCTTTGGGGCTGTTTTTCTGCAAAGGGACCAGGACAACTGATCCGTGTACAGGAAAGAATGAATGGGGCCATATATCGTGAGATCTTGAGTAAAAACCTCCTTCCATCAGCAAGGGCATTGAAGATGAAAAGTGGCTGGGTCTTTCAGCATGACAATGATCCCAAACACACCACCCGGGCAAGGAAGGAGTGGCTTCGTAAGAAGCATTTCAAGGTCCTGGAGTGGCCTAGCCAGTCTCCAGATCTCAACCCCATAGAAAATCTTTGGAGGGAGTTGAAAATCTGTGTTGCCCAACAACAGCCCCAAAACATCACTGCTCTAGGAGGAGATCTGCATGGAGGAATGGGCCAAACTACCAGCAACAGTGTAAAAAAACCTTGTGGAGACTTACAGAAAACATTTGACCTCTGTCATTACCAACAAAGGGTATATAACAAATTATTGAGATGAACTTTTGTTATTGACCAAATACTTATTTTCCACCATAATTTGCAAATAAATTCTTTAAAAATCAGACAATGTGATTTTCTGGATTGTTTTTTCTCATTCTGTCTCTCGTAGTTAAAGTGTCCCTATGATGAAAATTACAGGCCTCTCTCATCTTTTTAAGTGGGAGAACTTGGACAATTGGTGGCTGACTAAATACCTTTTTGCCCCACTGTATATGGCCACCCAGAGGATGCTTCTGACTTGCTTCGCGTTTCTTCAGACGCCGCATGTCCTATTGAGGTGCATTTGAAGTGCAGTTGCATGCCTGGAAAAATGCAGTGCTTGACAAGAATGCCCTTAGCCATGAGCTCCTACATCTCTGATAAATTAGCAGTGCCATGGACATTTATGTCGCCCTTTTAGACACATGTGACCAGGGCTGCCGAGAAGGGGGTAGCACCGGCACCTCCTGTAGGCCCTATCAGTTCAACAGGGGGGCCCAGGCAGCTATATAGTGCAGGCAGTTCCAAAGCTGCTGATCACAGCTCTGTGCCCATGCCTCCCCCTGCAATGCAGCTGTCTTCTTTTCCTCTCCCTCCCAGTGGCTGTCAGCTGATGCAGGGGAAGCCACAGGGGGATCGATTTCAGGGATTGCCCGAACCCCCCCCCCGCCACTCCGATCAACCCCTTTCCTGTCCACAATTCCTTTCCTTTCCTTGCATCTCCAATCCCCTGTGCCCCCCCCCCCCATGCCCTCCTCCACAGCACTGCCAGCTTCTTCTTCTCTTCCTCTTGCTGGCTGTCAGCTGCTGCGGGCACACAGGCAGATGGTTTAAGGGATTGCCCCCCCCCCAGCCAGTCCACTCAGCCTCTCGCCTATCCGCAATCCCTTTCCTCGCATCTCCAATCCCTTGTGCCCACCTTGCCCTGCAGCACTGCCAGCTTCTTCTCTCCCTCTTGCTGGCTGTCAGCTACTGCGGGCACACCAAGGGATCGGTTTCATGGAGTGCCCCCCAGCCACTCTGCTCAGCCCTCCTCCTGTCCATAATTCCTTTCCCCTGTGCCCCCCATGCCCTCCTCCACAGCATTGCCAGCTTCTTCTCTCCCTCTTGCTGGCTGTCAGCTGCTGCGGGCACACAGGCAGATTGGTTTTAGGGATGCCCCCAGCCAGCCCACTCAGCCTCTCGCCTGTCCACATTCCCTTTCCCTGCATCTCCAATCCCTTGTGCCCCCCCGCAGCACTGCCAGCTTCTTCTCTCCATGGTGCTGGCTGTCAGTTGCTGCGGGCACAAAAGGGTCTCAGGGATTGCCCCCCGCCCCTCTCTTGTCCACAAGCCTGTGGTCCTCAGCCTCTCCGCTCAGCTCTTCTCCTGTCTACAATCACCCTTTCTCCGCACTTCCAATCCCCTGTGCCCCCCCCCCTAGCACTGCCAGCTTCTCCTCTCCCTCTTGCTGCCTGTCAGCTGCTGCGGGCACACAGGGGGGTCGGTTTCAGGATGGAGGACAGAGGACCAGTAAACATATCATTCATTCATGAAAGGATTGGGGATCTGTGTCCTCAATCTTTGTCTCAAAAGTGAGACGGTTCATTTATTTCCTCCACAAGGCTATTAAAAATGTAAAGAATAAATTAAAAAAAACATAATTAAGGGTTCATTAATACAGATATTCTGACCGTGTGAATAAGTGGTTTGTTTCTGCAGCCGGAACCATACACCTGCACCACCCAGGCTGGGGGGCCAGTGAGGTAGGCTGTAGGGGCTCCATGATTTCTAACAGGAGCCCTGCATGTGACAGACAGCATTGTGACGTGCGAAGACAGAATTTTGAGAAATTTCTGAGCATCCTTGCGAAATCTCGCCACCACCAACCGCCAGAGATCAGTGGTGATCGTCTGGTCTCCTTAGGAGGAAGTGTAAATATAGATTTGAGGGTTATTTTTGCTCAGTTAATCATTATTACAGATGAAGGATTGGGTAAGACAAATGATGAAAGAGGATAAAAGAAGAAGTTCGTTTGAAGGGGCCTATTATTAAAAATCACGTTTGTGAATCAGTGGCTTATGTCAGCAATACTAGAACTGGCCATAAACTCCATTTATAGTCACAGAAAAAAAATCTCCACCTTGCTTCTTAAAAAGCTGTGTTCAATACAGCTGACCCCACTAATCATTCAAAAAATGGATGGCTGTCCAACATACACTATATTACCAAAAGTATTGGGACGTCTTCCTTTACACGCACAAGAACTTTAATGGCATCCCAGTCTTAGTCCGTAGGGTTCAATATTGAGTTGGCCCACCCTTTGCAGCTATAACAGCTTCAACTCTTCTGGGAAGGCTGTCCACAAGGTTTAGGAGTGTCTATGGGAATGTTTGACCATTCTTCCAGAAGCGCATTTGTGAGCTCAGGCACTGTTATTGGACGAGAAGGCCTGGCTCACAGTCTCCACTCTAATTCATCCCAAAGGTGTTCTATGTGGTTGAGGTCAGGCCAGTCAAGTTCCTCTACCCCAAACTCGCTCATACATGTCTTTATGGACCTTGCTTTTTGCACTGGTCCAAATCATTTGGTGGAGGGGGGATTATGGTGTGGGTTTTTTTCAGGGGTTGGGCTCGGCCCCTTAGTTCTAGCGAAGGGAACTCTTAAGGCATCATATTTTAGACAATTTCATCCTCCCAACTTTGCAGGCCAGTCAAGTTCCTCCACCCCAGACTTGCTCATTTATGTCTTTATGGACCTTGCTTTGTACACTGGTGCGCAGTCATGTTGGAACAGGAAGGGGCCATCCCCAAACTGTTCCCACAAAGTTGGAAACATTAAATTGCCAAAATGTCTTGGTATTCTGACATCTTAAGAGTTCCCTTCACTGGACCTAAGGGGCCAAGCCCAACCCCTGAAAAATAACCCCACTCCATAATCCCCCCTCCACCAAATGATTTAGATCAGTGCACAAAGCAAGGTCTATAAAGACATGGATGAGCTAGTTTGGGGTGAAGGACCTTGACTGACCTCAACCCGATAGAACGCATTTAGATAGAGACTGTAAGCCAGGCCTTCTTGTCCACATCAGTGCCTGACCTCACAAATGCACTTCTGGAACAATGGTCAAACATTCCCATAGACACTCCTAAACCTTGTGGACAGCCTTCCCAGAAGAGTTGAAGCTGTTATAGCTGCAAAGGGTAGGCCAACTCAATATTGAACCCTACGGACTAAGACTGGGGTGCCATTAAACTTCATGTGTGTATAAAGGCAGGTGTAAGTGTACGAGAAGTATGTTTTTCCCCCCCCTATTATACCTACCTAGGTGGATACAGCATCTGTCCCCCCGCAATTGTACACTGAGAACCGAGTGATCAAACACCGCCGATCGCTCGATTCCCACAGCTCCCAGAGCAGAGAGCTGCTGACTATCAATCAGCAGCTCTCCGCTCTGCCACCTCCTCGCTCACTGAAATGCTGATCTGTGGAGGGGTGGGAGCAGCCGTCTCAAGCTCTCAGCGGCTCACTGAGAGGCTGAGCTGGATGTCAGTCCAGGCACCTGGTGGATCCCGACTCCGTGGGTGGGATGACGTGGTGCATGGACGGACATCCGTGATGTCAGCAGAGAGCAGACTTCAGTCCACTCTCTGCTGAAAACGGGTCACAGGAGTGCAAAACGAGTTGCACTGATGAGTGTTGATAAGCTGCACTGATGGGCACTGATCGGTGGCACTAAAGGGCACTGATGGGTGGCACTGATAGGTGGCACTGTTGGGTCGTACTAGTAGGTGACACTGATAGGCAGCACTGATAGGCACTGGTTGGCAGCACTGATAGGTGGGCACTGATAGGCAGCACTGATGGCCACTGGTTGGCATCACTGATAGGTGGCACTGGTGGACATTGATAGGTGGCACTGGTGGGCATTGATAGGTGACACTGGTGGGTACTGGCAGGTGGCACTGGAGGGCACTGCATAACAGCAGTGCCTCTTCCTATTCAGGACTGATGTCCCTCTGTCAGAAGCTGGTGATAGCCTTTTTTTTCCCCCCTTACACTGTTAGCGTGAGGGGAAAAAAAACAATTACTGATCTTTTGTTTACATCACGTGATCAGCTGTCATTGGCTGACAGCTGATCACGTAGTAAGGGGCCGTGAACAGCCCTTTATTCTAATCTGTGATCAGCCGGGTCTCATTGACTCTGTGATCAGGGGGCGCACAGGCAGCTCATGCATGAGGCTACACCGCGGGCGGGAGGTGGTTAAAGAGGAGCTTCAGGCTCCTTCAGAAAAAATGAAGTCAGCAGGGATAAATACTGTAGCTGCTGACTTTTAATATTAGGGCACTTACCTGTCCAGGAATCCATAGATCAGGCCTCCCCTGAGCCGATTTTCTAAATCAGCTATTTGGTGCTGGTGCCGCCATCTTGCCTAAGAGAAATGCTGGTTCCCTACTGCGCATGCTTGAAGCGCGTGGCACTTTGTGTATTGGCTGGCTGCGAGGGGGAAGTAGGGGGGTGCCATGGCAAACTGAGCCAGAAGTGGGAGCGGGTGCCTGTCAAAACCAAGTACCCGCTCCCCCTCCCCCCCCAAAAGGTGCCAAATGTGGCAGCGGAGGGGGGTAGGAGACAGGCAAGCAGAGCTTCCTCCTTTGGGTGGAGCGCCGCTTTAAGTCGTACATATATGAACGGTTGTCATTGGAAGGCAATGGGATACGACTTGTCATGTGACTTTGATCTCCAAAGTCGCATGACAAGTCGCAGAAGTGTGAATGAATGGGGTGTTAGGCATGTTTGAAGTACTTTCCCCCAGAACACTAGAAAAAAAATGTAAACGCTGTGTTTATGCGCATTTAGACGCGTGAATAGTTTTTTTCCTGCCCAAAAGCTCCTCTCTAAAACGCACTTGTGATGTTTTTCTTTTTTTCAGCCTATGAATGCTCCTCTACAAATATGACTGTACACGCTCAAGTGTTCATGGACACAAAGGCTAAAATACAGTGTCTTGAAAAAGTATTCATACCCCTTGAAATTTTCCACATATTTTTCATGTTACAACCAAAAACATAAATGTATGCACAGCAGATTATTATACAATGTACAGTATCTCACAAAAGTAAGTACACCCCTCACATTTTTGTAAATATTTTATTTTATCTTTTCATGTGACAACACTGAAGAAATTACACTTTGCTACAATGTAAAGTAGTGAGTGTACAGCTTGTATAACAGTGTAAATTTGCTGATCCCTCAAAATAACTCAACAGCCATTAATGTCTAAACTGCTGGCAACAAAAGTGAGTACACCCCTAAGTGAAAATGTCCGATAAGTGCGCAGATTTACGCGTATTTGTGTCGCAAATGTAAAAAAAAGATCACAAGACCCCCTTTCAT
>BLSH010291684.1:1852275-1865090 GCA_018402905.1 Glandirana rugosa | reverse complement strand
TCTCACTCCTCCTTCTCCCTCTCTCTCCCTCTCTCATTCTCTCTCTCTCTCTCTCCTTCTCTCTCTCTCTCTCTCGCTCCTTCTCTCTCTCTTGCTCCTTCTCTCTCGCTCCTTCTCTTTCTCTCGCTCCTTCTCTATCTCTCCCTCGCTCCTTCTCTCTCTCTCTCGCTCCTTCTCTCTCTCTCTCTCTCTCTCGCTCCTTCTCTCTCGCTGTTTGTGTGTCTCTTTCAATTCAAATAAGCTTTATTGGTAGGACCAAATACAATTTAGCATTACCAAAGTAGTTGAGTTTGTATGGGGGGGGGGGGGGTAATGGGTAATATAAAGCGGAATGGGGGGGGGGGGTAAGTCCATGTAAAGGATTTTTAAGTCCACATTTTTTCATGTCCCTCTCAGTCTGTGACACGCCGTCACATATTGTGCAGCTATTTTCACCATTGGCTCCTCTTCTCCCAATAGAATTTTGAGTTGGGATGAGAGCGGAGAGTCTCTGGAAGTGTCCCTCACTGATGAGTACTTGGGGCACTGTAGCAGGAAGTGGTCCTCATCCTTCAGGACCCCCTGGTCACATTGCTGGTACAGTCTACTCTCCCTGGGCTTGTAGGTCTGTCTGTGCCGTCCTAATTTGATTTCCAGGCTGTGGGCACTCAGTCTGTACGGCTCAGGGTCTATCTGTCTTTGGGGTCTTGTAGCACCTCCAGGTACGGGGCCAGTTCGTAGTCTCTCTGCAGTGACTTATAAACAGTTAGTTTTTTGTTATTTCATTTCTCCATTCTCCAACATATTTTTCTTTGGAGTCATTCATTATGTTTTTTATTTGAGATTTTGTCAGGTCAGATTTTTGGGAGTTTGGGATAGAAGAGGCACTGATGAGTTGCTGTAGGCCACATGGCTTGGACTGGTCCTTATTGGTCAGTAATGCTTTATGGTGGTATTAGTTGGGACTGCTGTTTTGTAGGTGATCCCAGTATGATAGCACCCTCTTCTGTACTGCAAGAAGTAAGGGAAATCTGCCCAGCTTGGACCGGCACTGTTTGAGGTGCTCCTATGGACTTGGAGGAGGTGCTTGCAGAATTCCAGATGGAATATTTCTGTTGGGCTGCATTCCCATTTTGATTGGTCTAAGTAGGTGACCGGACCCCAAACTTCACTGCCATAAAGAAGAATTGGGGTGATGACGCTATCAATAATTATGAGCCAGACTCTCACTGGTGGTTTTAGGTGGTAGAGTTGGCTCCTGATGGCATAAAGGCTCTGCATGCCTTTTTCTTTTAGTGCCTCTATGGCTGGCTTGAAACTTCCTGATTTGTTAATGTCTAGGCCGAGGTAAGTGGAGCTGTTAGTTTCATCAAGAGTGCAGTTGTCTAATGTAAAGGAAGGGCTCTTGGTTTTTCCTTTGAAACACCATGGTTTTTGTTTTTCTTGAGTTGATTGGTAGTGCCCATGTGGCACTGTATTTCTCCAGAACTCCCAGGCTGTCTTGTAGGCCAATCTCTGTTGGTGACAGAAGTAGGAGGTCATCCGCATACAGCAGAAACTTCACCTAGTGTCATGCAGAGTCAGTCCGGGTGCTGGGGAGGATTCTAGAGCTGCGGCCACTTCATTGATGTAGATGTTGAAGTGGGTTGGACTTAGGCTGCAGCCCTGTCTGACTCCCCGGGCCTGCCGAAAGTGTTCGGTTCTTTTCCCATTCACCTTTTACGCTGCAGCTGTTCTCAGTATATGAACTCTTGATGATGTTATATGTTTTCCCTCCTATTCCACTCTTCAATAGTTGGAGGAACAGGCCTGGGTGCCACACTGAGTCAAATGCCTTCTTAAAGTCCACAAAACAGGCTAATACCTTTCCATGTTTTGTATTGTGGACATGGTTCTTGATGAGACTGTGCAGGGTGTAGATGGGTCTGTGGTGCGATGGTTTGGCATGAATCCTGCCTGACTTCTGCTGAGGACGTTGTGTTGTGTCAGGAAGTTGAGGATCCGTTTGTTGAGGATGCTGTTGAATAGTTTCCCTAGTGTGCTGCTGACACATATCCCCCTGTAGTTAGCTGGGTCATTCTGGTCTCCATTCTTATGGTTGGGTGTTATGAGGCCTTGGTTCCATACTGTAGGGTAGTAACCAGCACACAGGGCCAGATTGAACACTTTGCATATTGCAGCGTGCACGTCTGGGGAGCGGTGCTTAATCATCTCTGGCAGGATTCCATCCATCCCACTGGATTTTTTAGTTTGCAGGTGTTGGATTTTCTCCCTAATTTCTTGTAGTGTAACCGGTACATCTAAGGGGTTCTGAAAGTTCTTGATTTTTTTCCTCCATATTATTTAGTCTTTTGATGATGTCTTTTGTTCTACAGCTAGCGCCTCCTCTGGAAGATCTTTGTAGAGGTTCTTAAAGTAGTTGAGCCAGATGTCGCCATTTTGGATGTGGAGGTTGTTTTTCCTGGGTGCTGGGCCGATAGTCTTCCCAGAAAGAATTTTCCCGAAGTGCCTCTTCTAACTATTGCAGGTTTTTGTAGATGAAGTTTTGCTTTTTCTTTTTAAGGGTTTGTTTGTATTTTTTCTGTAGGATGTCATGGGCTCTCCTTAGGTCGGTGTTGTCCGGGTCTCTGTGTTTGTTATTGGAGATAGGTCCGTAAGGTGTTCCTTAATGCTTTGCATTCTTTGTCAAACCATTTATTGGGTTGTTTGTTGGATGGTTTCTTGTAGTTGGCTTTTCTCAGATGGGCTGTTGCTGCAATAGTGTGTAGTATTTTATGGAAGTCCTTTGCTGCCTGGTTCACACCTCTGTTTTTTAATGTCAGGTCTGTCAGTTACCTCTCTATATTTTGATGTAGACTGTTTGGACCATTTGAATGGTCCAAACATTATATCAGAGAAGATACATTCTATGTATCTTCTCTGATATAAGCTCACCACACACGTTATGTTGCAACCTGATTGTACAATCTCCTTTAGCTCTTCCAACGGCTATGTAGTACAATAGACTGTCCGATTGGATACAGATTGATTGCATAGTTTAATTATCTTTTGTTGCATGTATGTTATTTGGTGTTCATCATACAAAGATTGTACGGTCAGATTGTATGCCTAGAGCTCAACACACATGATACAAATATACAGTACAATCACCTTTAGATTTACCAACAGCTGATTGGATCCAGATTCATTGGATCGTTTAGGTAGGTCCCCATATTACATTACGTTTTTGGTAGGCTCAGATTGTAATGTGTATGGTGAGCTTAAGTGTGTTGATCTTCCAATCTGCGGTATCTGTGTTACACATCATTATCTGTTGGTAGATGGGTCTAGAGATATATCCGTATTCTAATTAATGGGGTTTCCATTGGCAATATTTTAAATATCTTTTAATATGACCACGCCTTGTATCTGAATGGGTGTTGTGTCTCCCTGTCATCGTCTAACCTGTGCTGGAAGCTGATTGGTTGCTCTGGCAATCCTTCGGTACACCATGGCTGGATTACGTGGGATAACTGCACAGTCATCAGTCAGATTTACAAATATGTCTGTAGGCATAGGTAGATTGCTAGCTCCTCAGAACCGACTCCTCAGATGAAGATTTTTGATTGGCTAGTTCCTTCCACTCAAAGCCCCCCATGGCTTACCTTTATTATTTGCTTTTATAAGACTATCTCTGCTTGAAGCTCCTCGAGGCCATGAGATCTCTGGGCTTGTATTTCACACCTATAACAATTAGGGGCCCCACTGTTTGAGATTTCATTGACACTGCGGAGAATGCAGGAGGAGGAGCTGGGAACTCGAATCTCCAAAGGGGGCTTTGAAGGACTCCAAATTGAGAAACCGTGGAAGGACATTTCCCATCAACTGGAATATCCCATCAAATGGAATCCTTAAGAGATAAAAAAAAGAGGCCGACATGACATGTTGCTTACGGGACTCCACTGAAATCTCGTTTTTGAATGGACTGGCATTTTATAATGACAGTTAACCCACCAGATGGTCATGTTTGCCTTCCCTTTGCTTACATAATACTACATTTGGCCACAAAGTGAAAAAAAGTAATGCCCAGTACATCCGGGATGGGGAATCATATCATTCATTAATCCTGCTCCCACCTGGCAGCGCTGGTGATTGGCTGCAAGCAATCCAGTGGCATCACAATAGTACTGAGCAATACGATAATGTTAATTGTAGCCCACTAGCCGCTCATTTTTACCTTCCCTTTGCTTCCATGACACCACATTTGGCCACAAGGAGAGAAAAGTAATATCCGGTACATCTGGGTATGTGGGATCATGTCATTAATTAATTTTGCTCCCACCTGGCAGAGCTGGTGATTGGCCGTAGGCAATCCAGTACGATCACAATAGTACTGGGCAATAGGATAATGTTAATGGTTGCCTTTTCTTTACTTCCATGACACTCTATTTGGCCCCAAGGATAGAAAAGTAATGCTCAGTACATCCG
Source organism: Glandirana rugosa (assembly GCA_018402905.1). Classification (NCBI taxonomy): domain Eukaryota; kingdom Metazoa; phylum Chordata; class Amphibia; order Anura; family Ranidae; genus Glandirana; species Glandirana rugosa. The sequence continues at coordinate 1,860,644 of BLSH010291684.1, read as the reverse complement.
GGATGGTGAATCATGTAATTCATTAATCGTGCTCCCACCTGGCAGCACTGGTGATTGGCTGCAGGCAATCCAGTGCCATCACAATAGTACTTGGCAATAGGATAATGTTAATGGTAGCCCACACTTGCTGCTGATTTCTGCCTTCCCTTTGCTTTCATGGCACCACATTTGGCCAAATAATTAATACCCAGTACATCCAGGCATGGGGATTCATGACGCTCATTAATCTTACCCCCACCTGGCAGGGCTGGTGATTGGAAAACAAAAGAGAAAGGAAGGCGCACGCACCTAGTGCATTACCAAAAACTATTTTTATTGAAATGATAGCAAGAGAGGGTACTCACAAAATGGTGGGTGCACAACCTGTGCAGAATGTTGCACAGCTGACGCGTTTCGGGGGCGCACCCCCTTCCTCAGAGCTTTGTGGAAGGGGGTGCGCCCCCGAAACGCGTCAGCTTTTACTCTGTCACATTCTGCACAGGTTGTGCACCCACCATTTTGTGAGTACCCTCTCTTGCTATCATTTCAATAAAAATTGTTTTTGGTAATGCACTAGGTGCGTGTGCCTTCCTTTCTCTTTTGTTTTCTAGTCGCTTTCGGATTTCCCAGTCCGAGGAGGGCTGCACACATCGATGCATTTCCTTTCGCCTAGTCGGTAGTCTGCCGCACGAGAGGACTTATCAGCGCGGGATTTTCTCACTTTTTAGGGCTGGTGATTGACTAAAGGCAAATCCAGTGCCATCGCAATAGTACTGGGCAATATAATAATGTTAATGGTAGCCCACCAGCTGCTCATTTTTGCCTTCCCTTTGCTTCCATGACACCACAAAAGGAATACCCAGTACATCCGGGTATGGGAGATCATGTCACTCATTAATCCTACTCCCACCTGGCAGCGCCAGTGATTGGCCCCAGGCAATCCAGTGCCATCACAATGAAACTTGGAGCCTAAAGCCCTGAACCTTCAGTTTAAACCAGCTAGATAGCAGAAAAGTAATGAAACTAATTTAGGGTCATTCCCATCGTTGCATTGTGTTGCGTCAAAAAAAAAAAGTTCAGCATGCTTTACTTGCACAGTAGAGAACCCTGCAAAGCAAGTGCAATCTGTGTAAATGTGTCTCAGTGCAAGCACTGGCACACGCAAAGGGAAAGCACGCATGTAAAAATGCAACACGATACAACACAGTTCAAAAATGCATGTCAGTGCATAACAAGATGCCTGAGCGAACGCTGGCATTGTAGCGTGAGAGGGCCCTTTAAGTCATCTTCATCAAGAAGCAGCCACATCCTGAGTAGAGCAGCCTGTCTCCTGCTAGCATGCTGCAGTGTGGGAAATTTGCTTTCTTTGTGGAGTCAGTGGTCTCTCTTCCAAGGTCCAACATGTTCCCTGCTGAGCCAGACATATACTTCCAGAGAGAGACAGTGTTTTTCTCTGCAGCATGCTGGTATTCAGGCTTTTCTACTCAGGCTGTGGCTGATTTTCTAAGAAATCATGAAGTGTAAGGCTTTGTGCACCTTTCAGTTTGATGCACCTGGAATGTATATAGCTGATTTGAACTAGAGGTTTAGTTGGGCTTCCTCAGTGGTAGATCAGGGTGGTAGGGGAGCAAAGTGCAGCTGCTCAGTATGTACAATGAACCTGCTGCTTTGGCCTGCATGGGCAAAGGACAGGTTAACTTTAAGATAATCAAATGGTCCTACTCAATTTCCAAATGAGTAAATACAACGTACCCCCAGCAGTCTTTATCGGAACAGGTCAGCGACTCAAGGAGCTGGGTGGCTTTTGGTAATTTTTATGATGGAAATCTGGTTGAGATTTATGAGAAGAGATCCAAACTTTTTAGACCTAGGCCAGTTTACTGTCTATTAGACTTTAAGGAGACCGGACTGTGGCCAGTGGGAGTAGAAAAGGTACCGACATCAGTGGGCAAAAAATCCCACATCGTTTGTTTCAGTGGGAGTAATTGTGCTCCATCACTGGTGTCATTGTGCCCCATCACTGGTGTCATTGTGCCCCATCACTGGTGTCATTGGGCCCCATCATTTGTGTCATTGGGAAGAATTGTTCCCCATTGTTGCTGTCTTTGGTAGGAATAGTGCCCATCATTTGGGTCTTTGGGAGGAATAGTGCCCCATTGTTGGTGTCTTTGGGAGAAATAGTGCCCTGTTGTTGGTGTCTTTGGGAGGAATAGTGCCCAATCCTTGGAGTCTTTGGGAGGAATAGTGCCCTATCCTTGGTGTCTTTTTGGGAGGAATAGTGCCTCATCTTTGGTGTCTTTTGGGAGAAATAGTGCTCAATCGTTGGTGTCTTTGGGAGGAATAGTGCCCCATGCTTGGTGTCTTTGGGAGGAATAGTGTCCCATCATTGGTGTCTTTAGGAGGAATAGTGCCCCATTGTTGGTGTCTTTGGGAGAAATAGTGCCCTGTTGTTGGTGTCTTTGGGAGGAATAGTGCCCGATCATTGGTGTCTTTGGGAGGAATAGTGCCTCATCCTTGATATCTTTGGGAGAAATAGTGCCCCATCATTGGTGTTTTTGGTAGGAATAGTACCCCATCCTTGATGTCTTTGGGAGGAATAGCACTCCACCGTTGGTGTCTTTGGGAGGAATTTCGTCCCTTAATTGGTGTCAGTGGGGGGAATTATACCCTGTTGTTGGTATCCTTCGATGGAACAGGGCCCCAAGGGCCAGATAAAAGCAAGCAAAGGGCAGCATCTGGCCCCTGGGCCACAGTTTGAAAACCACTGTCTTAGAGATTTGCATGTTTGTGGTCAGCATTAGGTCATGGAAGATACAAGCATTAGGCCTGTTTGAAGGGAGATTTTCCAAAGAGCTTGAAAAGCTCCCTAACAATAACTAAAGCCTCCAACCGCCGAAGGTGCTTGTTATTACTCTGTAGGAGAGGTGTCAACCATTACCGCGAGCAATCCTGAAAATCGAGAGCAGCATTGGCTTTTATAGACTGTCTTGTACTTTACTTTGTGTACCTGTATTGTAGTTAAATATATTGATAAAGAGATAATGAGCTTCATTTATCAATGTGCCTGAGGAGAGAATTGTTTCAGAGAGGCCTGGAGCAACCAATCAGATCCAAGCTTCTCCCTCTAGCTGCCAACCACATTGGAGGCCCAGTAGAAGGCTGAAGGCTTTTTTTGTATTTTCACGTATAGACTCCACACCCAACAATAAATATGCAGCTTAAGTAAGACCTACCTAAAGAAAATGAACGTACTACAACACGGCCCATGTGCTTCCCACCATGCAGTGCTTCTTATCCGATGGAGCATCAGACCCAAATACCTGGCAGGGGCTCATGTTTCTAGTCCATTTCATATACTGACTTTGAGAAAGATTTTTTTTTTTTTCTTTTTTGTAGGATCATCAGCAGCACCAGAATGGGGCAATGGGTGGTGATGTCAAGGTACAGTAATAGTCTTAAATGGCTTGGCATCAGATTATTACAGCTCCCTTTAAATTGTCAATAAATTAAGAAGGCTTCATGAATAAATTCCTAGCATGTCACACAGCAACAGGATAATTTTTCAAGAAAACATTTGCAATTAAAAAAAAGACCTTGAGCTGCAGTTAGATGATTACCTAGGCCAGGCTTTCTAAATCAGGGTTCCTCTAGAGTAGCCTTTCTCAAATAGGGTTCTGTGGATGTTAAAGGCTGGTATGCACTGGCCTAATATTGGCTGGTATCGTCCAGTGTGTATAGCAGCCTGTCCAGCTTCTGTCGAACAGGCGTGCTGGAAAAAAGGCAGCTGGTCAGTGTGTTCTGGTGGGGAGGCAGCCCCCCTGTCAGAACACAATCGCTTAGTGGGGGGATCACTGCACTAACATTGCATTGTTAGTACAGCAAGCTCCTCCGTTTTTTTTTTATTGTTCAGCCCGTTGGGTTGAACAAAAAAAAACTGCCCATGTGTACCAGGCTTTAGGGTTCCTCTAGAGCTGCCTTTCTTAACTATGGTTCCACTAGAGCAGCCTTTCTCAACTAGAGGTCCTCTACAACAGCCTTTGTAAACTAGGGTTATGCAGAACCTTATGGTTCTTCTTGCGCAGGCCTTCTCAACTAGGGTTCCTCTGGAGAAGCCTTTCCCAACCAGCATTTCTCATAACCGCATAACCTTTTTCAACCAGGGTTTCTTTAGAGCAGCCTTTCTCAACTATCGTTCTGTGGAACCCTAGGGTTCGTTTAAAGTAGCCCTTTTCAACCAGGATTTCTTTAGCATAGCCTTTTTTAACCAAGGTTTCTTTAGAGCAGCCTTTCTCAACAAAGGTTCTGTGGAACCCTAGGGTTCCTCTAGAGCAGCCTTTCCCAACTAGAGTTTCTCTAGTGTAGCCCTTCTTAATAATGGCTCCTCTAGAGCAGCCTTTCTCAACTAGGGTTCTTCTAGAGCAGCCTTTCTCAACTAGGGTTCTGTGGAACCCCAAGGTTCCTCTAGAGCAGCCTTTCTCAACTAGGGTTCCTCTAGAGCAGCCTTTCTTAACTAGGGTTCCTCTAGAGCAACCTTTCTCAACTAGGGTTCTTCTAGAGCAGCCTTTCTCAACTAGGGTTCTGTGGAACCCCAAGGTTCCTCTAGAGCAGCCTTTCTCAACTAGGGTTCCTATAGAGCAGTGGCTCTCAACCCGGTCCTCAAGTACCCCCAAAAGGCCATGTTTGAAGGTTTTCCTTTATCTTGCACAGGTGCTTTAAATCAGAGTCAATGGCTTGATATTTTGGACAGCTATTTTATTTAAGAGAAATTCCCAAACATGGCCTGTTGGGGGTACTTGAGGACAGGTTTGAGAATTACTGCTCTAGAGCAGCCTTTCTCAACTTGGGTTCTTCTAGAGCAGTGGTTCTCAACTCCGGTCCTCGGGACCCACCAACAGGCCAGATTTTAAGTATTACATTGGGGAGATGTAGACTAGAATACTGCAATCACTGAGCAGCAAATGATATCACCTGTGATGCATTTCAGTTATCCTGCAAACCTGGCCTGTTAGTGGTCCCGAGGACTGGAGTTGAGAACCACTGCTCTAGAGCAACCTTTCTCAACTAGGGTTCCACTAGAGCAACCTTTTTCAACTAGGGTTCCTCTAGAGCAGCCTTTCTCAACTAGGGTTTCTCTAGAGCAGCCTTTCTCAACTAGGGTTCCTCTAGAGCAGCCTTTTTCTACTAGGATTCCACCAGAAGTTACCAGGGGTTCCTTGAGCAGCCAAGAGCTGCACAGGGACCGGGATTAACATGATCATGTCACTTCTGAGCTGGTATCCCAGTCTAGGAAGTAATTGCTGATCCTGGGTACATTAAAGTGGTAGTAAACCGCAGCAATAGCACATTATGACAGACTTACCTGAAAACAAAACCCTCCTGCAGCACATTGTCACTGCTGAAGGTACTTCCATATTCACCCAGCCTTCCTTCCGTGTTTGTTTGGCTGAATGGTCGAGCCGGGGTGACATCACTCCCATGCATGTGCACGGGAATCTTGGGCATGCCACGGTGGTTCACTAGCTGCATCTAAAGTTAATATCTCCTAAACGGTGCACGTTTAGGAGATATTTACTGTACCTATAGGTAAACCTTATTATAGGTTTACCTATAGGTAAAAATCATACATGGGAGTTTACTCCCACTATAACAATTATGGCGCAATCCTTCTACAGAGAAAAGCAGATGAAGGCATTGTCAGTCCGAGTACTGCGATCTCTGAGATACAGTGCATCAGGAAAGTATTCACAGCGCTTCACTTTTTCCACATTTTGTTATGTTACAGCCTTGTTCCAAAATATTTATTATTCATTCATTATTTTCCTCAAAATTCTGCAAACAATACTCCATAATGACAACATGAAAGAAGTTTGGTTGAAATCTTTGCAAATTTATTAAAACATTTACAAAAGTATTCACAGCCTTTGCCATGACACCCAAAATTGAGCTCAGGTGCATCCTGTTTCCACTGATCATCCTTGAGATGTTTCTACAACTTGATTGGAGTCCATCTGTGGTAAATTCAGTTGATTGGACATTATTTGGAAAGGCACATATCTGTCTATATAAGGTCCCACAGTTAACAGTGCATGTCAGAGCACAAACCAAGCCATGAAGTCCAAGGAATTGTCTGTAGACCTCCGAGACAGGATTGTATTGAGTCACAGATCTGGGGAAGGGTACAGAATAATTTCTGCAACATTGAAGATTCCAATGAGCACAGTGGCCTCCATCATCCTTAAATGGAAGAAGTTTAGAACCACCAGAACTCTTCTTAGAGCCGCCCGTCCAAACTGAGTGATCAAGGGAGAAGGGCCTTAGTCAGGTCACTCTGACAAAGCTCCAGTGTTTCTCTGTGGAGAGAGGAAAAACTTTTAGAAGAACAACCATCTCTGCAGCACTCGACCAATCAGGCCTGTATGGTAGAGTGTCCAGACAGAAGCCACTCCTCAGTAAAAGGCACATGACAGCCCGCCTGGAGCTTGCCAAAAGGCACCTGAAGGACTCTCAGACCATGAGAAACAAAATTCTCTGGTCTGATGAAACAAAGATTGAAACTCTTTGGCCTCAATGGCAAGCGTCATGTTTGGAGGAAACCAGGCTCTGGTCATCACCTGGCCAATACCATCCCTACAGTGAAGCATGGTGGTGGCAGCATCATGCTGTGGGGATGTTTTTCAGGGGCAGGAACTGGGAAACTAGTCAGGATCACTGGAAAGATGAATGCAGCAATGTACAGAGACATCCTTGATAAAAACCTGTTCCAGAGCGCTCTGGACCTCAGACTGGGGCGAAGGTTCATCTTCCAACAGGACAACGATCCTAAGCACACAGCCAAGATAACAAAGGAGTGGCTGTGGGACAACTCTGTGAATCTCCTTGAGTGGCTCAGCCAGAACCCAGACTTGAACCCAATTGAACATCTCTGGAGAGATCTGAGAATGGCTGTGCACCAACGCTCCCCATCCAACCTGATGGAGCTTGAGAGGTCCTGCAAAGAAGAATGGGAGAAACTGCCCAAAAATAGGTGTGCCAAGCTTGTAGCATCATACTCAAAAAGACTTGAGGCTGTAATTTGTGCCAAAGGGGCTTCAACAAAGTATTGTTATAAGAGCAAAGGCTGTGAATACATACATACATGGGATTTTTTCATTTTTTATTTTTAATAAATGTGCAAAGATTTCAAACAATGTTCTTTCATGTTGTCATTATGGGGTATCGTTTGTAGAAGTTTGAGTAAAATAATGAATTTGATCCACTTTGGAATAAGACTGTAACATAACAAAATGTGGAAAAAGTGAAACGCTGTGAATACTTTCCGGATGCACTCTAGGGAGCGTTACACTGAAGCATTACTTGAATGGACCTAACATGCAAAACCTAAATCTGAAGCTAGGTCCACTAGCTGTAGTAAAATATTATATCTATGGGTTTCCTCCACTACCACATCATTGCGTTTGCCCCTGCAGAGGATCCCTTATAGCGGAATTAAATTGTGGCAGATGGTTCTGAGTATTTTCAGAAGTGTTAGTGCATTGGCTGTTTTATCTCTCATTGGCAAGTATTGCTACTTTACCTTTAAAGGAAAAAGCTTGATACTTTCATCGTTCAGATGCAAAAAATATTATAACAATGAAATGTGTGCTCACTTTGTACAGAGATGATGGCATAATTGCCCTGCATTTATTACACAACGGAATTTACATAGGAAAAGCTGCTGTATTTGCATGCACTTTGATGGCCATGAAGGATGACATACGACGCGCCGGAGCTGTCCTTGCTGGTTTATTGAAGTTAATAATTTGTAATTCAGACAAGGGATCCCTGTGGATGTTGGAGCCAGGCCCTGGCGTATGTACTGTATAGACAGAGTATGGCTCTGCAACTGGCGGTATGCTCATGCAGAGGGTTCTGGGCAGGGGAGGGCTGGCAGCCTTAGGCCTGGGGGGCACATCCAGTCAAGTGGCCCATTAAACCACAGAATCAGCTCACCATCCATGCCCACCTGGTTTTAGAACAGGTATTGTTGTTATGAAGCAAGACAAATAGGATACAATGTGGTAACATAATTTAATGTTAATAGCAACAAAGGAGGTTTAACAAAAATAATGCATCAATGCAGCCTCACCAGTGCCTATCAAATGCAACCTGATCTGTACCCATCAATGCAGGCTCACCATAGCCCATCAGCACAGCTTGATCAGTGCTAATCATTGCAGCCTGATCAGTGCCCATCAATGCAGCCCGATCATTGCTCATCAATGCAGCCTCCCCAGTGCCTATCAAATGCAACCTGATCAGTGCCCATCAATGCAGGCTCGCCATAGCCCATCAGCACAGCTTGATCAGTGCTAATCAAACTATCCGTGACCACTCAGACGTAACTACTCGTT
>BLSH010291684.1:1832570-1845010 GCA_018402905.1 Glandirana rugosa | reverse complement strand
GTCATTTTTGACACTTTTTTGGGACCAATGACATTTATTCAGCGATCAGAAATTTAAATGTCCACTGATTACTGTATAAATGTCATTGGCAGTGAAGGGGTTAACCTGCAGGGGGCAGTGAAGGGGTTAAATATGTTCCCTGGCTGTGTTCTAACTGTGGGGGGGGGGGGGCGGGGTTGGCCGGGACATAACAGATCTAACTGATCCCAGTGACAGGGATCAGTAGATCTGTTTGTCCCCTGTCACAGAACGGGGAACCGCCGTGTTTACATCGGCGGTTCCCCGTTCTACAGCTCTGTAAGGCGATCGCGGGTCAGGAGCGGACATCGAGTCCGCCCGACCCGCGGGCACGCCCAGTGCGCGCAGGGGGCGTGTAAAGGGGCGGACGTCCATGGACGTCCACCCGGATTTTCAGGTCCGCGCTGTAGAAGTCTTTTGTCTATAGCGCGGACCTGTACAGGTTAAATGGTTAAACCCAACTCTTCTATACATGCCTTTGATAACTAGAAACATTGTATCTCTTTGCTTCTTTTATCAACAATGATCTTAGACTTGGCAGTCTGCCCAGATAGGAGAGACTCAAGTCGCTCCGATTTAGAAAAAGGTTCCTGGGGAGACTTCAGGCGACTTGCATTGACTTCTATTTACAGTCAAGTCGTGCTGAGTCACCCCGCAAGTCGGACTCCATTAACTGCTCTGAAAATCGCGGCAATGCGTGATGGAGATCGCAGGGGGGGTGAATCGAGATCGCGATTTTATTACGATTAGTCGTGCAGCTCTATTGCTCTGTGTTAAAGTGTGTACTTTAAAATACATAGGGGCGCTTAAAAAGACCCTGTCAATAACCTAAATGATGCAGGTCAAATGACAGAAAACTCAATCATTAGAAATGCTTACTTGCAGTGTTTTGAACTTTCCATAAATTATTATTTTGTTGTCTATGTCCAATTGCAGATATTTCCCTTCACTTCCTGTCCCAGAGACACCACAGGAAGTAAGTGTAAATCTTTCCAAACTAAGGAGAAATCCCCTTTAGACAGTTGCTACCAGAACAGGTGAAAGATTGGATTGGACGATTTCCCTCTATTCGTGTTCTGGTTACAGCTGTAAAATGTAGGATTTCCCATCACTTTCTGCACCGTTGTCAATGATCATAAGAGCAATTGGAGAAGGTAAACCTCGCCAATGGGGACGCAGATGACAATAAAACCTAACAGAGGTTTCTCCTTAAGACACCAACCTGGAGAGCTTGGGGGCCAACAACAATAGCCATGGTTCCCCTGATAACACTGGAAGCCACTTGATGGCCAAGTTGGCACCTATTCCAATACAAGAACTGCTAACGTAATTGCCTGTCTATGACCCCAGAATACTTCTTCTACTATTAACCAACTTGAGATACTAAGGAAATTGACCTACCACACTATAGAGGGAAGTGGTCTATAGTCTGTTCCTTTGATAGCCATTGTTCCCCTAATAACACTGGAAGTCATCAGCCACTGGATATCCAGGATGGCACCCGTCTGAATACAGAAGCTTCTAATGTAATTGCCTCTCTAGGGCCGCAGAAATTATTCTCCCACTTTTGACCAATAAATGTGACTTGGGAAATGTACTTACCACACTACCGAGGCACTGAAAACCATCAGCTACTTGATGATCAGGTTGGTATCAGCCCCAATACAGAAAGTACTAATGTAATTGCCTATCTAGGATCCCAGAATTATTCTCCTACTATCGACCAGCATGAGATACAAGGGAAATGGACCTACCACACTACCGAGGGAGCTAGCCTATAGTCAGTCCCGTTGATAGCCATGGTTCCCCTGATAACACTAAAAGCCATAAGCCACTTAATGACCAAGTTGGCACCCTTCCTAATACAGAAACTACTAATGTAATTGCTTATATAGAACCCCAGAATTGTTCTCCAACTATTAACCAACGTGAGATACTGGGGAAATGGATCTACTACACTACCAAGGGAGCCAGTCTATAGTCTGTTCCTTCGATAGCCATGGTTCTCCTAATAACACTAGAAGCCATCAGCCACTTGATGGCCAGGTTGACACCAGCCCTACTGATGTATTTACCTATCTAGGGCCCCAGAATTCTGCTCCTACTACCGACCAATGTGAGATATATGGAAAATGGACCTACCACACTACCAAGGGAGATGGGCTATAGTCTGTCCCATTGATAGCCATGGTTCCCCTGATAACACTGAAAGCCATCTGCCACTTGATGACCAGGTTGGTACCAGCCTTAATACAGGAACTGCTAATGTAATTGCCTAGCTAGGACTCCAGAGTTATTATCCTATCGACCAACATGAGATACTAGGGGAATAGACCTACCACACTACTGAGGGAGCCAATCTATAGTCTGTCCCTACAATAACCTTGGTTTTCCTAATAACACTTGAAACCATCAGCAACTTGATGACCAGATTGGCACCAACCCTAATGTGGGAACTACGAATGTATTTGCATATCCAGGGCCCCAGAATTATTCTCCTACTATGGACCAACATGAGATACTAGGGAAATGGATCTACCACACTACCGAGGGAGCTAGTCTATAGTCAGTCCCGTTGATAGTCATAGTTCCCCTAATTACACTGAAAGCCATAAGCCACTTGATGACCAGATTGGTACCTGCCCTAATACAGAAACTACTAATGTAATTGCCTATCTAGGACCCCAGAATTACTCTCATATTATCGACCAACATGAGATACTAGAGAAACGGATCTTCCACACTACCGAGGGAGCCAGTCTATAGTCTGTCCTGTCCCTTTAATAGACACGGCTCCCCCAATAATACTAGAAGCCATCAGAAACATGATGGCCAGGTTGGCACAACCCTTATGTGGGAATTACTAATGTATTTGCCTATCTAGGGACCCAGAATTGTGCTCCTACTACTGACCAACATGAGATACTAGGGAAATGGACCTACCACACTACCGAGGGAGCCAGTCTATAGTCTGTCCCTTTGATAGTCACGGTTCCCCCAATAATACTAGAAGCCATCAGAAACTTGATGGCCAGGTTGGCACCAACCCTTATGTGGGAATTACTAATGTATTTGCTGATTTAGGGCCCCAGAATTGTGCTCCTACTACAGACCAACATGAGATACTAGGGAAATGGACCTACCACACTACCGAGGGAGCTAGTCTGTAGTCAGTCCCGTTGATCAGGGCCGGATTAAGAGCATCATGGGCTGGTGCTGAGGATTTTGGTGGGCCTAAATTATGAAAATAAATAAAATGAAAATGGAAACAATTTTTTGTTAAAACAAATGAAATATGCTGCCGCAATTTACATATCACTCATGTGTACACTGTATACAGAGCAGGGCTTGGCAGTATTAGTGACTCCCTCACACTATTGGGCTGGGCCTATCTTAAGGAAGGGGCCTGGAGCTGCAGCTCCAATAGCCCCTATGTTAATCCGGCCCTGCCGTTGATAGTGCAGCAGCACAAAGTACTTTCCTGATGCTGTAAGGTGCTCATCTCCAACTGATGGGCTCTGTATCTATGTACCTGTATAGGTCAGCTGAGTGAGCTCAGATACCTGTTCCCCCAGTATATTCATTTTATGAATGAGTGGAACAGGCCTTCAATGATAGACTAAGGTCATACTTATTGAAACCCTAGCTGTATTAAAGTACTCTGAAAGTACCACACAATGGAGTCGTTTTTCTTGATAGGTTTTCCGGTTAGAGTTGCGGATTGATTTTTTTCTGGAAACATCCGTCCCATTTCTAAAAAAAAAAAAAATCAACATTGAAGGAGCCAAACCAAACTCAGGCAAAGCCACTATCATATATCGGTCTCAGCGTCTACTGGACAGCATGCAGCTGTGTCTGCCGTTAAAGCTAAACTGCAGGCAAACAGCTAAATAGATGAACTACGTATAGTATATGGTATCTCTATGGCTGTCAAAGCATTTGTGTTTGTCCATCCAGTCCTGAAATTTACACAGTTCTGCCACACAGCCTAGTTCTGTCTGGCAGGGCAGGAGGCTTGTGTGTTTTCCGCTTCAGTTCAATAACACTTAGGCTCCTTTCACACCAAGGCGTTGGAAAAAAGCCTGTAAAATGCCATGATTTTAGTGTGTGTTTTTGCCGCGCTTTTGAAGCGCTAGCGCTATAAATAGCGCCCCTCTAATGGCGTTTTTTAAGCGCTTTTCAATTGCTTTTCAAGCGTTTGTGTTTCAATCATGTGACCTTTCCACAGCCTCAGTACACATTTCATGCACTTTTCAAGCGTTTTTCAAACGCTTAACCATTACTTTCAATGGACATGAGCGTTTTTGAAGAGCGCATAAAACAAGCTGAAAAGATGCTGCTTGCAGGACTTTTAGCAATGCCTAGCAAGTGCAACGCCTCAGTGTGAAAGCATCCATTGAGATGCATGGGGAGCGTTTTTGGTGCGCTATTTATGTGCTAATTTTTCGAGCAAAAACGCCTTGATGTGAAAGGGGTCTAACAGGTCCTGCACTTCCATCCTGTGAGTGGACAGTGAAAGGAAAAGCAGCAGGCTGATGAGCTCATCACTTTGCTTACTCCTCCTATCCGCATGCTCTTCGTAAGCACATGATCACTGCAGCACAACTGATTTCCTCCATGTGCTACTTCTCTTTCCACCACTCTGAGATCTGCTGCATAGGGGGTTTCAAGAGAATGATGCCAGGTCACATCCTGGTATTTACACCGCTTACATAAAAAAAAAAAGTAGTCTGTAAGAGGCTGAAAGCAGGTCAAATACAGCTACTTACACTGTTTACATGAAAAAATAGATTTAATGGTACAGTAATTAATAGCACATGTGAAAAGCATTTCCTAGACTTTGCTGTATACAGTAGGTGACAGGTTCACATTAACGCATCCAACTGGTATATTGTAGTTGGAGAAGTCTGGATCCCGTCGTCTTGTTTTTTCGGTCTATCCAGTTTTCTTTGCGGGAACGCCCACCTCTTCGGCTGCCAGCGTACCTTATTCCTCCGGTAAATGGAATCTAGCGTCCCTTTCCCGCTTGCATTGTTAGCGTGAAAGGCCTGTGGCTTTGCAGAGTAAGCTGTGTTGTATTTCAAGTCCTTGGATGGCAGCCAATCTGAGTCCAGGTGTGTGTGTATTAATTCATGCCACCATGAACGCCAACCCGGAGTGCCTCTTCTCTATGACATGTCAGGATAAAGGGTCTTATGGGCCTTATGGAGACTTTTTCTTTCCCTCCTCTGGATCAATTCTGGGTATAGGATGCTGTATATGGAGGTTTTATATATTTTTTTTCTATTGGTTAAACTAGATGACTAACTATGTAATGTGGTGCACAAAAACAAAGCACACACTAGGGTTGTGTCAAATAGTCCCCTCTCGAAGAGGAAGGATTCCTTCCTGATGCCCTGATGGTAAACGGGCACACTCAGGTCCACCTAGCCCAGGGGTGGCGAACACGCGGCTCTCGAGCCGCATGCGGCTCCCGGCCAAAATGAATGCGGCTCTTTGCCTCTTATCATATTTTGTATATACTGTGGCTCTTTGCCAAGTTTCATGTTTCTCTAAGGGCCGGTTCACACTGAGGCGATCCGACTTCGGGGCGACTTTGCTAGGCGATTTGAAAAGGCGAAGCGGCGCGATTGCGAAGCGAAGCGGTGCGATTGCGAAGCGATATCAGGCGATTTTAGGCGATTTCAACACAAGTACCTGGGACATGAGAGATGTGTCTTCTGGCAAAATTATGTTTTTCTTCTTGGAAAGTCACTTCTTCATAGACGGGGATCCGACTTGGAAGCAAACTTCCATTGACTTCTATGGGCTCAATTCGCCTAGAAGCCACTTGAAAATAGTACAGGAACCTTTTTGGAATCACTTTGGACTTGAGTAGCGCATATTAAGACGGCTCCATTCATTCCAATGGGATTTCTGATGTCAGGCGATTTGAGGCGAATTGGGGCGACACAAGTCGGATCGCAAACCGCCTAGGATCGCCTCAGTGTGAACCGGCCCTTATTTTCTCAAATTCATTTTCAGGGCGATCTCAGGCGGCTTGCATTGACTTCTATGATAGAAGTCTCCTCGCAAGCCGCCTTGAGATCGCCTCGAACGCCGCTTCGCGCCGCATCGCGCCAATAATAAAACCAATAATATGGTTTTAATTATGTGTTTTTGTGTGAGTGTTTGTCTGTTTTGGCAGGTCACTGCGTGGTGTGGCTCTCTGACTCTCACAGGTTAAAATTTTGGCTCTTTGTGTCTAACTTGTTCGCCACCCCTGACCTAGCCAAAAGGCCTGGTGGACCTAGCTCCTCGTGATCAAGCAAAGCCGACCAATGAGTGGTAGGCTCTCCAGAACAGATGGAACTGTAAAAAGAGCAATGATTCCTGGGTGAACGCTATTTTTCCCCCCACTGGCCCTGTGCCCCACCTCAACCAAAAACCCTCCTTGGATTTAGTGAGGGAGGCTTAAATTTTTTTCAGGATTTTTTTTTTAATATATTGTTTATACTAGATGACTAACTATGTATTTTTCAAAGAGAAAGATTAAACTCTTGGCACGATTCTGAGTCAAGAGAGAAAACTAAATTTTGGACTTTGCCAGCACTTATGAAACTGATGTTTTTTTAAAAAAATAACAATTTATTAAATCATTAAAAAAGGGGACACATTGCAACGTGTCAATCAATAGTGAGTACAATATTTGTATATCAAAAGACAGTACATAGGGAATACATATATATAAAAAAATGATGATTCCACATGAATCAGGGATGATGCCACTACCAAACCCGAAACACGGATGAGCATGAAAGAGGAGGTCGACGCGTTTCGCACCAATGTGCTTCTTCTGGACCTTAATACTCTTCAAGCATGACTGCTTTGTTTATGGTTCACAATTCCTCAAATCCAGCTATACATCAGGGGGGCAGGCACAGGAGACCCAAACAACACCGGCTAATCCAATATGGGGGTATCTAAAGTTGATAGTATGATGGAACAGTGTTATTTGAATCCATTCGTAGTGTCAGGCAAATCTACTTTACTATGTTTATTGGTGCCGCGATTTGCACCGTGGATCTAAATGGCCCAGAGTATACGGTCCCATAGAAAAGAACTCTTTCGCTTGTATGGTGGACAGCGTCTCCTATGTAGTGGCTCCAACAGAGTAATGCCTCACATAGGTACGAATCAAAAATGGTGCTTTGCGCCATGGATACCTGGTATGTGTTGTTGCGGCCGCCCGATCTGGTGTCCTGCCTCCCGGTGGAATGCTGCTATTTTTCTGAGGTCCTGGATATGCAAATACATTAGTAGTTCCAACATTGGGGTTGGTGCCATTTTTCAGTATTTTTCAAGTCCGCGGTGTAGTGCACAAAAACAAAACGCCAAAATAAACCAAAAAAGTGCAAGTGAACATACATATTAGGGTTGTATCAAATGGTCCCCTCCTGAAAGGGAAGAACTCCTCCCTGACGCCCCAGGGTGCAAGAGTCCTGATGGGGTAAGGCACACTCAGGTCTACCTAGTCAAAAGGCCTGGTGGACCCCGTTCATGATAAGGTTGCCACCTCATCCCTTTAAACCCAAACACATACAAACTAAACAGGTTCTATGGCTCATTAAGGTGGTAATTAAACTCACTTGGTGCCTTATCTGCATTAAATTAACCACAGGACCTGTGTAATTCATATGTGTTCAGGTTTAAAGGGATGAAGTGGCAACCCTAGTTCATGATCAACCTGAAGCCGACCAACGAGTACTAGGTGGGAGGCTCTCCCGAAGAGATGACTATGTAACTGTGAAAGAAGCAATGACTCCATTTTTCCCCTGTTGGGTTGTATATCAAGCCCCACCTCAACCAATAACCCCACTTGGATAAAGTAAGTAAGGCTTAAAATTTTTGTCAGATTTATTTATTTTTGCTATTGTTTATAATAGATGACTAGCTATTTATTTTTCAAGCCCGCGATGTGGTGCACAAAGACAAAACGCCAAAGTGAACCAAAAAAGTCCATGTGAACATATACACTAGGGTTTTTTTTTAAATGGTCCCTCCTGAAGAGGAAGGACTCCTCCCTGACACCTCATGGTCCAAGGCACACTTAGGTCTACCTAGCCAAAAGGCCTGGTTCACCCCGCTCCTCATGATCAACCGAAGCCAACCAACGAGTAGTGGGTGGGAGGCTCTCCAGAAGAGATGAATAACTATGTACAGGAACTGTGAAAGGAGCAAAATGTCCTGAGCCAGCACCATTTTCCCTGTTGGCTTGTAGCTCTGTGCCCCACAGTCATACGGTTCCACCAGGAAAGCAAACCTTGAAGGTATTTGAGCAGAGGGGGAATGTTGACTCGATACAAGAAGTGAAAGTCAGGAGTGAGTGTGATTCTCAGATATGGGAGGGTGGGAGACCAGAGAAATGAGAACTGGGCATGAACTGACTGAAGGACAGTGGGCGAGAGAGTGATGCTCATAGCAGTAGACTTGAGGGCCTGATAAGGTAGCAAAGTTGGAAAGAAGTGCCATGAGGTTAGGAAGGGAAATGTGTGAAGAAGTAAGGTATACTAGTATGTCATCCACAAAGAGAGTAGCCTTATGGTGAACTCCAGCGATTTCAAGACCCTTAATATCAGGGTGTTGAAAAATTTGAGGGGCTCTAGTGTTAATATAAAAAGTATGGGCGACAATGGGCAGCCCTGGCGTGTGCCCCTGTGCATTGAGAATGGTTGATATTCAATGCCATGATGGTCGCTGATGGAGTGTCTTAATTTCTTAAACCGCCTTGACCCATTGTTGAAAGCCCATGCCCAGGCCTCATCTGTGCTTCAACGCTATTTTATTTTGTAGAGGGTGCTTTAGTGTAGCCAACACGTTTCAGGGGTACATGCAGACCTCCTTCATCCTGGCCCACATGTAACCCTAAAACACGATGGCCATAACTGGGAAATTCCTGAGATTGGGGGTGGAGTAGGGTGCAGGGCTAAACAAGAAGTGTACCAAATTTTGAGTGTGGTCCAATTGTGCTTAAAGTGGGAGTGGCTTAAATAATAGGTCTACAGAATTTACAGACCATACCAGTGCTACTAATAGTGCACCTGGCTCCCACCTCTCCACCATTCTGGTGTTGGCTGTGGGTGGCTGTCAGGCACTGTGTCACTCGATTGGTGGACAGGTGGGAGCCAGGTGCACTGTGGGTATACCATTTCAGAGACACTGACAGTGCTTCATAGTTGACACCTAGATACTCCCCCCCCCCCCAAAACCACCATTTTGGCGAAACTTCTAATGCATCTGGCTGCCAACAGGTAATTGACCCATTTTCCCGAGTCCTTTGCTGGCCAGCCCAAACACTCTGCTTGTCCTGAGCCACACCCTGAGCTACAGTAGACATCCCTCCCCTGCTGAGCCTTTACCTGGTTAATGGTGGTTCCCCCACTCAACCTGATCAGGAAGTGCCACTAGTGGTCACGCTCCCAGAGACCTCTGGTCTGCCCCCACCTCTGCCTGACTATTCTACTCCCGCACAGCACCCATGCCTCCTCCTCTTAATGGCTTTGCCATTGCAAAGCACAGCGTGCATAATGGTGGACCCCTTCCTCCTCTTCTTTCTGTGATGGTGCTGACTCACAGCCTAAACAACCTCTGCATTTTTTAACATTCTACATCTCCAAAATAGGAATTCTGGAGGTTTAATGCTTCCAATAATGACTCGGTAGCTAAGAAAAAATTCTGGCATAGCCGTGTCAATTCTGAAACGTTTCTGATTATGATGAGGATTATTCCTGAGATTATTGGTTACTAATAAATGGTGTTTAAAGTTGTTAAACTTTCTGCCACCCTCATCTCCTGTACTTGAAGATTAGGCCTAGTAGGTCATCATGGTACACCAGAGAGCTGCCAACGCATTTTAAGCATCCACAGAACTATTCTGGACACTTTTCAAAGTGTTGGCTGTGTCCAGGGCTCCACCTTCCTTACTTCAAGATCCTTTTGCTGTTCGTGACACCACAGGGGAGATTTTCCCTCATTCCCTGTCCCTGCCTGTGACACCAATAGGGGTATTAGTTGTCACCGGGACAGGCAGTTACAGATTCTAGCGGTTCATCGTTCTACTAAAATCTTGTGTTGGTTTCCAGGTGGAATGATTTCTCATCACTTCCTGTCCTAACAGGAAGTTAGGAGAAGTCTCCCCTATCAGGGACCCAGTCAGCAACATGGCATTAAAACCTGATGGAGGTTCTAACCCTTTCCCAACCTATCCAAAATAACAGAAGCTTTGTTTGCATTTAGATTCTAAATGAAATTATAAGGGCTTGTTCACACTAGCGCTTGAGTTGCGGTAAAACCCTATGCTTTTACTGCCCACCGATCGCTCCCCCTTTAGTTGTAGAGCCACGCAGGAATTACGCCCCTTGATATTTTGGCGGGTGTAGCTTCCGACAAACGTAACTCATACCATACAATGCCTCCTCATCACTTGTCAAATGCTCTTTGACGATGCGCTTCAAACTCAGATTGGTCTTCAAAGATCAAAGCACGTGTGAAGGCCTTACTGAAGATGTATGGAGGCTGCTGTTACTCATCTTGGATTTCAAAGACGGATTGTTGCCTGGCTGTTGTGCTGATCCAATGGCTTCGGTCCTTTCTGAGAAGTTGGTAACCTCTGCTTAGGTGTTTCCTTCATATTCGCAGTTTATGCTGAGATTTATACTTTGTCAGAAGCCATTTTTGGGCATTTGTCCTGGTGACCACCAGGACTAAAAAGGAGGAAAAAGTCTAAAATTATGAGTTGTCACCAGAACAGAATTAGCAGGGAAATCTTCCCATGGGGGCACTTGTTCCAGTGACAACTATCTAGGAGGGGATTTCCCATACTTTAGAGAGATTTTCTCTTACTTCCTGTCGGGTCTACAGGACAGGAAGTGAAGGGATATCTATTGAATGAGGCACAGAAGGCAAAAACATCCCAAAAAACAAAGTTTTAAATGTTACCGTATCCAAAATAAAAGTTTTGGCTACTCGATATACTTTACATTTTACAGTGCATCTGGAAGGTATTCAACATTATTTTCTTCAAGAGAAATAATGAATTGAATCAATTTTGGAATAAGGTTGTAACATAACAAAAAGTCCCACTTTAAATGAATTTTCATTCAATGAGTGGGCAGCTTTTCAGATATACTTATATACTTTTATCCATTGTATTGTATCATAACTAAATAACTAACTATAAATTAATCAATTAACGAAATAACTAAATATATACAGTATATATGTGTGTGTATATATATATATATTTTTTTTTAATTTATTATTATATATTTTCTTTGCTGAATGATCTCTGAAAATTCCTTCACCCTTGAGACGTGTTGGCGAGCCAGCCGATGGCGGTGTAGGTTACAAGGTGAAAGCAAGGCCCGGTTAATCCCGTGTAGGCCTCATCCATGTTCCTATAATAGAGATCTGGCTGCATGATTATAGCTCTCACGATCTGTGGTGCTCGGCGCTGCCTTTCTGTATATATTCATCTCGAGGAACATGTAGGTGGAGAGTCACGCCGTGCAATTCAGGGAGGATTATGGGAAAGCAGAAACCTCAGGCGGGGGGGAAGTTAACTCTCCAGGGTCTATGAGAAAGCTTTCCTTTCAGCTCAGAGAACGTGTATGAAGCAGCTGCGAAAACAGAGAGGCTTAGCTATGAGACCATTAAACTGGTTAAAAAAAAAAAAAAACCCATATACATCATGTATATATATATATTTATTATCGTTTACCATTTCACAGAAATTAATGCATTCTATACAACAACCAAGCCTGAGAACTATTAGGGTTACGTTAAAATAGGTGAAGACCCTTTTAGTTTGCCAAAGCTCCATGTACCATAAACAATTTCCATTTTTGTTTTAAAATACTTCTTACCATTTTCATCCTGTGCCGCATGTCAGTGATGCTGATCTCCTGCAGCCTCTTTGTGGTCTGTCTACATGCATTGTATTAACTTCTCAGTGCACGTTTCCTGATGGTGACAACAATGAACCGTGCCTACGCATCCTCCCAACTATTGAACTTGAGGGATACTTTTGGGCAATGTTGACATCACAGCGCTAACCCTCATCCCGTTCTAGTTCAAACCCCCCCAGCACAAATTCTCCATCCCAAAATTGCCTCCAGCACAAATCCTCGTATCCCCCCCTCTCCCCGGCACAAATTCCCCATCCAAAAATTGCTCAACAGTGGTAGTCCTTTGCACGTGACTCTTCAATTATGTTACGTACATCTGTCTGGTGTTTCTCCGACGTCCTCTAGTCGTAGTGACTGTACGCCGTGTCCTACTTTTACCATTCTTCATAAAATTTTGTTTTTACCTTTAACAAATACCATGTACCTCGAAACCGTTTGATTTTCCCAGAAGTGGATAAAATTGCATTGGGATTATCA
>BLSH010291684.1:1816094-1832560 GCA_018402905.1 Glandirana rugosa | reverse complement strand
CCCCCCCCCCAAGTCGTCGTCGCCCCCCCAGCCTAGATTATCTTACCTCCCGCACAAATGTTTGTTATACCACCCTTCACCCCATTCCCTAACATTTACAGACCTCAAAGTTGACCTCCTAGTGCAAATCCTCACAAATCTTTTGTTAAACCCCCCTTCCCTCAAGTCCTTGTGTTTGCCCCAGTCCCTAAAGCTTACAAACCTCATATACTCTGTGCCAGGAAAGGTTCTTCCCTTGATCCTCCTCTGGTGTTTCATGTGATACGTCAGAGCCAAGGAGGAGCCTAGGGGAAGCTTCCTCAGCTCTGATGTTTTTTGTTATGGCAGATAGAGATTCTGGTTGCTGCAGTAGCTGGGGATTGCAATGTCGGAGACCCAGGTAACCCTTCATTAGGTGCTGGAATTGTGCCTTGGATGCGCCACACTAGCGCACTCCTGCTACTGCCTAAATGTAAATTAGTGGAGCCAAGTGCTGAAACTGTTTCCAGCATTGGTCTCCAGGAAACAGCCCAGATCCTGTGGGACTGTCCCGGAATTTCAACAAAATCCTGGAATGGTTGGAAGGTATGGTAATGTGTGTTGGAATAGGACTTGTAGTCTCCATGGGAAGCCCATGCAATAGGGTGACATGTATCGAACAGACATAACACACTACTTTGTATATTTACGCAGACCAGAAGAAAGCATATAAGAGAAGTTAGGTTTACATACACTTAGTATATGCTTCCAGGGGTCTCGTTGCCTCCCGTTATATCATTCAGGTAGAAATTAATCATATTATGTCTTACTGGCCAGTCTTTGGGAAGCGCCAGCTGTTTTTCTTAATTGGCCATCGTGATATTTGAACAGAGCAGACCCTCTGTTTGCGTGAGTGATATTTGGAAATGTACAGATAGGATGAACTCCTTCAGCTAATGGATTAAAGGATATATGTGGTTTGGTTTCTTTATCAGTTTACGTCCCACAAAGGAAACAAAATATCTATGCTATGCCTCACAAATTGCGTTACCGGTATTTTCTTATTTCCGATAAACAAGTCTCCGAATACCAGCAAATCCAGACGTTATCCGATTTAGGTTTTAAATGCTCTATATACAGATGCTCTGTGATTTAATTTAATCGCTAGACTTGAAATTATTAGATTTATCATGTTATATGGAGGGATTACAAGCCTATTTGGAGGCTAAATTTACCCAAAAAAAACAATTTCTTTCATAATGCATCAGCTGCTATTATATTTCAGAATACAATACAAAGAAGTTCCCAGTCCCTTCTGCTGTAGCCTACAATATCTGGCAGACAGGCGCTCACCCCCGAGTCATGAAATGAGGAATATCCTGGTCTCATTCTTTAGGAGTAGACAAGGTGGAAAGAGTGGATCATGGTTTTGGTGACATATAGCAATTTATGGTTATTTTGGCCAGCATCTTTCCATCAATGTGTAGCGCCCCCATAGTATAGGTGCGTTTTCTAGCAGGGTTTTTGCCTAGGAGAGGTAAATGTAGTCAGGCCTGGCTGTAATGTGCAGGCCTGAATGTTTTGATCTGGGCTGGGAGGAGAAGCTCAGGGAGGATTGGGTGGACTTAACAGATGAGGTCACCAGAACTTCCCACTTCTTTCTAGAAACCTTGAGAAGGTTTTCTGGTGAGAGAGCTGGGAGATGGGTGGAGCCATCTGAAAAGTTCTAAGGAGCCCTGACCAATCCCCTAGCAGGGTTGGCAGGGGGCAGGCCTCCTTAAATACTCAGTCAGCCCAATCTGGGAGGAGTAGTGTCGGGTGGAAGTCTGGAGATGTAGCAGAGGCGTTGTGGTGCAAGCCCCTACCCAGGAGGTCGCCCCCAGTCTGGGGAGGGTGACCTTGGGGCCTGGGCGTTCGGGTGCAGCCAGGAAGGAGAGTGATTCCTGAAGCAGCACAGGAGGAACAGGAGAACAGCAGAGGTGGTACAGGGGAAGGAGAGAATTTAAAGTATCCACCGGTGCGGTAGGTCCCTGGGACTGGAAGAGAGAGTGCTGGAGCAGGCTGGGAGAGAAATGGTGGACAGTCTGTGGGAGCCTTGGGAGTCAGTCAAGGGAAAGGAGAGTCACTACCAGAGAGCAGGTCGATGGGACCTGGAAGAGGATGGTCTGGGAGTTGTAGTTTGTCAAAGGCCCGGTTAGCACAGAAGTACTTTGCTGCACATTCAGGGGCTTGTGATCCCTGGCCTGTAATGGATGTTCCCGAGGTCCTGCTGAAACAGGGTAGGCCTCACCATGTGGTAACCGTGGTGAAGTGAAAGGTATAAAGAAGCCTGATAAATTTCCCTTCAGGCTGGAAACTACGTTTTGAGCTGGAGAGAAGCAAAGGAGTGTAAAGCTGTGAGTTTGTGTAGTGAGAGAACTGGAAGAGAAACAGTCAGCAAGTGAAGAGCTGGAGAGTTGAGAGGAGCAATAGTCTGCAGAAGGAGAGTCTGCAGGGAAGTGTGCATATACAGGCTTTTATATGGGAACCTTGTATCATAATTTGGGCATCCCAGAGTCGCCACTTATCCCCATCCAAGTTATTTCTCCCAAATAAAATAACAAAAACAAGAGCCGGTCTGGTCAGTGTCTCTGGATGTGTGATATATGGTGCGATTGAGGTCAGATATCAGGTGAACCACTACTACCAGTCACTCTCAAGGGAGCACTTGGCTACAAATGAAAGAAATCAGCTTTGGGTACATATGCCTATGGAGGTATAAGTAAAGTAGGACATATGTGAGGCATATAATTGAGATCCTGAGATGATGACTTTTGTCTAACGTTCTGCTTTAGTATTTTAAAGGTTTCATAACGCTGTTACCTTTTACCAGTATAGTATACTGCAAGCAAATTCTGTCAAGGAGGTGGGTAAGCTCTTCAGAACATCACTGACACACCAAACACCTCCGCAGCTGTCATATAGCACCTCAGAACATCTCTGTGACATCAAACTCCACCACAACTGTCGTTCAGCACCTCAGAGTATCACTGTGTCACCACTATCTGCTACCACTGTCATTCAGCAGAACATATCCGAGACATCACCACCCCAGCTGTGATTCAGCACCTTAGGATATTCCAGTGATACCAATGCACCCCCACAGTTGTCATTGGGCACCTAAGAACATTGCTGAGATACCAGAGTGCACCACAACTGTTATTCCGCAACTAGGATAATGTAGAGACCCCAAATCTTTGCCACAACTGTCATTCAACATTTCAGAACATCACTGAGATACAAAGTCTACCACTTCTCTTATTCAGCCCATCAGAACATTTCTCTGATGCCAGGCTGCACCACAACTGTCAATGAGCACCTCAAAACATTGCTGTGATTTCACACACCACCACAACTGTCAATGAGCACCTCAAAACATTGCTGTGATATCAAACTCCACCACAACTGTCATTAACACCTCAAAACATCACTGTAAGATCAAACTCCACCACAACTGTCATTCAACACCTCAGAACATTGCTGAAACACCAAGGTCCACCATTGCTTTTATTTAGCACCTCAGAACATCACTGTAACATCAAACTCTGTCACAACTGTCATTTAGCAGCTTAGAACATTGCTGAGACACCAAGGTCCACCACAGCCATCATTTAGCACCTCAGAACATCACTGTAACATCAAACACCACAACTGTCATTCAACACCTCAGAACATTGCTGAGACACCAAGGTCCACTATTGCTTTTATTTAGCACCTCAGAACATCAGTGTAACATCAAACTCTGTCACAACTGTCATTTAGTAGCTCAGAACATTGCTGAGACACCAAGGTCCACTATTGCTTTTATTTAGCACCTCAGAACATCAGTGTAACATCAAGCTCCACCACAACTGTCATTTAGCAGCTCAGAACATGGCTGAGACACCAAGGTCCACCACAGCCATCATTTAGCACCTCAGAACATCACTGTAACATTAAACTCCACAACTGTCATTCAACACCTCAGAACATTGCTGAGACACCAAGGTCCACCATTGCTTTTATTTAGCACCTCGGAACATCAGTGTAACATCAAGCTCCACCACAACTGTCATTTAGCAGCTCAGAACATTGCTGAGACACCAAGGTCCACCACAGCCATCATTTAGCACCTCAAAACATCACTGTAACATCAAACTCCACAACAACTGTCATTCAGCACCTCAGAACATTGCTGAGACACTAAAGTCCATCACAACTGTCATTCGGCACTCAAAACATCACAATAACACCAAACTTCACCACAACTGTAATCTAGCACCCCAGACCCCTACCTCTGCCTTTCCATCTTGTCTCCTATACAGCCTATGAATTTCACTAAGACTCCAGGGGCACTTTAATAATTCAGTAAGAATTTGATGTTATGCAAAGTGCGGCAACCCAAAGAAGCCAATCAGATGTTGCTGTGATAATTTGGTATGGGTTACCACTCTTCACCTTTGCCCTTCATGTTGCTAAATGAGCTTTTTATTGGCCATTGCAGGACATCTATTGCTCTATTAAGAATTAGTGCAGGCTCTCAGTTCTGTCATCCATGGCTGATCTCTGAGTATGACGCTCCTGGGCTGAAACATTCCCACGTGTATCTTACTTAATCCATATGTGAAAGCCTCTTTGCGCTTGGATGACATCACCTGTCAACCAGACTATAGATAGTTACACTTTGCCTCCTCTTTTATGTGACCTACTTACTAATGGATGTCAGTCCAATTCCTTGATGTTAGCACTACCGAAAAGTACACTTCTGAGAGCCATGGGCACCAAGTGGTTAGGATGGTCGCGGACAGGCTCCAGGGATACTAATGATAATGGTAACAAAAAAGTAGGGAACATAATTGTCCATGGCTAGAGAAAAGAAGATATAAGGCAAAATAATTTTCCATCTTGATTGAAAACCATCTCTGCAGAGGATTTTTTTCAGTTTTTTTTACTAGCATAAATAACCGTTTCCCTCTACTGTAGGCAGTTGTAAGTGTACAAAAAAATCGAAAACCTAGGGATAGGCAATTGCAAAAAACACAAGCTTATATGTAATGCAGTACTTAGATAATTCCTACGTAACTATGTTGGCAGGTGGCTCTCACACCATTATATGGCCAAACGTATGGACAACCCCGTATATTATTGCGTGCAGCTGTTTCCAGTGAAGGGTATTATTGATGCTACGGCATACAAAGCCCTTTTTAGAACAGGATTTCTGATCCAGGGTTCCGTGGAACCCTAGGGTTTCTCCAGAGGTTGCTAGGGGTACCTTGAGCAATAAGCAACTTCTTCCTCTCAGATAAGTTCCCACTGACAGCATTGATCTTTTTAGCTATCTATATGGGGGTAATTCTTCCCAACGATCACAAGTGTAAGAAATGTTCTTGTTGAAATGGTTGAGAAAGGCTGGTTTAGACAATTGTGCGCTTCCAACTATGTAGTAACAGTCTGGCAAAGGCCAGGTTCATGAAGATATAGTTTGAGCAGTTTGTTGTTGAGGAACCCGAGTGGCCTGCACAGAGCCCTGACCTCAACCTTACTGCTTGCCAGAGGCGTTGCTAGGGGGTGGCTATTGGGGCTATAGCCCCGGGTCTCTTACAGGGTAGGTGCAGTTCTGCAATTAGCAGGTATGTCCTGGTCTGGAATGCAGACTCTGTGTATATATATATATATATATATATATATATACATACACACACACACATACATACATACACATGTACAGTATATTTATTACTGTTATTATTTATTTTATAACATGTATGCCTGCTCAAGCGTATATCTTTCTTTACTTCGTTGCTATGGGCTCTAGCCCCAGATCTTTTGTAGACCTAGCAACGCCCCTGCTGCTTGCCATTGAATTGAAACACTAATTGTGAGCCAGGTCCAGACCCCCTGCAAAATCTTGTAGAAAGCCTTCCCACAAGAGTAGAAGCTGTTGTAACTTCAAAGGGGAAGGCCATTGGTTTAGTAATGGGATGTTCCCTAAGCTCATATAGGTGTAATGATCAGATGTCAACAATTTTTGGCCGTATAGAGTGTATCCATATCCTCCTCAGACAAAAATGTACCTACCTATGGTACGGTTTAAAGAAGAACCACACGATTAAAGACAACCCCCCCACAGCTCTCACTGGTTTCTTCCTCTGACCTCCACCCATTGCAGGAGTTATGTGAATGCCAGAAGGCAGGGGCGTTGCTAGGTCTACAAAAGATCTGGGTCTAGAGCCCATAACAACTAAGTAAAGACAGACATACGCTTGAGCGGGCATACATGTTATAAAATAAATAATAATAGTAATACATATACATGTGTATGTATGTATGTATGTATGTGTGTGTGTGTATATATATATACATATATATATATATATATACAGAGTCTGCATTCCAGACCTGGACATACCTGCTAATTGCAGAACTGCACCCACCCTGTAAGAGACCCGGGGCTATGGGCCCCAGACTCGGGGCTATAGCCCCAATAGCCACCCCCTAGCAACGCCTCTGCAAGAAGGAGAAACCAGCGAGAGCTGCAGGGAAACTTTAGAAATACCCATCCCCAGAAGTGTCGATTTCAGCATGGATGTTAGCGGAGGGTTTCTGAGCATCGGATTGGAGTTCAGCAACATGGCCATCAGGAAAGTTATGCATTTCCTTTTTTTACAGGTCTGCCGTAGAGTATTGAGTTAGACCCTCAATGTATTCCAAACATTTTTGATCTTAGAACAAGGGTAATACATAATGTATGTAGGAGGACTGCAGTCTCGTATCGAAAAAAGCCACCCCCACCCTCTGATTCTGACATACACCATAGGTATGTTCACGTAGCTCTGTGGGAAATCGTTTTTTTACTTTTTTTACTGAACCGTTTTCGAGAAAAGGAACTGTAAATAATCTGCACTTATGAATATATTATCCCTTTAATTATGTAGCTGTGCTGCCCGTTGTGCCTGATGGCTGAATCAGATGAGTGGGAACTGTAATGACAATATCTCCTCCGTTCACACTGACTGTTGTGTAAACTCCGCAGCCCCCTGATGGTGACTCATGCAAGGGATTCTGGGCTTTAGTGGGGCCTGGGCCTTCAGTCTCCTTTGCTGAAAATAAACAGGCCTGTATCGGCCATGGTACTGAACCTGAACTGCTGGTAGATATTAAAAACTCCATCTAGTACAGCTATGTATTCCTTTGAAAATAAATGTATTTTACATACAGCTAACATGGGCGCCTGGATCCAGCTTCTTATTAACCTCCAGTTGCTCCATGTACAGCAGCAGATTGGGAGAGGGAAGGGTAGGACCAGGAGCCAGTTGGGGCTTTGCATCATGCACATGTGACAGGGAACATGCCGATGTAATGAAGGAGCAGAGTTGATGATTTATAGGGGGAGATTTACTAAAACTGGTGCAGCTGTGTATGGTAGCCAATCAGCTTCTAACGTCACCTTGTTCAATTAAACTTTGGCAAAAAAAACCTGGAAGCCGATTGGTTTCTGTGCAGAGCTGCACCAGATTTTGCATGTTCCAGTTTTAGTAAATCTCTCCCATTGTGTTCCTGCTCCTTTAGGCCTCATGCATGTAGCGCCCTCTACGGTAGGTAGGCGTTAGTGTGAGATTTTTGCTAGGTGAGGCAAATTTATTCAGGCCTGATTGTTTTGATTCTGGGCAGGGAGTGGCTCAGGGTAGGGCTGGATGTTTCACAGGTGATATCATCAGGACCTCCCACTTCTTTCCAGAAACTTCTGGGGTTTTCTGGGAAGAGAGATGGGAGGGGAGGTGTAGCCATCTGGGCTATTCTAAGGAGCCCTGACCAATCCCCAACCTTAAATACCCAGGGTCAGCCCAGTCTGGGAGGAGAGTTCGGGTGGAAGTCTGAAGATGTGATAGTGTGGAGGCTGTCGCCTAGGGGAAGCTCCCAGTCTGGGGGGGTGACCCCGGGCCTGGAGTGCTTGGGTACAGCCTGGAGGAGCGAGATCCTGGTGGGAAGCACAAGGCAGAGCAGAAAGGACAGCGTGAGAGAGCACTATCGGGGAGAGATCTTCAGTGAGGAACTACAAGTGTCAGAAGTCAGTGAGCAACACACCGTGGGATACTGGTGGAGGCATGCCGGAGCAGATTGGTGTGAGAGACAGTCTGGGAAGGATGCAGAAGCCAGTGTGTTATTTTGATGTTGCTGTGGCAGTGGAGGAGGCCATTGCAGCTGGAAGAGCTGGCAGGGCCTGGAAGAGGATGGGCTGGGAGTAGTACTCCATCACACTAACTAACACATTGTACTTTGCTACACTTTGGAGGCTATTAGTCCCTGCCTGTAACGGGCGGTCCGGACGTCCTGCTTCAACCACAGCTAGGGTTGCCACCTGTCCGGGATTCACCGGTTCGGGTTTTGAATTATGTGTCCAGGTTCCAGTCAACCTGAAACCCGGACACATTATTCAGACTGGAATGTGGCTTGGAACAGAGCTGGAGGAGAGGGTGAGGGGGCACTATGTGTGCTGTATTACTATTCTCTTTAGAGTGCCCAGAGGTGTCCAAGGTCTGTTACAACTCTATAGTGTATACTAAAAAATAAAAAGGCATTGGACACCGCTAAAGTGTTCGGGTTTGGCTTGAAGAAAAAGGGGCAACCCTAACCACAGCAGGCCTCACCATGTGCTAGCTAGGCCGGAACTAAGAGACTGTGCAGGAGTGAAGAAGAAGTGTTCATACAGTATATAGAGATCCTGTGTAAAGAACTGTTTGATTCCTGGGCACCCCATAATCATCATGCCTACCCCATCCAAGTTCAAAGTACCAGCCTGTTCTGTGTCTCTGGATTTGAGGGCAGTGTGATCAGGTGAACCACAACTTCCAGCCACCCCCAAGGGGGACATTAGCTACATGCATATGGACACATTTTCCATATAGCATAAAAACCCTTCATATTTTAGCACCTGGGACGCACAGGTGGTTGAAATCAATGACAGGCTGAAAAATGCTTTGGCGGCACGCAGCTGTACGCACAGCTGAGCGATATTCATGTACAGGGCTGTATGAGTACAAAAGCGTATGCCTCAAATATAGAAAATCCCATTGATAGAATTGACGATGACTGTGACCTCTACCTGAATATCTCAGAATTTTTGAAGTGCAGAAGAGTCAGGCATGAATTACACTTGTTAGGAAAAAGACATTTTCGGCACGCTCGAATTCCTGATTATGTGCGTGACCTGATCGGAAGTCATCTTCCGTTCTCACCAGCGATAAGTAACAGGCGCACATTCCAGAAGGACTTGTACTTGTTAGATAACATTTGCTGACAATTTCCAATCCACATGCTGAGTAACAGAAGCAAGCGGATGGAAGTCGCTAACTGCTGGCCGGGCTCCAATCCTGACACTGTTTGATGTCTCCGAAATCTTCTCACCACCCCCTGAGGTGAAGGAATCTTCTCTCCCTATCCCGGCTGATATGAAACATATTTGTTCTTTTTTTTTTTTTGCATATAGATGGCTAGCTAAAGCCCTTTGGAATTGTCTAATTTGATTATTTTGTCTTGGATTTATTTAATGAAAAACAGCTTTGTTCTGTCGTCCATTCGTTTTCTCTAAAAGACATGCGATTTGTTTTGCATGCATGGTAGCCATGCCCTAAATTACTTTCTTTCATGTCCAGGATCTTTGGCCTCCTCCATGCACTATTTCATTTAGTTATTCCCAAAGAAGCTAGCTACAATATGCTCTGCTTCACTGTCCAGTTTCCGGCCTTCACGCACGCCAACAACGGTTAGTCATCTTTTCCTGGCGGCCAAACTATAGCCAAGGCCTGGAAGAAGCCCTCAAACTCCATACAGGAGGTTAAGGACCGCATTACCCTCATGCTAATCCACAAAGAGACGTCTAGTATCCTCAACAACTCCCAGCCCAAATTTCTCAAGATGTGAGACCTTTGACTTCATTATGCCCTGGCTTCTCTGGACCCAACAAGCCTAACATCCCTTTGATCACCTACTCTGATCTCTGTTCTTTAGGTGGACCCCATCAGACATCCATTGCCCTCTATGGAGCGGCAGCATCTGATCTGATGCTATACTCTACAAAAGATGGATGGGAGATCCATTCCCCATCCATCTGGCGAATCGGGTGACAATTGGATGGAAGCGGACAGGCGGTCTGTTTCCATCCGACTGCTCATAGAGGAAAGCGGGCTGTGTCCGTGACTGCTCTGCATAAGTGGAGCAGACGCGGACCTGTCATCCGCCTGCTTAGCGGGGATCAGTGGACAGATTCGCCACTGAGCAGGGAGTCCGTCTGTCTGAAAGGGGTCTAATGCAATAGCGCCTGAGTAGGCGTAACAGATGTTATCACATTTTTTTCTGAAACCTTCAATAAAATTCTTGAACAAGAAAAGCCATACAATTTTTTAAATGCATCCAGTATAAGGTCCTAATTTTTTCTTTTTATATTGAGTTGCCCTCTGCCATTGAAAAAGTGTAACTCCAATCAAAACATTTTTTGATTGCTAATCCACAAAGAGACATCTAGTGTCCTCAACAACTCCCAGCCCAAATTTCTCAAGATGTGGGACCTTTGACTTCATTATGCCCTGGCTTCTCTGGACCCAGCAAGCCTAACATCCCTTTGATCACCTACTCTCTTGCTTCACCAGATTGAGTCCAAACTTCCTGGGATAGTTTTATTCCCCAATCCCCCCCCCCCCATATTATTTTCCTTTTGTCCCTTTTGACCAACATTTATTTTCTCTCCCCTCGCTTCCCCAATTCCCTCTATCGTTCCATATTGACTTGCCACCCAATGTTGACTTGTACATGTATTCTTACCATTTGTGTGCAGAACTACTCCGTTACATCTGATCTACCTGACTAAATTTAATGCCTTCTTAGGCCCCTTTCACATATGCGAACCAATTGGGTCCGCCTGTCCGTTCTTTAGGCGGACCCCATCAGACATCCATTGCCCTCTATGGAGCGGCAGCATCTGATCTGATGCTATACTCTACAAAAGATGGATGGGGATCCATTCCCCATCCATCTGGCGAATCGGATGACAATTGGATGGAAACAGACAGGTGGTCTGTTTCCATCCGACTGCCCATAGAGGAAAGCGGGCTGTGTCTGTGACCGCTCTGCATAAGCGGAGCAGACGCGGACCTGTCATCCGCCTGCTTAGCGGGGATCAGTGGACAGATTCGCCACTGAGCAGGCAGTCCATCTGTCTGAAAGGGGTCTAATGCAAAAGCGCCTGCGTGGGCGTAACAGTTGTTATCACTCTTTTTATATTGAGTTGCCCTCTGCCATTGAAAAAGTGTAACTCTAACCAAAACATTTTTTTCTAGTTTTGGATAGAGTATGGATAAGCTTAGAACCTTTAGCAGGTTGTTATTTCTGTATCCCACATCAACAAGATCTCCAGGTACTTCCTGTGCCCAGAGACCCCACAGGAAGTGACAGCATTCTATCCAAAATGAATCTCACCTTGGATAGTTGTCACCAGAGCAGATGTCCTATTTAAACAATTTCTCCTAACTTTCTCTTCTTGCGACCACTGTAAAATTGTGGATTGCGTTCTTACTCATGACAATGGTCACCAGGACAGGTTAGACTCCCCATTGGTAACACAAAAGAGATATTAGAATCTGACTTAATCAGCATTTGGAGAAATAATGACAATTATCCTTTGGTATCTTTCTAATGTAATCAGTCCAACACAGGGGTAGGGAACCTGTGGCTCACCAGCTGTTGTAGAACTACATTTCCCATCATGCTTCTGGGAGTAATTGTATCCATCAGCCTTGCAATGCCTCATGGGAAATGTAGTTCCACAATAGCTGGTGAGCCGCAGGTTCCCTACCCCTGGTCCAACACCAAGCCATGATGAAAGGGAACTTTGAACTCCTGAAGCATGTTAGTTTGCTATTACATATGAATCTAAATAAAATAAAAGAGGGACTTTCCTTCTTGCACACTCAGGGGTTCTAAGCCTTCCTTGCCTTAGCCATAAAAAAAAGGCTCAGCTAGAATTCTACTTCAAAATCAGGAGCGCAAAGAGCGTGCGTGTTGTAACATCTGATGGGATGAAGGTAGGGTTGCCACCTGTCCAGGATTCACCTGGACAGTTCGGGTTTTGATTCATGTGTCCAGGTTTCAGGCGGACTGAAACCTGGACAGCCACAGCCACAGCCTGGTCTGAAGAAACCAAGATAGTTACACACAAATCTGTTGCCATCCAGGAGCTGTAGGCGGCTGTCTGGGGGTAGGTTTGGCATCACTGGGATGCAGGGTGATTATGTCAGCCATAGCAAATTGGGCACAAATACGGTTTGCTGCGGCACGCTATGCGCACCACATTACTACTCTCTTTGGGGCACCCAAAGGTGCCCTGGGCTGCTAAAGTGTTCGGGTTTGGCTTGAACAAAAGGTGGCAACCCTAGATGAAGGGGGGAGGCACTTAGGTGGGCATGTTCTCCAGCACATGGTTAGGCAATCTTAGCACTCCAGCTGTGGTGAAACTACAAATGCCATCATACCTCTGTTTGTAGTTGTCAGTCTTGAAATGCCTCCTTCGAGTTTTGGTTTCACCACAGTTGGAATCCTAAGGTTGACTATCCCTGCTCTAGTAGACTAGAAAGAGCAGTGGCACATATAAAAAAAAACTGTTGGTTTTCCATATGGCTTCTCAGCTGTGGCTACCCCTAAATCACAACCCTGGCATTCTCATTGCAATTCGGGAAGCTTTCTATCTGCTTTCAGCTGAGCAAAGCAACCTGCTGCCCAAACCTTCATTCCCTTCCCAGTTTTGCGCATCCAGTCAAGGTTGATGTTCCACAGCAACCTGCTGCCCAAGCTTTCATTCCCAGTTTTGAGCATCCAGTCAAGGTTGAAAACACCATCATTTTAGTTTATAGATATTTTCAATCAATTTCCACCACAATTTTGTTTGTTGGGTCAAACAGAGCAGGAGCAGTCAAAACCAGGGTCACCAGCTTGTTGTGGGCTCTCCAGGACTATGCAATTATTTTTTCCAAGTCTGATGAACATCATCCAAAATTGCTACAGATTTTTTATGAGTATGGTCAGCTCAAGACCAATTATGCGTACAATACACATATAAGGATACATGTACTGAAAATATGAATTACTTTCTTCAAGTACTTTTGAGAAATGTACTCTTCTGCTCTATCTTGGACCATTGTTGGTTGGGATGGTGTCTGTAGATTTTGTATCATCTTCCATCTTCGAAAATGTCCAACACTCTTGCTTTTTTTTAACTGTGGTCTGCAAGCCATATGGCCACGTACTGCTACTCTACACCACAAACCTAAAGCTGGGTACACACTATACAACTTTTGTTGTTAGATTTACTTTAGATTTACCTTCAACTATGTAGTGCAAGGGCATGCCTGATTGCATACAAATTGAAAGTGTTTAGGTTTGACCTCATATTATATGGTTTTGGTAAATCTAAAGGAAAAAAAACTAAAGTGAATTGTATAGGGTGTATCCAGCTTAAGAGTTACTGAAAACTAAAGTCTTTTGGGACACTGTGCTTACATGGTGACCAACTTTAAAATTTCTAAAAAGGCAGAGGTATGGGAGGAAGAAGAAAGACTTTGCCAAGGCCAAGAATCTTACAGTAAGGCAGGGTTTCTCAACTAGGGTTCCATGGAACCCTAGGGTTGCTCCAGAGGTTGCAAGGGGTTCCTTGAGCAATGACCAATAATTCTTCCCAATGACCACAAGTGTAAGGAGCATTCTTCCCACTGTCCATCACACTAATATCGTGAATTGGAGCTGTTAATTCTTAGTAGGAGTTCCCTGGGACTGGAAAGTTATTTCAACGGTTCCCCTGTGTTGAAATGGTTGAGAAAGGCTGCAGTAAGGGGACCTTGGCATTTGTAAGAAATACATTGGCTTGGCTCTTTCCACCAGCCTGGTCCCTCTGTTGGCCTGGGAAGCCACCCATAATGGTTAAAGTGGTAGTAAACCCTCCTATCATCTTCATCCAAGGAAGCTGCCATCTTGGCCTCTGTTTCACCTACAACTGCCATGATGCTGCACATGTGATCAGCTATGATACCAGCCATTGGATGGTTTGACAGTTTGGTTTAGAGCACAACCAATGGGAGTGCTACATTTCCGGCACGTGCCGGAAATGTGACTGGTTTTAAACTGTTAAATGGATGGGTTTACTACCGCTTTAAGTGATTCTGATGCTTGGAAAAAAAATTGTAAAAAATGTTTCCTGCAAAAGAAGGCTTAATATTTGCCTTCTGTCGACCAACAAATCCTTTCTTCCGTGTGTTCAAGAGTTATGGCCTCTGCTAAAATCTTCCGAATCCAACACTTTTAGGTGTGTCCGATAACCACATATCCCATGCTGAGCCCTGTGGTTCCGGCTGGCAGGAGCAACCACATAGCCTGGTGGGGTTCTCAAGCTTCCAACGCACCCAGAATTATTGGATGGTGAAGATTCTGCTGGAGCCACTTCTAATAACCAAAAAAGGAATTTGAGGATGCAGGAAGAGTTAGGGCGTGTTTTGATTTTTATGGCAAAATTGTATCAAATTGTGAGATTATTTTGAATTTTTTTTGATCACATGTGAAACATTCATAATTTTTCTTCTGCAGTGAAAACGTTGAGTTTGGCTTTGAACCTTCTTGTTCAGAAAGGTCGTGCGCGGCTTGTAGTGCTTTTGCATCAGCTAAAGCCAGGGTCGTAGTATGGTGCTGCATGACACTATTTCCATGTATAGATCTTTCATTTGCTGTAAAAGAGGAAGCTATACTGCTTACGTCTTATTACTACTCTACAGGGGCGTTGCTAGGGGGTGGCTATTGGGGCTATAGCCCCGAGTCTGGGGCCCATAGCCCCGAGTCTCTTACCGGGTGGGTGCAGTTCTGCAATTAGCAGGTATGTCCCAGTGCGGAATGCAAGAGGCAGGGGCAGACTGAGCCGCTGTAGCGCTGGCTCTGGCGCCGCCCTCACCTACACCTGACTCTACGCCTGGTCACTGGTTGCTAGAGTTGCCTAGTGTCTAGCAACCAGTGACGTCACAGCCACGACTCCTTCCCTGCCCAGCATTCAAAGCGGAGGATCTCTGGGCACCCTGATGTAAGTGGGGGGCTCTCTGGGGACCCTGATGTAAGGGGGATCCGCACTCAGATATGTAACAATATTTATATTTATACATACATATATACTCAAGCATATGACTTTCTTTACTTCGCTGCTATGGGCTCTAGCCCCAGATCTTTTGGAGACCTAGCACTACTCTACCTTCTAGGTTTACATATGTAATGTATACACTTTGCAAACAGACACACATGTAAATGGTGTTAAAAATAGAGTAGGTCGGAGGCTCACCGCTCTGTAAACTTCAGTTAGGAGGTAAGCGTAGAAGTGTCTCCAACACTTAAAGGGTTAAAGGCTTTTTTTTTTCTCCTTTGCATTGGGGAGCTTGAATCTGAAACAGGCCCTGAGGACTGTCTGACTGTGGCAGACTGTTGGAGTGTCTGAGTTCCCAGGGGACAGATCAAGGGTTCCTATTCCTTTCCCCTGTGTGGAGTTATCATGGAGGCTTTTCTTCTTCTTTCGGCGGCAGCTGTGGTCACAATTATGGTATTGAATGTCATTAGTGACTGAGTGCTGCTGCAGAGCTTTGTACCTACGTTAGAGTTTTAAAAAGTTGAACTTAAGTGACTTCATTTTGTTCCGGCAGTAGCAGCTTAACCTTGGAGGCGAGTGCTTTAAGTACCGAAATCGACTTTACGTGACGCAACCAGCAGGCACAATGGTGGACATAGAAGAATGCTTTTATAACCCACCTATAAAGCATTGACACGACAATACACAAAACAACATATTCATGTCACCACCAGCGCCATACTCAATTAGAGCTTTTTTACAATTGCTGTGACTTTAACACACATTAAAGAGCCTACCGCTTCAACATGCTTTTTTGATGTGATTTTGATGCTTCGGTGATGCTTTTTTGAAGCTTTAATGAAGCTTGGCAAGTGCCCTGTGTGTGTTGATTTTCTATTTGTTTTAAAGGGACCCAGTAGAACCTCCAGCTCATAAGTACACCCGTTTAGCAGATCCCCAGATCTTTAGTACCAATATTCAGAAAGTCCCCAGCTTATTAGTAACCACATTCAGCAGATCCCTAGCTTATTAGTACCCCCACTCAGCAGATCCCCA
Organism: Glandirana rugosa; assembly: GCA_018402905.1. NCBI lineage: Eukaryota > Metazoa > Chordata > Amphibia > Anura > Ranidae > Glandirana > Glandirana rugosa. The sequence continues at coordinate 1,816,386 of BLSH010291684.1, read as the reverse complement.
GCTTATTAGTACCCCCACTCAGCAGATCCCCAGCTTATTAGTACCCCCACTCAGCAGATCCCCAGCTTATTAGTACCCCAACTCAGCAGATCCCCAGCTTCTTAGTACCCTCATTCAGCAGATCCCCAGTTTACCAGTACCCCCAATCAGCAGATCCCCAGCTTATTAGTATCCTCATTCAGCAGATCCCCAGCTTATTAGTACCCCCACTCAGCAGATCCCCAGCTTATTAGTACCCTCACTCAGCAGATCCCCAGCTTATTAATACCCCCACCCCCATGATTATTCGACC